>PVIW01001326.1:0-313141 GCA_004026585.1 Noctilio leporinus | reverse complement strand
GAACTGTCTTTTGATCCAGCAATTCCACTACTTGGACTATACCCAAAGAATCCTGAAACACCAATTCATAAGAACCTATGCACACCTATGTTCATAGCGGCACTATTTACAATAGCCAAGTGCTGGAAACAGCCTAAGTGCCCATCAGTGGATGATTGGATCAAAAAACTTTGGTACATTTACACAATGGAATTCTATACAGCAGAAAGAAAGAAGGAACTTGGACCCTTTGCAACAACATGGATGGAACTGGAGAGTATTATGCTTAGTGAAATAAGCCAGTCAGTGAAGGACAAATATCATATGATCTCACCCATTACGGGACAATAATGAGCAAAACTAACAACAAGCAAAACAGAACCAAGTATATGAATACAAGGAATAGGCCTCCAGTGGTCAGGGGGAATGGGGTTGGGGGGAAGGGGGAGGTAGAGGCAAAGAAGGGGAGCAGCTTAGATAAGAACCTAGTATAAAGGAACCATGGACATGGACAACAGGTGGGATTGATTTTGGGGGGAATGGATGGGTGGGGAGGGGGACAGAGGGGAGCAAAAAGGAGATGGATGTAATACAACAACAATAAAATTTTTAAAAAAAGCATTTCTTTAAATATTATATTATTAAGCGAAAGAATACATATTATGTTCTTTGATGGAAAGCCTGGGCTCCAAAAGACTAATGATGAAACATGAATCACTGGATACCTTTCATTCTTCTGAAAACGTTATTCAGAGCTAGATTACTGATGAAAGTGTGATGCAGAGTTAGAAGTAAAACAATAACTCTCCCTTGCCTTTTTAAAAAATATCTAAAATAAGTAGGAGGTATGTCATCAATTTTTAAAAGCTTTGCAAAGAGCAGTAGGATAATAGATAATAATGGGCAGCTTGCTGTCTTCCCCAGCCTCTGTCTACTCCAAGCTCTCAGTCCGACTCTCAGCCACGTGAAGACGGATGCGGTTTCCTTGTTTCCTTTCCACAGTTCTTTCTCTTCCTCCTGATTATTTATTTATGTGTCATCTTCCTCTCTTCTGCCACCATTCATGTATCTATTTACCCACCGGTGCTTATTTTAACACTATACCACATATATAAATCATTTTATTAACTAGTATGGATAATACAAGGTCCCTGTTCTTACACTTGAAATCACTTGGAGTAAAGGTCAATTCCCAAACTTGTCCCCTTATTTCCCTTACCTCCCTTCTTCCCATTATACTCATATAACAACTGCAGGGTCTGCTGACAAGTCTGGCTGGTTTAGAGTTAAAAATCTGTAAACTTTCCACCAATAGTTAGCATATGGCTGAATGTGGACTAGTGCCCTCATTGTGAAAGTAGTTAGATTGCGTTCCTTATTATAATCCTGTTTCCCATAGTATCTGTTCCCATAATATCTGTTTAAAGACTTGTTTTCTATGGTGGCCACATGGACAAAATGAGAATATATGAGAATTCTTTAAATTTCCTCAATTAGGGACAGTTTCCTAATGTAGAAGAAGATACAGTGGAATATAGTATCTGTCCACAATTCTTTTTCTCCTTGCCCTTGCCAAGATAGTCAACAAATAGTTTTATGTGTTCTTACCCCACTGATTTTGCACTTGGCCTTGAAACTGACTTGAGCCACCCAGATAGGCTGAAGTGACAGCATATTAGTTCAGGACTAAGGTTTTAAGAGGCTCAATTTATGAGGTTTGGCCTGAAAGTGTTGGCCATGCAAATTGTTTTAATTACACTGACCTTGGCTCGATACTTTCTGGACAAACCTAGTATGCTTCTGCCTGCTCTCTTATAGTTTTAATATTTCACATTGAGAAAATTGTGGTCCAGAAAGATAAGTCTCTTTTTACTGGGCCTATATTTAAGCCAACCAGAAGCCAATCCCAAATCAGGAATCTACCCTACTCTCTGGGCCCAGGTAGGGCTAACAGAAATTCATCCAACCTGCAGACTAATGAGCATGAAATATGCTATTATTTCTATAAGCCACTTGGATCTGGGGGTTGCTTGTTTGTCAACATTATCCAAACGGAAACCTAAGAAAACAGTTGGTATCAGAAGTGATGTGCTTCTGTAATGAAAACCTAACTTAAGTCATCACCTTTGGGACCGGCAAGGAATTATTAAAGGGCTCCTGTACAATGTTAGCCCACTGGCAAAATAATCGGTAATCATGACTTCATAGAGATAATCATGACTTCAAAGAGAGCCATTTACCAAAATGTCCAGGCTTCATAAGATCTTTGAATTGCATGAGAAAGTCTTTAGAAACAACAGCAGAACTGCGAAAAAGTAGTGTTCCCAGAAATATCTCTCAGGATATAGGAAGAATGTCACCAACCTAAAATGGGTATTTTGCCTATCTCAAAATACATTACAAACCGAATTCATTGACAAGTATTCTGTTACTTCACAATTGGGAAGAGCCAGGCACTGAGGGTTTTCCTTAAATTATAAAGGCAGAATAAAAATGAGCTATGATCTTCTGCTAAAGCTAACACATCAATTCACCATAATCCCTGAAGGTTAATGGCACTACATGAAGTGAATGTCTCTCAGTGCATAAGGTCCAAATTATTCTAAATAAAAAGAGCTTTGAGAACCCATCTGCACTTTTAAAACAAATCGCTCCAACACCAGGGAGTCCTTTCTCTTAAAAATTATTTTTCTCAGCAAATGCTAAATAAATAAATAAATGCAAGTCCACTTAAATGGAAGCAATCAGGCAAAATACTTATTAGAAAATGTCTACTTATGTTTTCTAGTTATATGATGAGGAGAAAATATGCACTGTGATGATGTTTTAATCTTTTTCAGAAGGTGGTCAACAGCTTTCCACTTTCTCGCCTTAGATTTCTGCAGAAGTGACTCTATGAGCCATTTCATCTCTCATGGCCCCCTTGGTGCATGTCCCTAAATGGCACGAGCCCACCCTTCATGTGAAGAGCCTCCATCCCTCCAATGTGACAAGTGAATATTGGGCAGACAATATCAACACATCACACATTTAATCTTTCCTGCTGCAATTATCTTAACTTCATTCCATGAATGTTCAGATTTCTATTATACAACACAAAACCATGAAACCAGCATTTATTATGAAGTCATGCATTCCAAGGCAAACAGGCATAGCCTTGGGTAGCTAGTTCTGTATAATAGACAACAATGCTCTCCTACTGTCCATTAACTCAGAGATTAGTTATAATAAGGATACCCTGACAACTCCGTTCATAGAATTAATTAAACATCACAGCGTACTGGCTCCTTTTAAACCAACTGTTTGGGCAAAAATAACCACACTCTTAATTTTTATTTATCTTTCTCTTTCTGTTCAAATGTTAGCCATTTCATTCTACTTTTAGTTCCACCAGCCCTTAAACAGCTGGGATAAGGCGACTCACTGCTTGCATTCCTAGGCTCAAATAACACACATTTTGCGTGGCTGTGTTTTCAACCTTTAAAGAAATGCCTAAAAATATTCTGCCAGACATTGTGTATGAATGAGCTACATTTTCAGGGTACATGATCTTATTTTATTTATTTATTTTGCATTCATCCAATTATTTAGACAAATACTTTACTGAGGGCTTAACACATGGTAGGCTGAATCCAAGACTAATGGGCTGTACCATAAGCAAGCACCACCTTATGCTTCTTTATGTACAAGAAACTGCTGTTGTGTGAAACTATTTGGAAAAGAAGTATCACTACCTCCATAACAGGTAGGCTACACAGAAGAAATCATGTCCTGAAAAATCACTTTGAAGAACATTGGTTTAGACGTATAAAAAACAAAGAAAAAGAAAGAAAAACAACAACAACACAGAAAAGTCCTCAAAAAATAAAATAAAATAAAATGTTATGTAAAAGGGCTCTTATTTATACTCACTCTTTATGAATATTCATGTCCATATTCTTTGAAACATTATATTTATTTAATTTGAAAGGCCAGTGCTTCAGATGAGAAAAGCTCATGCAGGGGAAATTAGTGAATTATTCATCTAAAAACAAATAATGTTTTGGGACTTCAGTTCATACTTGTGTTATTCAACATCTACATAAATCAGCCCCCCGCCCCACTGTGTTCCTACAATGGGCCCTTAACACCAAAGACCCCAACTTCTAAATGCCTTTGTTCGCTTTCCTTTCTTTTTTTCTATCTGAGAGAGAAAAATCTCAAAAGGGAGAATGCATATCCTTGAGCTGTAAAAATTAATGACTTTGACATCTGCAAAGTCATTGGCTCAGTGAGGCTTTCAATACTCGACTTACACCACTTCTGGCACAGTTCTCAACTCCAACCCATCGGCACATGACGGGCTAAATTCCTTATGTTCTCATTTATATGTTAGAAAAAACTAGACAGTCTTCAGCACAGGTCTGTTCCACAAAAATAATTCCATGTTACAACATTAGAGCTACTTTATTTGGCTCATTTGACAATTATATTTTAACACAAGTAAAGGGTCCAAACCACCACCACCTATTATACCAAGAACTCTCTTGCTTACATGGGACACCATGGTTTGCACAGGACATAGTCTTTCTAGGTATTATTTTATAGTCAGTGTTATTAAGTTTTGAGCTTACACTATTATTCCTTTATGGCATGTACCATACTATTTCATTAAATGTGATTCCATCACCAGTATCATAAAAACCAATAGAAAACTTCACACTTGAACAGTCTTTGCATTACTTAAAAGTTACTTCAAAAACAAGAGGGCATTGTACTTACTTCTAGCTGAACAAGGTTTAGTTTTGAAGTGGTAAGTCCCCTATTACTACCTTGAGATTAATAAGTATCGGCAAATTCCTGTCTTCATGGGTAGTATGTTCCAGAGAGCAATGTTGAAACTAAACAAAAATGGAAAAAATTCCTACTCTGGTTATTTTCACAATTCTAATCATGTTGAAAATGCATATGGTGAAATAGATGCAACAGGGTTTATTTAAAGAAATATTGAATTCTAGATTCTGTAAAATTTGATATTTGGGTTTAGATTTGGGTCAATTTTTTTCTGACTCATAACTATCATTTAATAAATGGGTTCCTTAACCTAAGAGGTACCTGGAAACACAGAAACACACCTGAAACACCATCAAGATGTAGCTAGGTGCAGGGCATTGAATCAGCATGTCCTACATTGATACTATTTCCAGAAGCATTCCAAGTATTTCTCTCAATCCCAGAATGCAAGGCAACTGAGACAGAGCTTCCCATAGAAGCCCACTGACGTCAGGGTCCAGTTGAAACTTGGCTAGGCTTGTCTTTCATTAACTTTTTTCATGGCTTGTAAACTCCCATGAAGGGCAAATACAGGCAAAGCAGACCTGAGTTCATGCTACATAAAACATTATATATATATATATATATTTTTTTTTTCCATGCAGTTTTCTCTCTTTGAAATGCCATCTTTTAAGAGAATTGATTAAATTGTGTTTGTCCTTCACGATGCCTTTTTCCACTGCTGGGCTGCATGTGCCCACATGCACACTGGCACCCATCCCTATACTGAAACGCTCTCCATTCCACCACAGTCCTCGGGGCATGAGGGGACATGCTCCTTTCCTCTTCATGTTAATAATCATCAAACACCACCATAACGAACGTGGAGTTATCAGATGGGTAAAGAAACCAAGTCACACAGACAGTGGGTGCCTTGTCCAGGTCCATCCTTCCAACAGGCGGCAACAAATGGGTTGAAACTCAGGGAGTCTGGTGCCAGAGCCTGTACCCTAAAACTCCCCTCACCTGACTGTGAATTCAGTCCCACACCAGCAGTTACTGAATTGATGTGACTTAAGAATGAAGCCCGCCTTACTTTCAAGTCCTATATGTATACTAATAACCATCACAAAAAGTAATGAGATATAAGAAATCAAACGATTGGTTTTTCATGGTCTCCTATACCTTTCCACTTTTATGTATATATTTGTGAGGCATTTTAATTACTACTTTTTTTACAACAAGGACTTCTAACATGAAAAAGTCAGTAATAAATAAAACAGCAAGTCAAAAGCTTAAAAGGTGATAGCACAACCACATACAGTCATGACAAAAGTACTTCTGATTTTAGCACCTAAGGAGACCGGGGAGGGGCATGAAGGCTGCCACCACTACCACAAGTTATACTTCTGAGTAGTTTCTCACATTTGGGAAAACGACAAGGGTGAACCCAGCTAGAGTCAATGGATAAGCTTTGCCCTGGGAAAACCACCTTTGTGATCACAGTATCTCCCCTGCCAGGGAAAAACACTGAGTGTTTTATTATATAATTAATTGCACACTTCTCAGACTCAACGTCATCAATCTCAGGAAAACCAAGACTAATACTCTGGGTGAACACTGGGTTTATTGGCATTTCTGGATTTTAAGAAATGTGGCTTTAAACTCTGTTTTGTAATCACACAGACACATTGGAACCAGGGAGGAACTTTTTATTTATCTGCCATCTTGGTCCTGTCTCCAGGGCACTATGAGGCCGTGCCTGTGTCCCTCCTCTGGGTGCGTGCACCATTTCAAAGTAGCGCCCCATCTATTGAGAGGTGGCCCCACCTCCAGCAGAGAAAGAAACTCCCTGCTGTGTCTGGGTGAATTCATAATTTGGTGTGAAGCCCAAGTGTTGCAATGCTGTCACCAGCCTAGTCCTGGTCTCTGCTCTGCTCTGTGAATCTTCCTGCCAGTAGGCCAGTCCTGAAAGCTAGGAGTGCAATCCAAGGGACTACAGGTCCCTCAGGTCATTGGGACTTCCAGGCCAAGCAAGGCTGAAAGTGGGCCCAAGGCAGAGTGGGTCCTATCTCTCCAATAGTCTATGCTTACCATCCGGGGTACCATTTTTTAAAAATAGAATTTCAAGTTGTTTTATCATTGGAAAAAAGAAAAACATCTCACTCTCTTTGGGCAAGAGGGGCAAAAACATCTGTTCTCACAGCATTATCATTCTTCACAGTCTATTGTCTGTGTTTTGTGAAGAGTATTTTTGAGTTTTTATCCTACCTCAAAACTACTTAACTTCTCAAATCAGATAGATCATCTTATTAGAAAACATATGACTTTAATTGATATTTAAAAAGAGCCATATGACTTCTGATTGCTGATGTTAACTTTGGTCACCTGGCCAAGGTTGTGTTTGTTAGGTTTCTCTGCCATAAAAGTCACTCTCCCCCAACCCTGCCCATGCTGTCCTCTGGCAGGAAGTCACTATATGCAGCCCATACTGGGGGGTTGGGGGGTAATACTCACTATATACAGGGTGGGCAATAGGGGGTGGTAGTGAGAAGTTATGCTCCCCTTCCTTGAAGTAAGACTACATAAATTATGTATAATCATCTGTGTGAGAAATGTCAGTATCCTCCCACTTATTTATGCATTAAGTACTTTAGTTACATCAATGTGGATTTGTGAATATTGGTTTATACTGTATTATAATCCAATGCCACTTTTATTTTGGCATGCAAATTGTCCCAGCTTTTATATTTCTTGGAGAAACAACTAAGCCTAGAACTGGGGCAGGAAACACACACGATAAACACTGAACCTCTGGGAGTGCCAATTCACCTGTAATAACCAACAAACCACTCCGTGGTGGGGCAAATCCACCAACACCAAACAAGAGACAGTGAAGGGGCTCCCGCTCTTTTACCCCTCCTGCATCTCTGGGAGTGAGTCTCTTCTGACCATACCACCCTGAATGTGTCAAATCAGGTCTGAAAAGCACAGAGTTGGCTATTACTTTGTGAGTCAATATAAATTTTTTTTTTCTGTTTACAAGTAGGTTAAACCCATTTGTATTCATTGGTATGACTGCAAAGTTATAACTTGGCCAAACAGCGTATATTAATTTTCCAGTGTATTTGTCTATATAAACAGCTTTCTTTTCCTTCATCACATTTGTATTTAGAAAAGTTTGTATTTTTGTTTTAGCGGTAACTGCTACGCACACACATATATACACATACTCATACCTTAGTCCTTCTTCCCCTTACTCAGCGTGTGCGATTTGCTCTGTCAACTTTAAATGATACCCTTTGACTCTTATTTATTCCCTAGGCAACAATCAGGGAGCTCATTTTACTTTTCCTCCATTCTCTTTCCTTCCAGTTGCAAACCCTTCATTAAATTGTGACAGCCGCACAAAAATGCACAGCTCCTAACAGAACAGCACAATGGATTTTGCTAAGCAACCAAAGTTGTATAGTCAGAACCCAGAACAAGAAACAAAATATCTCAAGCATCCCGAAAGCTGTCCCTTAGTGCCATCTTGAACATCTACAGGCACAAATGTAACCACTATCCTGACTTCAACTGCAAGACACTAATTTTGGTTCTTTGGAAACTATATAAATGGAATCCTACCACATATATACCTTTACATTTGAATGTTTCTGATCAACACTACATTTGTCAGATTACTTCATATTGTTGAGTACAACCACTGCAGTTCCATCATCCTCTTTCTTGTTTGTCATTCCTTTGTGTAAGTATAGCACACTTCATTTAATCATTTAACTGTTAATAGACATGCCAAGTTTCCAAATTTAAGCTATTATCACTGCTACAATCATTCATGTACATATCTTTTGATGAATATGGTTAGATACTTGTGTTGACTATCAATGGAATGAAATTGCTGAATAGTAGGCTATGTATGTGTTGTGTAGTAGATACTAAGTTTAAAAAGTTGCAAGTAGTTGAACAATTTTTCACTACGGAAATCAGTATGTAAGAGTTTTATCTGCTCAATAACCTTGTCAATACTTCTCCCATTTAAAAATTGTATCACCTCTATCCGTTCAGAAAATATAACATGTCCGTATACTGTTTTCTCATATTTGCCTTCACTGTCATTTTACTCTTAAATCTATAGTGTCCATAGAGTTTGGAAACAGTTAATACTGCCCTCATCATAAATAGTTTACAGAAGAAAGCCATCCAAGGAAAACACTCAATATTCACCTGTGCTTCCAGGCTTAAAGGATGCCCTGTAAATTCCAGATATTCCATGTACATCATCAGTGTTTTTGCCCAAGCTTCCCAGTAATCCCTTTTTGGATAAATCTTCTTTTATATGGTGCCACTCAAAGGTTGATCTATAGGCTGGCAATCAGTACAACAGAAGATAAGAAACTCAGGACAGAATTAAATGATTTTTTTTCACTAAAAAAGGTTAGTTCAATCACAATTTTGGGTTTTTTTGTTTGTTTGTTTTTGGTTTTGTAAGCATGGTTCCTCCACCTCCCACAAAAGCACATGGTGCACGGAGCTACTTTCTGGAATAAGCTCTTTATCTCCTCACCATGAAACAACCTTTGAAGAGCACTACTCCAGTTGATGTCTCAGAAAGGATTCATAAATACTGTATTATTTGAGTGTTTGCTTCTTGAAGGACAGTTTTGCTGAATAGGAAATTACAAGCTCATATAAAATATAACCTTGAGTTTCTTCAATTATCATTCCATTGCTGTCTGCTTTATATGTCAATATAGATAATTCTAATGTCAATATGTTTTCCTTTCTCATATAGGATGGGTCTTTCTGTATGGAAAACCTGAAGATTTGTTCTTATCTCTAAAATCTAGTAGGCATCTCAGAAACAACTATGGCATTGACTATTGTGTCTAGGTAGTTTTCTCAATTATTTCATGGGCCCTTCAGGTCTTCATTCATTTCCCCCAATTCTTGTATTTTAGCTTTTAAACATCAGGTCTGTTTTATTACATTGATTTTTGTGTATAGGAACTCCTCATATAAATAGTGAAATTCTTTGCCTATCTTTTATACCTCTTTTCTTTCTAATTCCTTTCACATCTTTATTTTGGTGCTCTTGACTGTTGTCAATCATCAATATCCTTCATTATACTTTCGTGAAATCTGTTCTGCCCCATGCACATTCGCCTTTTTTTCAATAACTTTGCTCTGACATTTACCAATTCTCATTTTATACCTCCTTGCTTTTAATCCATTTTATTCAGAATTTTTTAACTTCTAATTTGAAGTTTTAAATATTTCTGACACCGCTTTAAGAATATAAATTAGGGAGCAAAAAGGGGATGGATGTAATACAATAACAATAAAATTAAATTTAAAAAAAGAACATAAATTAGCTTGAAATGATTTATTACATTTGGGGAGGTTATGGTTGTTTTGGGTGGTTTTCCATTCTCATTCTTTTCTTTCTTCTTATAGAAGTTTTCTAGAGATACTATATCATGTTCTTTTATTTTTCTGATCAATACCATATGAATGTAGACAAGAATGAAAGTACCTTCCTATTCTTATATAATGAAATATGCTTTTTAAAATAAATGGCACCTGGGGTGAGAGCAGAGCAGGTGTTGATTTTTAAATTTGTAATTTCTTTTTTCCAGTTTTATTGATATAGTTGACATATAATATGCCTAAGGTATACAATGTGCTTATTTTACACACTTTCATACTGCAAAATGATTACCAGCATAGCATTAACTAACACCTCCCAACTCTTGTGCACTGTTGGTGAGTATGTAAATTGGTGCAACACTATGGAAGACAGTATGGAGGTTCCTCAAAAAATTAAAAACAGAACTACCCATAATCCAGCAATCCCACTTCTGGGTATATTTTCAAAGGAAATGAAGTCAGGATCTCAGATATCTGCACTTCCATATACACTGCTGCATTATTCACAGTGGCCAAGATATGGAAACAATGTGTTTGTCAACAGATAGATGAGTAAAAATGATGTGGCATATAAAAACAATGAACTATTATTCAGTCATGGGAAAGTAGAAAACCCTATCTTTTGTGCCAATGTGAATTAAACTTGAGGACATTATCCTCAGAGAACAACCAATATGTCATTCTGCTTATATGTGGAATCTAACAACGCTAAACTCAGAATGAGAGTAGAATTGTGGCTGCTTGGGAAGGAAGGCAGCCGGGGAGATGTTGGTCAAAATGTACAGCCTTCCAGTTGAATAGGACGGATAGGATATAATGCACAGCCTGGTGATTATAACACTGTACTACATATTTGAAAGCTGCTAAGACAGTAGATCTTAAATGCCCTCGAAACAAAAAAGAAAGGTTCTTCTTTTTCTATAGAATTTTAATTTCTAGTTTTATTCTTCTTTCCCTCCATCACTGTGCATCCAAGAAACACACACACTCTCTCCCCACCCCCAAGAGTAGTGTCTTTTCAGGACCACCATGCCTGCTCCTCTGACTTTCAAATTGCTGTCCTTAAATTCTTCATTAGTCAAGTTAGTCAGTGTTCTGATCCGTAAAGGCTCAGACCAGGTATGTGGGTAGGTGCATTTTTCTCTACCTAGGTACATATAATTTTATTTATTTTTTCTTTTTTCTGCTACTCCTGGACTGCCTGCCACTATCCTCTCCTATCTTCTGTGCAATTTCTTCCTGATTCTGCTCAAGGATGGTTTCCACATTTGGCTGTTCAGGGAGCTGGTATGTGAAAGTTTATTTCTTATAGTATCAATTATTTAAGTGTTTATTAATTTTTGCATTCCAGTTGTGCTTTTGGAATAGGCTACAAATCACCTCTTTACTAACATGATGTTTTCGGAAGGATGTATGGAGAAATTTAGATTATGTGACCATCTAAATAGGAAGACTGATGCCAGAAATTGTGATTTTCTGTTTTTGAATCCCCCAATGGTAACACTTTTTTTGAAGGCTCATCTCCCAATAATTTGAAATGATACATATATACTTGTGACTATTTTCAGTCTATCCGTCTGTCTATTTTTATTCCAGAAACTTAATCTTTCAATTATTATAACTTTCACACATTCCAATACCACAAAAATTCAAGTAACTATCTCTGCATTTTCTTTATATAACTTCCCTGGTTATTCTGGTTTGTGTATTACTCTTCTATATTAATAAGTAAGTGACATGCCATTAATTCCCCCATATTTATCAGTTCATTTTAGGCAGGGTTAAAGATTGCAAAACTTTGACATATTTTTTAGACTACTGAAGCTTCATATGTGAGAATATACTACCTCTCAATTCATTAACATCTTCTCCTATGACACCCCTTAAAGTGTTAAGGTTTTCTTCCAAGAGATTTTGAACATTTCTTCTCATGTTTATCCATATACATTTTATTGTTAATATGTTAAGATAATAATACATTCCCAGACCACTATTGTTAATATAACTAGAGGTATCACCCCATTATGTTTGCTAACTTTTTTAACTAGTACCTTACAAAGCATTTAAGCTTCATAGATGAATTTATAACATACTTACATATGGAATCTCTCCATTAGTTCTAATGGTTTTCAATTCTGTCTCTTTGGTTTCTTGGGAGGGTATAAAAATAAATAACACTTACTGAGTGCTTCCTATTTGCCAACTACTACAAAAGAGGCCACTTACATGCATTATTCACTTTATTTTTTAAAAAATAACAAAGTTGTGAAGTATGTGATATTTATCTTCTCAGTTGAGAGATTAATAATAAAGTTTAGAGAAGCTGAATAACCTGGCCATGTACACTAAGTTAATACATATCAAGATCAACAGATAATAGCATGATTAATGGTAATTTTTCTTTATCCCTTCCTTATATATGTACTTTCATTTCTTCCCTATTTAACTAAAGTTCAGTTAAGCACAACAGAATTGAGAGCATACATCCTTTTATAGTCTTCATCTTTGGAAATCCCTTTACTGTTATACTTGTAAGAATTTGCAGTCTGCACTTGAGGGGTTTTTTTAAAATAAAACTTTAATAAAATTTTCCTTTAATTTTTTTCCTGAAATTTCCCTAACCCTAAGAATTGAAATTGAATTATTCAAACTATTTTTGAGCATGTATCAAAATGACCTTGTTATGTTTCCCCATGATAAAGATATTAAATAATGTTATTTGATTTCTAATATCAAACCTTCCTTGCTTTCCCAGAATAAACTCTATGCATGATATATGTGACCTTGGGTAGATTTCTTCATGTTTTGGGGCCTATTACACTCTTTTTTTTATAAAATGGAAAAATAAACAGTATCAACTTCATACTGTTGCTGTGAAAATTGAGTCATTTATTCAAGAAACTTATTGTGCCAAGCACAACTCCAGGTTCTATTATTATACCAGTCAGCAAGACAGAAAAGACTTATGAGCTTTCATTCTAGTTAATACTATAATATCAGAACTTAGAATAGCACATGGAACATAGCATCATCTATGCAAGCATTAGCTACCACTAATACTATAGATTTTTTTTTTTTTTTTTTCCAATGTATGGTTGTGTTTCACCTGCCTCCAGCCACAGACCTGACTGGAGACCTGGTTTGCAACCTGGTTATGTGCCCTGGCTGGGGAATCGAACCTGCGACCTTTGGGTTGGCAGGCCGGCACCTTATCCACTGTGCTACCAGCCAGGGCTAATACTATAGATTTTTATACTACTGGACTAAATTTGCCAATAGTTCCCATAATATTTTGCATCTACTGCCATGAGATTTATTCATTGTATTATTTTCTGTTATCTTTATCAGGTTAGATTAGGCTGATGCCAGAGTTATGAAAGTGAATTTAAAAAATGTCTCTTTTTTACTGGCAATAAGTGAAAGATTACAGAAACCCTTCAGTCCTAAAATATGCTTTTCTGATACTAATGCCCTTTTAAAAATAAATTTTGTCTCTCTAAATTTCTCAAATTGTTATTGTATTCTCTCAGTTGCCTTAATTATGTTTAGATAACATATATTTAATTAAAAATCCATCTACTTCACTTGGATTTTTATATTTACCAGCATATATTGGTACTTCGTCTGCTTTGGAATTTCCTACTATTTGCATATTGTTGGGCAGTGAAAGAAGAGAAAGGGCTGTAGAAAAAAGAAGGCACTTTTCTATCCACCCCTATCACCTCTTATGGGAGTTTTGAAACCAATAAAACATAAATAAATCATTAGGAGCATGCATATATTACTCATCATTTTAAACAGACTATCTCATAAGTTCAAGTCAAATTATACAGCTCAAGTACCAACATGGAAATAGAAGCAGTGAAGCAAAAATGGTGTGAGTCCCTGGTTCTCTGATGTGCTCTGATTACACGGGCAGCTACTGTAGCATGTGCCGCCTGCAGGGCTGTAACAGGAACCCACTGAATGGTCCTTGCCTATCTACGTATCTATCTGTATCTACCTATCTCTTCTACTTATCCACCTACCTAATTACCTACCTATCTACATCATCTAGCTACATATCTATCTATCTTTCCATTGATTGATCGATCTACAATATCTCTTCTTGTTCAGTGTATCAATGTATAGTGCACTGAAATATATATATATATACACACACATATATATGTGTGTGTATATATATATATATGTATATATAGCTTTTAAGTTGTCATCTATAGCTTAATGATCTTATTTCTAGTCTCTTATTGATTGATTGATTGATTTTTAAAGATTTTGTTTGATATTTTTAGAGGGGAGGGAGGGAGGAAGAAAGGGAGAGAAGCATCAGTGTATGGTTGCCTTTCACCTGCCTCCAGCTAAGGACCTAACTAGAGACCTGGCTTGCAACCTGGTTCATGTGCCCTGGCTTGAATCGAACCAGTGACCTGTGGGTTCATAGGCCAGCACCAATCCATTGAGCCACACCAGCCAGGGCTATTGCTTCTCTTTTAAAATCATGTTTATTTGCATTTTTTATATTCAAGCCATAAATTTAATGAAAAATCATAAAAGATGAGACAACCCCTGATAGTTCTAATTTTTCATTTCTAAAATTTAAACATCCCATCCCTATTCTAATCTTGGAGACTGTCTTGGGTCAACAATAACAACAGTCCTTTATTTTTTCACAGGACTCCTAGCATCTATCACAGATTACCCTACACATTCTGGTAGAAGTGAGAGAAAATGTTTTAATAAATTCAGTCATCTTTTATGTGATTAGTCCTGTTTCTGAAGCAAGTGAAAACTTCCCACTGACTGGCTAAATAATTCATTGAAACTGCCTCTAAATCTATTCTTAAATTGAAGAAATAATAACTATTTCATGAACTATTTTTAGGTAAGGATGTCAAAATCTTCAGATTTAGCACACTCAGGAGAACCTGTTACAGTGAAATTTAAAAGGCGCAGCATGACTGCTCCAGGTATACTTAAAAAGGGTCTAATGGCACTGGAAATAAACTTCTGTGTGTGCTATTTAAGAAGAATCCTTTTATACCCACAGATGAAATACACTGTCCTTCACAAGATTTTTAAAAATTTGTACATATATTCAGTTTAGGTCATTTCATTTAAAGGCAACTATCTTCCTTTTCAATGGATTTAGTTCAATTCCTTGGAGCAAAACAGAATTCCAGGCATTAAGGGATGCTATACTACTAATTTCCAAAATTAATTAATTTACTCATCTTCAGAGTGCACAGAGCAGGCCAGATTCCTCTAACCAAATGACTTTGAGACTCTGGACATGGAAATCTATGAGCTCCCAGCTCATAGTGCAAGAGTGGTACAGGTCCTCACACAGCAGATGTAACACCTTGTAGTCACAGTGTGTTCATTTAGCATTACACAGGAGGGGTGCCAGGGGCAACTGGGACGAGCATGTATGTGGTTCACAGACTAGACCAAGCCAAAAATGGCCACTGGGCATAACATGTGGGTTTGCCTGAGCTTTGTTTTATTGTGAGGACAGAGAAGCTTGAGAAAGAAAGAGAAAAGGAAGTGACGGTAGAGATGAAGCATGGGGACACTTCCCCTCAGGGAGTGTAGGGGCCTCAGGTGGGACCGCCTGCTGGCACAGGAGCCTTGATGCTGACAAGGGTGGGCCGCCCCCTGTGGCTCCCACACATCCACAGCGTCTCCTTGGGTCTTGCGTCTCCCAGAAAATCATAGTTTACAAGGATGGAGTCAATATTTCCATCCATTACTTTTCCGCACTGTCTGAAGGGTAGTCACAGCTACGAGTACAACTCTTCAGAAATGGAGCCTGTTTCTTTTTTCTGCTTGTTCTTAACATATTCTGTGGAGTCCTGTCACTTGACACCTTGGTAGCTCTCCAGGTAATTCACACTTTGCTGGGAACCTATGAGAGTGCTTCTCAAGTGCTCGCTGAGGCTTGAAAACGAAGCCTCAGAGGCTCTCAGTGGTCAGGTAATTGCTCGAATGCCGCTCATCCCCCCCCCACCCCCCACCTCCTGCACCATCTGCCAGGCCTAGAGGAGTCCTTGGACACAGGATCCAGGCCTTGCTCACTCGGATGGCTATGGTGGCAAAATCTGAGCACATGGGAGAGGCTCCCATCTCAGTCTGGAACAGCAGGAACAATTACAAGAAGCGCCAGCTCACAGAGGCGTGTACGGAGGGACGGAGGCATGGAGGTAAAGCACAGAGATGAGGACAGGCCACAGGACCTAGGGACTCACGTGCTTTGGCAAGAAGCTCAGACTGGATGAGGGGCAACGGGCAGCGGCAGACAGGCTCTGAGCAAAAGGGTGATTTCATCACACCTGCACTTTAGAAAGATCGCCCTGCCCTGCTCAGACTGGGCCAAGGTGGCCTGAGAGGAAGGCGGCTGCAATTCTGCACGGCATTTCAGATCAAGAAAGCAGCCACAGGAGAAAGAGACAAGGATGCAGATTTAGCTGGCATATGGCTTGGGCAAACAGGCAGAAGCACAGAAATGACTGTGATTTAGTACAAGTACAGAGCAGATTCCCAACAGTGCTGGTTGCTGTCTGCAGCACACAGATCCCTCCTTCACGAGCAAGGCGTCGCTGCTTGTCCCAAAACCACGTCACGTGAACAGAGCCACCTGTCCGCGGTTGTCTGTTCTGGTGCCACCTACCAGATCAGGGACTGGTTATTACTCGGGTATAAGGCCCAGCCCTCTCACTCCAGCTTGGAAGGAAACTCCAGCTTCCAAGCTGTCAGGGTACAGAGGCAGTCCGGGTGGAATGTGCTAATGAACCTGGTTGAACTATAGGATGCGTGGGAATCTGCTAGAGAAAAACACTTGCCTATGTGTGTTGACAGTGACCAAGGGACAATGCCCTAATGAGACATCTAATGCCACACCTGCTGCAGCTTGCAGGCTTGAAAATGTGGCAACAGCTCTGGCTGGTGGCTCAGTGGATTGATGCCAGCCTGCAAACTCGAAGGTTGCTGGTTCAATTCCCAGTCAGAGCACATAACCAGGTTTCAAGTGAGGTCTCCAGCCAGGTCTGTAGTTGGAGGCAGGTGAAAGGCAACCATACACTGATGTTTCTCTCCCTGCCCTTCTCTCTAAAGAAATGAATAAAATATTTTTAAAAATCTGCCAGCAGAAGTCCTGGGGGAGGGGGGGTGGATTCCTATAGGCCTGCGAGGGCCAAAGGTCTCCATTCCTTTGCTCCATGGGCCCTCGAGGTGATCCTGGAGCAGCCCTTCCCCTCAACCCCTAATGAACCAGTGCCTGCTCCCACATTGGTCTCCAGGTGATCTCTCACAGCAAGGCTGCTCTGACACGAGTCTCATGCCAGAACCTCAGGACAGCTGACCCTCTCGGCCCGGCAGCCTCATACCTTTCACCCCCAGTGCCCATCTCAGGAACCATCCACTAAACTTCTTGCATATTAACCTTGATGGCTGGGGCCCAATCCACACAAAAAGGGGGAATGCTGAGCACTGGGGAAGCACAAGGCAGAACACAGGACCAAGAGCATGGCCTGCAGACAGGCACCAGGATTAGAAACAGTTCTCAACAAGCAATCACAGACAAATCACACACTCCTTAAACCTTAATGTAACTTTTGAGTTCTGTTAATAGCATATATTATACATTATAGGAAATATAATTAATACACTATAACTTGAGAGGCAAGTTGGAAATAATATATCAAGAGCCTGAAAGCAGCCTTCCATAATTAAGGCATGATTCCATAGATACACACAAAAACATGCAGAAAAATAAGGATTTTATGAGAAAAGCAAGGGAAACATGCACAAAACAGAATCAAAGGAAAAGGATAATCATTCAGGAAGGAGTCATCACACAGTGCAGCACAGTTGTTTGCTTGGATAGGATCCACCTAACCAGGTGGCAGAATATTCCATGTTCTGGAAAGACAGGGAGATCTGTCTCGCTAGGGTCTGGGAGAAACAGCTGAGGAAACCCATCCTGTTCTCTCAGGCTCCCCAGTAGTGGCCAGCAGGGTTGCCCTTCATAGTCAGTGTAGGTACCTGTCTGCCTCTGTGACTCTCCTAAGAAGCTCAGCCCCTTAGCAAATGGAGAATGTAATTTGATCACCATCCAGATAAGACAGGAAACCAAGACACAGCACTAACCTTTTAGCTCTTGAATTTGCAGAAGCTGGCATTAAGGAATTGGTCTGAGGGCTAACTGAGCAAGACCTTAGGAAAGTTCCTGCACAGGCAAACCAGGGGCCCTTAGAGAACCAGGGAAACTGCAGTCCTCTCTGTAGATGCAGTCCTCCTGACATTGAGCCAGGGTTGTCTATACGTATGACATGGGATATCACACTCACACGGCCACCAAGACAGCCACTAAGAGCCCTTTTCATTCTCTGTGGAGTGTACCCTAACCAAGCTCCATTTTTAAATTTTTTAAAATTTAATAAATAACCACAATGGGGGACATGGAGAGAGGGTGGGCAACATAGATGGAAAAATAATAATAAATTCTCTAGTTATCTTTGTGCTTTAAAAAAAAAAATGTGCTTTTAAAAAACACATTTTAAAGAATCCCAAATGGAAATTACTAATCATTAAAGATAAAAATTATTAATACATAAAGTTAATTTTAATTAAAAGTATAATACCAATAACCTAATTAGTGGCTACAATGCCTTTGGTATATGAAGCAGTGATTTTAATATCCACTTTAGATAGAAATATCAATTGCCTATTTTTAAAACAATTATATACCAAAGTTATTGAACCACTTTTCTGTATATAATGTATAAAGTAAAAAAGAACCAAAAAACAGTAACTCAAAGTAAAAGTAATATTGAGCTAAATTGGTCCTATATGAGATTCACCAAAAATCAGTTCTACATAATTATTGTCTTTATTATTGTCTATGTAGGTCTTCTTACAAACCCAAGGATGAGAGAAAGTAAGTAGTGTGGTACAAACTATCATTTCAAATTGGATTCTTTTCATAACCAATCTTGGATATGTGAGACTACATCTTAAATATTGTAGAGTTCTAGTTATTAAAGACAGAAAAGTATAATTTGTTGCGTTAAACCAAGTAAATCCTTCAGCTATCCTTTGTCCATGTTAAGGCATTTCCCATCATAATTTTGTACTTCTCCTGCTTAACATAATTTCATTTTGTGATTACCTTACCAGCCTTTCAACTGTGGAGGGCTTTGTTTTTTTATGCAATAGCATCACCCCTTCCCTCAGGGTCATGCTCCTAATTGTGCCTTCTCTAAACTTGTGCTCTAAGGTGAAATGCCTGTCCAGAATTGCACAGATTTTTAAGACACTCAACCATTTCTTACGTAACTCCAACCCCAAAGTGATGATAAATGTGTATATTTATGAAAATGTATTTATATCTATCAAATAAAGATAAATAAATATGTATGCCTCTTTTTTTTTTTTCTTCCTTTTTTTGCTGGATAGACCCTTTCAAGGGTATGTGAAAATTTCTTACAAGGTATATTTCTGTTCTTTCCACTTCTTTTGTTTTACGTGGCTGTTTCAGATGGAGGCAACAAAGATGGCAGAAGAGAATTTTTGTGTGTGTGTGTGTGTGAGAGGGTGTATCATTCTTGTCATCTAATCATCTAATTCAAACTTCATATAATCACAGTCATTTACCTCTGAGCAACCATCATCGCCCTGTTTGTCCAAGCACTGTTTCCTGTTCACCCTACAGGCGGCTGTCAAAGGGGACAGATGGGCGTCAACATGAAGCGAATTGTAAACAGTTAAATATCCTCATCTGAAAATAATTCTATTTAATATCTGGTAAAAGAACTTCTGAAAGATATAAACAGTAGCACTAACTGAATGACAGCTTCTTCCAAAAGCTATTCATATTATGTAACTCCTACAAGTTGTAAGGGGAAAAAGAGCTAACATCAATTACGTATATTTTAGTCTATGAAAACGCCTACTTACCCACAGTAACAATGAACCCCCCCATCACATACCAAATTACCTTCTTTCAGAATTAAAATACTGTCCCACTGAAAACAATCAATTTTACCCACTCCAGTCTTTAAAGTCTTTACTTTGGCATTAGATAAATGTTAAACTGTCTTCAAATTTCAATTAAAAACACAGAAATTAAGACTAACAGAAGAGCAATCTCATAGTCCAGCTATACCAGTTGATTGCCATACCTGTCACCTGCCAGGCAAAGGCTCAGTTCTGCTAAACCTAGACCTCAAACAGTGAACATCTCACACACACACACACACACGCACAGGCATGCAGGCATGCAGGCATGCTCGCACATGCTTGGAAAGAGAGAAAGATTAAAGACAATTCAAGAGAGCACCACACTTAGGATAGTTTAAGTTTTTCATCCTGGAAGAATCCTGAGTATTTACCATCCCAACGTCAAGAAATGCTGGGGCTGGGGATCCATGAGGTTGCATCTCACAGAGCTGTGTATATCCATATGTATGTGTATGGGTGTATTGTGTATACGCACATATCTATATGTGAAAGGCTATTATAATCATTTAAATTGATAAAAGCACCACTATATAGGGGTAAATCTGATGGTGCATAGTTTGAGTGCTCACCTGCCCCTGGAAACTACGTGTACCCTCGCAACTGTAGATTTTTTATATGTTCTTAATGAATAAAATCAGATTTTCACCTTGGTTTTAAACTTAGAACTTTAATTAGATTATTCCTTTAACAAATAAAAATGTTGTTCTTCAATTTTATTATTTTACATTTATAGTAATAGTCATTAAACAAAACATCGAAAATTCCAATGAGAGGGTAAACTGATGTAAAATCTCTCTCATACCCACAGGTCATTCCTGTATGATCTGGATATTTATTCTCTCATCTTTTTTTCTAAAATAAAATAAGGAACAAAACCATTTAAGACATTAATAAACATTCATATTAAAGTTTTTATTAATATACCAATAGATCTTTTTAATCTAGCATTTCTCTACTTTTCTATTATATATTTTGCATATTTGTGTAATTATGTTCTTAAGGTAATGTTCTTTGATGTATCAAAGGACATACACATTTTAAGAATTAAGAAAAAATGTGCCAAAATTCCTTCCACAGATGTGTAGTACCCTACACTCCACTGGGAGGATATAAACATGTCTGTTTTGTTTTGCATTATTACTATTTTTTCTGTTTTGAAAATGTCAAGTTGCTGACATGTTGGTTTGAATTTATTATCGATAAGACCGAACTTAAATTTTTCTATATATTTTACCGGTGATTTTATATTTATGCCTTTGTCTACTCCTCTTTTGAGGATTCAATCTTTTTTTATTAACCTAAAAAAACTCTATATTTCAATATATCTATATTTCAAGAACATTAATCTTTTACCTTTTAAATATGTTCCAAGTATTTTCCCCCACTAGAATTGCTTATTGTGAATCTATGCATTCTTCTCAGACTTAACAATGTTTTAAATGAGTGTGTATGGCCACATCTATCCAAGTTTCAGTGGGAGACAGGGATGCACTGCATAGACCTGGTAAAAGGACTAAGAATTGACCACTAGATTTAGAAATATGGATATTACCAATGACTTTGATGAAGTGACTTCAAGAAGAGCTGTTCCTACCTAATGGGCTGACTCTGCTCTCCTCTCCTCTGGCCAGTCTCATCATACTACTGACCTCATCTACTCACAGTGGTGTGGCCAGGGTCCAGGGACAACTGTCATCAGAGAGCACAGGGAACTCTTTGAAGGAGTTTGTCATAAATAGAGGAAGAGGCATGGAATGGTAGTTCATGGGAAATGGGGTTAAGGGTGTTGGTTTGTAATTTGGAAGAAATGGCATGTTAGTAGCTGAGAAGGGAGATTTTTAGGATGCACGAGATGAGGGAAAGGGGGAAAGCATACCCTTGCATATTGAAATATCTGAAAACTGGCCAAGAGAGTCAGCCCACAACAGGAGACCCACCAGCAGTTCAAAGGCCATGATGGACAGGAAGGCACAGGACAGAAGTGTGGGGAGGTAGATATGGTAGCAGGTAGACTCTTCAGGCTGCTTAAAACTTTCCAATAAAATAGGAGAGGAGGCAAGTTTACCATCAAGAATAAGGGTGTGGATGGAGCGAGGGAAGCTCCGGAAAGTCGTTAGTTTTTGTGAAGTTACAGGGAAAGGGATAGGGTTAAAGTCCCTCCACCCAACCCTACAGCTGTAGCAGGATGCTACCGCTCATCATTCA
Organism: Noctilio leporinus; assembly: GCA_004026585.1. Lineage (NCBI taxonomy): Eukaryota > Metazoa > Chordata > Mammalia > Chiroptera > Noctilionidae > Noctilio > Noctilio leporinus. The sequence goes on along the minus strand of PVIW01001326.1, from coordinate 290,752 downwards.
CTCAGGGTACCTCCTGTACATGATTTCCTTTCCATTAATCAGTACACTGAAACAATTTCACTATTTCTTGATTAAAAACTTGTATACTTTGTTATTGGAATGAACTCCTAAAAACTTGGTAATTATGTAGATCTTATAAACTGGATGTCTCCCTAATTGATTTTTGAATTGGGTACTAAGACTATAAGTAAAGCTTAAAACTGTGCATTTGCTTTTAATTGGTCCTTAGAAGACCTCTCAAGCATTAACTGTCATGTTTTCAGTTCTGTAGCATATGCATCACATAAAACTACACTTTGTCAAAGAGAAGAACAGTTTATACATGAACAGAGGGGTGAAAAGTAGATATTGATGCCCCATGGAATATCATTCAACTTCTTAGAACCTGGGCTCCCTCACCTAGAAAAGATATAACCTGCTCTATCAACATTTTAATGATGTCAATAGTATGAGTTTTGTATAAACATATTTGTAAGTTGTCCAGTTATATGCAAATGCAATAGTTATTATGAAAGTAAAATAACACTGCATGCAGGTCAGTAAGGCCCCTAGAATAAAAGACAACTGAGCTGCACCTCATAGAATTGCTTTAATGTAAAGAAACTTTGCACCTCATGACTTTAAGTGGTAAAAGACCCTATTCCATTTTTGCATGACAGTCATGGAATGAAATGTTTTCAGTGTCTGGTTAATAATAATTTACAACAAAAAGCAAACTGGCTTCCATAAGATGGAATGCATTCTTTCTTGAAAGGTACTGCCGTTTTCATTCATGGAAAAGCTGGAGGGTTCTCTGAAGAATTGCATAAGTAGTGCCAGAGACTTCTAGTATACCAGTGCTTTTTGAAAAGTCAAGTCCTACATCATTTCTAAATCAGCAGGGAAATACACATATCTAAAGACTGAGAAACCATAAAAATTCACCTTAAACCATGACTCTCAGAAATTTAGAACTTCATTAAGGATAGATTCCTGCAGTGATTATACCATCTTAGAAATAAACAAGGTGAGTCTTGTTGATGGAACAAATTCACTAACTGTAAGATGGCAGCTAAAATTAGACATGTCTCGAGGTTACTGTCTGACCTCATTTTTACATGTGAGTCAATGATCTTCTGACTCCAGCATGTGAACCATAAAGTTTAAGTCAATCTAGTATACCTGAGAAATGAGGATTTATTTATAAATCTTGTCACTCTCTCTAATGTACTTCTTCATGCTGAAACTGGAACTATATTTATAAACCAAGTTATAATATAACAAACTCCTTTAGATTTCAAGGATGTCACCAATAATACATCATAACTCTAATCATGGCTTCTGCTAAGTTTTAATTGGACAAACCCTAATAACTACATGTTTTTTAAAATGTAAATTCAAAAAATAAAAAAGAAATATTGAATTCCATAAGATCCTGTTAATTATAAAATAAGGCAAGATTTTTATAATACCAATGACATCCTTAAATATCAAGTTAAAATTAAAAACCCTCTTTAAGTAGATGAAAGACTATTCCCAGATGTTTTGTATGCAGCTATGAACATATAGAAAACTTAGTATTTTCCTGTAATGACCCCTCCTACATAATAAAATATTTATCATCCCTTTGGTTTACTGTAATGTGTCATCAGTGAAAAATAAACATACTTTTAGAACAAAATTTGTTTCAGGCCAGGAAATTTCCCTTAAAAAAAAAATTAGCAGAATGTGTTATATTTAATAATCCTATACAAATAGAGGTGTCTGTTTGCCTTCAAAGAATAGCCTTGCTACAAAATATTAGATGATGAAACAACAGAACCTTATCAAATAGTTCAATAAATGTTTACTGAGCAACAAAGATAAACCATTCAACAAATATTTGAGTGTCTAATATGTTCAAATATATTCTATGTTTATTAATATTACACATACATTCATAGCTATAAATACATATAAATATAAGTACATACATAAAAATTAATGGAAAGAGTAGCAAATATTTTTTACATGGATGCATATTTCCTTACACACCACTCAAATTGTTTATGCTGGTTAATGGTCTCCCTAATGTTAGCCTGTAAGTTTGGTTGGAGTTTGCTATCTTGGTAGAAACAGGAAACTTGTTAATCATTTTGGTATCAGTCAAATAGGTCTGTTGTGAGCCCAACTGTTCAAAGAGTGAACCCATCATCAATACAACCCTCCTCACCAGGAGGGGATAGGCTGTTAACTGCTTACAGGTTAGAACTGAAGTAGGTTATGACCATCTCAGGAAGAGATGAGCTAGCTGGTCCTGGGACTATGAGCTACAAAAACACCACACTACCATCACTTATATCTGCCAAAGATTTATATTCATCCAACCTGGCAGTCAGGAAATTCTTTCCCATTATTTTTAATCTCCCAGGTATCAAAAAGGGTAAGAGAATAAATAAAACAAACTAAACGCCCTTAAGTTGACATCGGGGTAATTACTATCTAGCAGGGTATACACATATAATTGACATAACTAAACATTTTGGTGCATTATTTAAAACACTGGATGTTAAGATGAAGGTTCAGTTTCTAGACAGGTCAGCTAGCTTCACACAGACTGGTTTCAGCTCTGCAGACTGTGCCCTTGGTACTAATTCGGCCTCAAACAGTGCTTTAGAGAAAAGTATTTTATCTAAAAGCACAGGAATTCAAGAAAATTGAAGATAAGATAAGATTAAGCCTAAAAGCTAAGATTTGTTCGGAAAGTATCCAGCCTTATAATATGAAAAACAGAAACATTTATTGACGAAGTTACAAGAAACACTGTACATAGGACAATGATGTTTCAGTCCCTTTCAAAGTAGGCACCTGAGGACCTCACACAGTTCTCCCAACCACCATCAGCTGCCCCATCATGTTTTCTGGAAACTCACCACAGTCTGAAATCCTATGAGCATGAGGACGGGTCAATTAGTAACCAGAGGCCAGGCCTTCTCTCTACATAAGTTAGCTTTCAGCTGGCTCCGGGAACATACTTTTCCTTTCTACTGAAACCTAAACACTGTACCTCCGTGGCTGGAGCCAACACACTGAAAATGAATCACTGAAGATGTCTGCCAGGCAGAGTGGAGAAGGGCAGGTGGGGAGAGCAGGGCACAGCAGACCAGGCCAGCGTGAAGCAGAGCAGGGTAGGCAGAGCAGAACCAAGCAGAGCTGTTTAGCCTGAGAGGGCCTTACCCTGGAACCTCCTCACAGCCATGCTATTCGTGACTGAGCTGTAACACTACTGAGCTGTCCCACAGCCATGCTACATCATAACCGAGCTATTTGAAAAGAATAAAGTTTCCCTCTTCACTGCACTCCAAATGGAGAACTCCTATTGGTGTTGAAATTGTGCTAATGGCTACCTGTTGACACCTTTAACCATCTCCCCATTTCCTCTGTCCACAGCCCTTGGCAACCACCAATCTATTCTATTTCTATGAGTTTAGCTTTTTTTTAAAAGACTCTATATATAACTGATATCATACAGTATTTATCTTTCTTTGTCTGACTTATTTCACTTAGCATAATGCCATCAAGTTCCATCCATGTTGTCACAAATGGTAGGATTTCTTTGTTTCTTATTGTTGAATTTATTATTTTATATATACCACATAATATTCTATATATACCACATCTTCTTTATCCATTCATCCACTGACAGAACATAGGTTGTTTTCATGTTTTGACTATTGCAGATAATGCTGCTACAAACATGGGAGTGCAGATACCTCTTTGAGATGACAATTTCATCTTCTTTGGATAAATACCCAGAAGTGGGATCGCTGGGTCACATAGCAATTACATTTTTAATTTCTGAGAAAACTCCATACTGTTCCCCATAGTAGTTGTGCCAATTTACATTCCCACCAACAGCATACAAGTCTTGCTTTTCTCTACATACTTGATAGCATTTGCTATCTCTTGTCTTTTTAATGACAACCATTCTAAGGGACGTGAGATGCTCTCTCACTGAGGTTTTGATTTGCATTTCCCATTTCCCTGATACTTAGGAATGGGAGCCCCATTTAATGTACTGTTGGACATTTTGATATATTTTTTGAGAAAAATCCCTATTCAGGTTCTTTTCCCATTTTTAATGGGATTGTTTTTGTTTTTTGCTATTATGTGAGTTCCTTGTATATTTTGGATATTAATCTTTCATCAGATACATGATTTGCAGGTGAGCTCTCCCATTCTCTTCATACTGGTCCACAGTCTATCAACCCCTCTCTAATATTACTACTGGTTTGTAAAAAGTAAAGATAGTGAACTTCAAAAACATGTTCTCATTATTCACATAATAGAAGGCTGTACTTCAGAAAAATGTATAAATTAGAAGATGTATGATTTTCTGCTTGACATCTCCATTTAGTGGACTCAAAGTTGCCTCAGACTTCAGATCTTTAAAACATCATTCTTGATTCTTCCCCCAATTTTGGTCTGCCACAGTCTTCCCCACTTTGAAAACAGTGCTGGCTTTTACCCTATTACAAAAGCCTGGGAGTTATCCTTGACTTGGCCTCACCCCTCCAATCTCGCCCAACAAGACCTGCTTGTCCTACCTTAAAAACACATGGCAACTCCATCATTCTTATTCATTGCCACTGTCCAGCCACATAAATATGTCCTCTCCTCTAGGTTGCTGGGAGGAGCTGTTCATTGTTCACACCACTTACCACACTTGACCCTTCCCTCCACTCTCCACACCACAGGTGAAGTAACCTCTTAAAAAGGAGGCTATTGAATCCTCCTCTCCACTTCAGGCTCAGATGGTAACGGCTCCCTGTTGTAGCTGGCCTTGGTACTCCACCACCTCAGGTTGGATTCTCTTAAACTTGCCCAAACCTTGTGAATACCACCTTTATTAACTGCTACTCAATCATCCAGTCTGAGTATGCCAACTATATCTTGTTAGGACCTTAATTAACACATTCAACCCTTTGCATCCACCAGCCACTTCCTAATGTACTTAAGAGTACAATTGAAGTTTCTTTCCATTCCAACCTGCAGGGTCTGACCCTGCCTGTGTCTCCCATATCACCCTGAAGACACCCCCACCCCTTCCAGGCTCAAGGTCCTATATCTGTTGCTGTGACAGTCTCTGTCCACTTTTATAGCTTCTCTACTTGGAAAGTTTTTCTCCCAAATTCATGACCCCCAAATGCCACAACCCCAACTTTTAACAAGTCTGGCTTCTTTTCAATCTTTGGGTTTAGACTTCCACTTCACCTCCTCAAGGCGGCCACTTCCCACTATCCACCCTCCATGCAGATGCTTCCTTCTCCATGGTCCCTCTAATAGCTCCCTGTTAATGCCTTCAATGCAAGCACTACCAATTTTCTCTTTCATCTCATTATTGCTTTACTTTCTTTTACATATGGTCTGTCTGCTCACCGAGTGGTGAGCACTGTCAAGTCTATCCTACTTGTCTGTAGTAGCTACACCACAATGGCCTGTGACTGGACTAGTGCATACTTGGTAAAGCTTTGTTCAATGAGTGGATAACTAATTAATTAATGGAGTGTACAGATAAGTAAATGAGAGCTTCCAGTTTCTGCATGGAATGTAGTAACCTGTTAAAGCATAATTCCCAGCTTATCACTAAGAAAAGCAGGATAATCCACTAAACTCATTACTTTCCTTGAACTTATCAGAGAACGGATATCACCTGGAAATGAACTTGCCTTATATTTTAGGAAAGATGGATACCACTGGGGAGAGAGTGGATATGAGGTCGAACAAGTGGAAGATAGGACCACTACATGGGCAGCTAAAAGTCTCAGCTGAAGCTTTTCATGAATTGCTAAGAGCAAGTGTAGGCTAGCGTGACAAGATGGAATCCTTGGGGCTGAGCTAAAAGTGGTCTGTTTCTGTAGAAGGAGCAGGAACTCATCATAGGTCCAGATTATCAGATCTCTCCTGCTACTAAGGAGGTGCAGGACCACTGAGAGACCCCCACCCCTAAGAGCCAGAGACGCAGTGCCTACCTGATGAGGCGGGACTGGCATTGGCAAGAATTCCGCCTGTCCAATCCCCATTATCAGGCTCACAAGCACCAAGTAACAATAAGAGCAGTAACTTCTGGGGGTGGGGCAACAGGGACAAAAAAGACCGTTTTTGGGGGACAGTGCACACAGGAAAGGGCTAAAGCTCAGGGCAGAGAAGGAAGATTGAAAAATACAAATCAAAACACTGCCAAAGGACAAGGTAAAGAATTAGAAACCAGTGGTGCAACGAAGTTATAAGACAAAACCCAAACATAGCACAACTCCTGACAAGACTGATTCAATCCTCCACATTAATGACCCAGCTCTGAAGGAAAGGCATGCCCATTCTAGGCATACATTCTACCCATCGCAGTCGCTATTGTCCTACTCACAAAAAAATAAAATGTGATAACAAAATTATGGAACATGAAATAAATGAAAGGGAAAAATAAAACAATAAAAAATAAAGCAAGTTATACATGTATATATATATATATATATATAACCCACAGATACTTAAAATATCTATAACTAATATATTGAATACTCAAATGAAAATATAAAGGACTTCAGCAGCAAGAGAGAAGTAAAAAAAGAGTAAAATGGAAATGCTAGAAATAAAAATATAAAAGCAGAGATGGAGGAAGCCTTTGACAGATTCACCAAGGAACTCCACAGAGGTCAGGTAGAATCAGTGAAATTTAAAATAGGTTGAGAGAAATGCAATCAACAAAGGAGAGGAAGAAGGGGAATAAGGGCACCCCAGAGGTATCAATCATGAGCAAACTTCCAGCATACATGTGATTAGTCTCACAAGTAGATGAGAAAATGGGACAGAGGAAATCATAGTTGAGAAGTTTTCCATAAACAATGAAATACATCAAACAATAACTCCAAGGATCTCAGAATAAATGCAAAATAAAAAAATCTGACACATTATTTTCAAACTGCTGAAATACAAAAACAGAAAAACCCTTGAAGGCTGCCAGAGAAAGTGTAAACACATTACATAGGGAGAAATCAACAGAAAAATTACAGTCAACTCTTCACTAAATACTATGCAACATTGAACATAATGGATTGACATTTTCAAAATGTTAAAAGACAAAACTGTCAAACTAGAATCTATACCCAGAGAAAATGTTTCTCAAGGTGAAAGAGAAATAAGAGCTTTTTTGAACAAATCAAAACTTAGAGGGTTGAGTACCAGGAGAGCTACACTACAGACACTTGGATCCACACAAAGAAGTCTCTTGAAATTACTAAAATAAAGGTAAATGTAAAGTACGATTTTCCTTTGTTAAAAAATCACTCTAAAATATCATTTAGTAAGGAAACTAATAGCATGAACTGTGGATATGCAGCATTTGTAAAGAGTAAAATACTTGAAAACAGTAGCACAAAAAAATGGGAAGGAAGAATTGGGAGAATACTGTTATAGGTGCCATCAACACATGTGACATGTATAACATTATTTGAAGGTAGTCTATAATTAAGAGTATCCACTAAAAAAATTAAGAGTTATATAAAATAAGCTAATAGGGTAGATTAAAAAAAAAAAGAGTCATAAAAAATACTTAAGCAACTCAAGCAAAAAGTAGGCAGATAAAGATGTTTTTTTTTGAATGATGAAAAAAGGAATAGAAAATAGCCAGCAAGATAGTAGTTGTATTGACAATCCAAACTTACCAATAATTATGTCTAAGATGAAAAGTTAAACACACCAATTTATACGGGACAAAAAGTAATACCAAACATTGTGCTGTGTACAAGAAACCCAATTTAAAGATAAATACATTATAGACTAAAAGTTAAAAAATTGAAAAACCACCCTAGCTGGTGGCGCAGTGAATAAGGTACCAGCCTTCAAACCTAAAGGTCGCTGGTTCCATTCTCCATTCAGGGCACATAACCAGGTTGCAAGCTAGGTCTACAGCCAGGTCCATAGCTGGAGGCAGGTAAAAGACAACCATACATTGATGTCTCTCTCCCTCTCTGCCTCTCTCCTTCCCCCTCTCTCTAAAAATAATAAATAAAATCTTTTATAAAAATTTGAAAAAGCTATATGAGCTCTAAACAGAAAAAAGGCTATATTTTATAAACAAAATGTAATTCATTAAATAGTAACAGTCAATTAATAAAGAAGACATAAGAAATTGAAATATATATGCACTTAGTGCACATGCAGCAAAAACTGTCTTTCAAGGAGATAAACCCAAACTGTAGCTGAAAACTTCAACCCCTCAGCCTTAATAATTTATACAAGTAGACAAAAATCAGTAATAATAAAAACTACTATGGACCAAATTGTCCTAATTTACCTTTAGAGGACATTCCATCCAACAAAGGCAGACTACACATGCTTTTCAATTATCCATGGAATATCATCAAAATATAACATAGTCTGGGCCATGAAACAAAACTCAAAAATTTAAATGCTTTGAAAGCATATGAAGTAGGTTCTCTGACTATACAATGAACTAGAAATCAATAACAAAGCTACAGAAGATACATATAAAAAATAATTGTGTAACTTGTGAAAATTATCTAGAATACTATACAAAGAGAAATGTGACAATAAAATGGAAAAGCTTACCATTGAAAAATTGTGCTTTCAATATAATTCATAAAAATGCAGTTTACAGAGCTCTGGCTGGTAGCACAGTGGATAAGGCGCCAGCCTGCAAACCCAAAGGTCGCTGGTTTGATTCCCAGCCAGGGCACATAACCAGGTTGCAAGCCAGATCTCCAGCCAGATCTGCAGCTGGAGGCAGGTGAAAGGCAACCATACATTAATGGGGGAAAAAAAAAATGCAGTTTACAAACCAATGGATAAAATGATAAAAATAGCAAAACAAAATATAAAAGGAAACTGGGAAGCATGCAGAAATAAAAAGTAAGCCATGAGAAAGAAAATAACACATTAAAAAATTTCTACATTAAATTACAATCAACAACCACTATCTCAAATCACTTACAATGAAATCCCCATTAAAGACTTTAACAACACTATCAGGTCTTAACATAAAGACCGTAAGACCATTAGCTATAGTGTCACTTATATTGTTTTCCAAGGTCTAGACAATGCAACAAGATAAAAAGTTATAAAAAAGTGGATAAAAATGATCCCTGTTTATAGAAGGCCAATCAAAATAAGTGAACAAGATTAAAATCAATAGTTAAGTTATGCACAAAATTAGTTAACTGTCATATATATAATGATGTAAAAATCTGATCAAAATTTCCTCATGCAAATTCAAGAACAAGATTTATCTAGAAATAGAATATAAATATATATATTGGAAGTACGTGAACCCAAAGCCTTACTAAGGGTCAGAAAAAAAAAATGAACTTAATAAATAAAGTGCTACACTATATTCTTACACAGAAAAGATTATAGTGAATCTGTTATTTCCAAATTTGTAACTGTTATGCAATGCCATTAACACTTATAAAAGAATTTTTAAATATATTTTTCAAGTGACCCAAGAATAATAAACTAAATGAAAAGGCAAAAAATATGTAAAAATAGAATAATGAGACATGATTTGAATTTTGAAAAATCAAAACAGGAAAAATAAAACTAAATTAAAGCCAGAACTTAAAATACATACAAGCTCTTTCTTGCAGAAATACCACTTAGGAGATTTTATTCTATGAAGTACTCAGTAAAACAGTAAAAGACTGGGAACCATTTAGATGATCTACAATAAGGAAATATTAAGTTACAACATAAGATAGAACAATCTTTATAATAGAATTGTGATCAGCAAACAGCACCAGACCTCAGTCCTTGAGTTTGGCTAAGAAAGAATTCAGAGCTAAGAACTCAAAAACAAGCGAATGTTTAATACAAACATAGAGGTAGAAGAAGTGAGCCCACTGTGCTGTGTGGACCCAGGAAACAAGTTACAGAGGCCCTAGGAGCTTAGGAGAAGGAAAGCAAAGGTACATGCCTTGAGGAAACACAGGGATAAGGAAAGGTTCAGGCCTGAGAGGGTGGGGGAGGATACACATTCTGCGTCCTTTGTCTTAAAGGGCTTTAATGTGTTATCCAAAGGTAGGGATTTTAGGGGAGGTTTTAGGGGGGGATCTCAATAGACTATTCATCAGTTCTCCAGGAGTGTCCTTTCAGGGACATTGTCTTTACTGATTGGTGGGTACTAGAGGGGCCATTAGTCATCTCAGCTGGTCCTGATGTCACCCATGGCATCGATTCATCTGGATTTGCTGCTTGTTTGGGCCTGGAGCAGAAACACAACCGAAGTCCAGATGTTATCTCTTTACTTTGACCGAAACTCTGTGTCTAGGGAAAACAGACTTTGTTCCTAAACTTATTTGATGCTAATCAGAACCTCATTGTCCTGATTAGATTAGTTTAAAGGAGTGGAAGTGCAGGGGCTTGAATGGGAGTCCCCTTTGTTCCTCCTCTAACTGGGTCTGCCACATGGCTAGTGACCTGCCAGGGGAGGGTCCAGCATTGGAAAGGTCAGGAGTCTGAACCAAGTGACCAGCTAGAGGAATAAAGGTCACCCTGGGGGCAAGTTACCACCTACAATACTTGTTATCCCAGTTTTACCTATTGCTAGGAAGGGTGGGGAGACTTTCTCCCCTGGTGATGTTCTAGACCCGCCTATCACTCCTACTCTACACTATATCATAACTAAGACTATATGAATTTTATAATTACATTTTTGCAAATATATTAAAAAGTGTGTGTGTGTGTGTGTGCATTTGTGTGCGTGTGTATGCACACATAAAGGATGGGGAAAAAGCAGGTTTACACTTGTGCATTAAAAATAGTTTATCCTTGTATTATTATTTATAATTATTGTATTATTTTCCATATGAGCAATTATAAATGTACTTTTGCCTCACCCTATATGTATTAGGCATTCAGCAGACACCAAAAGTTGATAGTAGTCATGGATGTATGGTTGGCTAATTGGTCTTTTTTTTTTTTTTTTTAATCTCTTTTGGTTGGGTTCCAATTTCTTTGCAAAAAAAAAAAAAAAAGCACGCATTACTTTTTTTATTGGGAAATAAATGAATGCTATTTGTTAAAATTATCAGAAAATGCAAATTCAGTCATGTAATTGGCCACTCATTTCGTGGAGACAATAGAAGACAGTCAAGTACTGTGGGCTGATTCAGCTCTGGGACTTATTACCAGGCTGTTTAAAATTTAGGTAACCTTTTCAGGACATGAAATATTCAGACTTTTTTTTGAAGGTGTTATTTATTTAAGCAGTAGTTTTAGCATTTGGATTCCAATGAGTTTGTTTAAAACATGAAGAGTTTAAATGGCCTGAAGTCACAGACTAATTGGGTTCCAGTAATAGAGTCTGAATTCACAGCCTCTGGGTCCTTGTTTTTTAGGCTAACTGCTAGATCTGGCAGATAAACAGGAGATTTTTAAATGAGCAACAAGACATAAGTCCAAAGCAACAATCTTCTGCTTCCTTTTCTGTTAACCTTTTCCTTTTCAATTAACAAGCTTTGGTTACTGATGACATAAAATTGTTTGAGAAAGGCACCAATTTTAGAAAACAAATATAATAAAATGGCATAAAAGTTAAAAGCCAATCACAAAATCACACTTGTAGAGAACATGCAAATGAATATATTTGATCTGTCAAATGAATATAAAATATAGAAAAGCTTTTTAAGAATGCTTTTCATTCTCTTCTGTGAGCATCTTTTCTCTAGATATGCCCTGGTCTAGCCAGGCTCCATTACCTCACTGTCCCCAGATAGAAAGCCTCACAGGAGTCATTAATTCAGATTTTGCTACACAATTTCCTGCAAGTATCCCATGTCCTGTCCCTTATTTAGTTCCAATATTGTCCTATCCCATCAAAAACTGATCCTTTCATCCCTGGCTGGTGGCCTGCGAACCCAAAGGTCTCTGGTACAGTTTCTAGCTAGGGCACATAACCAGGTTGCAGTCCACATCTCCAGCCAGGTCCATAGCTAGAGGTAGGTGAAAGGCAAACATACATTGATGTTTCTCTCTCTCCCTTTCTTCCTCCATCCCTGCCCTTCCCTCTAAAAATAATGAATAAAATCTTAAAAAAAAAAAAAAAAAAAAAAAAAAAGTTGATCCTTCCCCAGTATATTCTTCAAAAGACTGTTGAGGGATTTGTTTCTATTTAAGTTCAGGTCTATTTCTGATCAAACTGGGACCATACAAATAGGTATATATTTTATACAGAGCTAATTAATATATTTTCCTTTTTTCCTAAAGAACGATCATAATTCTCACCATAATCATCACCATACACAAATCATTCAGGGATACTTTTTAAATATTTAAAATAAAGGGGAAGTTCATTCAACTGCTGTTTTTATAAAATGATGGTTTACAAGCACTTTTTTTTTTCTTTTCTTTATTCTCGTTAAGTGATGCTATTTGAGTTAGTCCAAGTTTACTCTTACTTGGACTTCTTCATTAGTCTAGTTAGAATAGCAGCCAAAATGGAGAGCTCAGGACCTCTCCCTGGGGTTCACCACCATTGCTTTCCTTTGTAGCTTTGATGTTGCTGTTACTTCCAGCACCATTTTCCCTTCCTTCTGGTTGGTAATCCTGTCCCACCTTTTAAAGCACTGTCTCCAGGCAACAGTCTTAGTGCTTCAACCTGATACAACCCCTGCCTCCTTTGAATCCCCACGGATTTCTGAGAAAGAGAGATTAAAGATTTTTCCTTTACCTAGAAATAGAGGTGTTTACGGATTTAACCAATTTCTTTCCCAGGCTGTATCTCATTCTTTTTGTATCAGGCTCCCAGCATAAGGCTACCCATGTGATGGATGGTGTGACACCACAGCTTCAAGTTGACATGTGGAGTTCTGGAATTGGATCCAGATCCTTATCTGAGTTTATATTAGGGCCTCATTGACAAAGAGCTTTGATCGCTGGGAATGTTAACAACCACTTTGGGCCTCAGTCCTCACAATTGTAAAATGGGGATTGGGGGCATGGTAATAAGTACTTCACAAGGGCAAGTGTGGACCCTGAGAAACAAGAACCTTCTAAGAAGGGCTTCTGGTGGCTCACTGAGCTGAAATGTTAAAAGTTAGTAAATAAAATAAGACAGAGCCTAGAAGCCATTTCTATACACAGGCTTGTCATGCAAACTGCATTTCACGGAGAAGCCTGCATTGAACTACCTGCCTCTGAACTGCCTACCTGCCCTATGTTTCTGCCATGTGAGCCACATCTTCTAAAGGAGCTCCTGGAATCCTATTTCAACCAACAGGACTGAGGCTTTCCCATCCAATTGGAGCTCCTCAGCTACATCCCCATCAGCTTCTTCACTAACCAACCAATCAGAGCATCTCCATTCTGACCAATCAAAGTAGTGCCTTTTGGACCAAGCCAACTGCAAGGATGTAGAGTCTTCACTTGCATGAGGACAGAGCAACCAGGGACCAGGACCAAGGATTTGTGTCTATATCAGCTGGCTCCTCTCTCGCTCTGGGAGTGCATGTCCCTTTCCACCAGAGACTAAAAACTGCATTTCCCTGGATGAGCTGAAACACTGACGATATCTCTCACCAGAGGAGAGCTGACCAGCGCAGGCCAGAGCAGACTGGCACAGACCAGAGCAAATCAGAACAGAGGGGAATAGACCAGTGCAGCACAAAACAGACCAGCAAGAAGCAAAGCAGAGCAGAGTGGACTAGTTGGACAGGGACCCTGCCCCAGGGCTGGCTCAGAGGGTGCTGTTTTGACAGCCATGCTGTATCACAATTGAACTCTTCTATAGCTCTTCTATATCATAATTGAGTGGTTTCACACTGAATAGTTTCCTTCTTCACTGCTCCTCAAATTGGGGATTCCTGTTGGCATGTATTGGTGCTCATGACCATCAGTTGACACAAAGCACATGGAACGGTGCTCCCCACACCACATCACCAGGAAATGAACACTGTCTCCTATGTCTTCATTACAACGCAGTGGACAATGAACAGGTCCTCATGCGATTGATGGAAAGTATTTGTAAGAATGTGAGATAGCATTAAGATTTAAAAGAATTTTAATAGTCCATACAATGGGGGGGGGGACCAAAACAAGGCATGGCATAGAATAGGTATAAATATAAGCACTGTACTTGATAGCTAACACCAATTATGTAAGCTTGATTATTCTTTTTTTTTTTTAATTTTATTCATTATTTTTAGACAGAGGGGAAGGGAGGGGGGAAGAAAGGGAGAGAAACATCAATGTATGGTTGCCTTTCACCTGCCTCCAGCTGGGGACCTGGCTGAAGACCTGGCCTGCAACCCAAGCATGTGCTGTAACTGGGAATTGAACCAGCAACCCTTGGGTTTGCAGGCTGGTGCTCAATCCACTGAGCCACCAGCCAGGGCTGATTATTCATTATTTTTAAAATCTCAAATTCATTGACAACCCAACCCCAGCTAGGTGCCATGAGCCCTCTGCTTTATTTCCCCTATGACATGCCTCTGGAGCCCACCTCTCACCTCCCAAGTTTACTGCACACTGCAGGGCAGGTTCCTATCAGCTCACCGTCCCCTTTGTTACCTGGACCACTGCAGCTGCCTTTTAGCTGGCATCCACTTCACCAGCAAACATGGACAGGGACCCAAAAAGTGTATTTAATGTTTATTTTCTAATTTGGCCCATATGCAGAATCAAATAGAGAGTCCCACTTAATAAGCTATTACCACTTATACCACTAATACCCACCTGATGATAAAACAGAAACCAAAATAAAAGTATTAAAATATACCAAATATACTTTTATCAACTTGTTTATTTAACAAGCGCTTCAGAATTTTTAGGTATTCTTGGTAATAACTGCTACCAGTTACTCTTACAGTTGTGTTGTCATTAATGTCAAATAATTTGATTTATGTAGCTACCTTTGATGATCTGCATTTTTTAATAATGAGCAAAAATCTTTCCTGTGAGAGATGTGAAATGTCAAATACATTAGCAATTAACTTGGGTAAATGTGAATAAAATGAATAAAATGGCAATATGGGGAATGCCACTTAATCAAGAAATTAAAACCTGGCGACTGACCTAGTATTATCAATCAGCTGAGAAATACAATTTGGAGACTGACGTGTTTATCACTTTCATCTGCCAGTATTTTTAAAACATTTCCATTAATTAGTCTGAGAGATTCATGACTCTCTTCCAAGTGTTATCCAACTGCTACTTGAAAATAATAAGGTTAGACTCACCAAGATACAGTGTTTGGGTCCTGTTAATTAAAACACATTAGACATAATCAAATACTCAGTAGCATTTTGTACACAATCCTATCTACTAGTCAACTTGTTCTATTTAAAGGAGAAACAGTGAATGTAGACAACTTGCCATTAAAATATGCAGCCACCATAAACCAACCAACAGGAAAAGTATCTTTACTAAACTATCTTTCCTTCTTAACAGTTCAAATCATATGTGAGAAAATGACCTTACCCTTAACAGCATTTCTTTCTCTGGGAGATTTTGATAATGTTCCAAATATTCAAGAATGATGGCTTTCATTCAAAGTATTTCCATATCACAGATGCTAAAATGTAAGATCTTAATATAAATTATTTTTTAAATTAGCAAGTGTTTTCAATGTGAATTTACATATAACACCAAAACGTTTAAGTTGCTTGAACAGTATAATCAGCCTTTGTTACTTAAATAAATTCACAACAAAGATAAACTCAAAAGATAAACTCTACTTAATAAGTTCCTGCTCCAAAATGATGAGGAATTTTTTTAGATCCAAGATTAATTTTTCCAAAAATTGTCACACGTAAATGAGTAACAACTATATTCCCAGCTCTTTGTAAAAATATGATTTGATTAACTTGGAAGCTACATCCAATTCTAAGATTTGCTGAAGGCACATATGTGAAAACATAATCGTAGCTCCTAGGCAGCTTATAAAATAAATAAAAGCTATGGGAGGGCAAAATATTAAACTGAATTATTGTACTACTATGAATGTAGCTAAAAAGGCTGCTATTTGACATACACCACAATGCATGTTCCTAACTGCACATCCAGACCACCCCATCAAACAAATCAGGTGATGTACATTGAGGCTGTGCTTGCTAGTTGCCCCAGCAGTAATTCTTTCCTTCTAGTAAAAGAACCTCAATTCCTGTTCTCCCCATTGGACTACATTATCCACACCTCCCTTCCAGGTAGCTGTGGTCATTTGGACAATAAGAGACAGGTAGATATGTTGTAAGCTTTCTCCCAGTATCATTGTTTGTTTGTTTGTTTCTTCTTGATGCCTTACTGAGGTATGATTGCCATATTTAATTGTGAGATATGTAAAATGTATATCATAGAGATTTGACATTTACTCATATATATGTATATATAAAAAGATTCCCCCCTCAAGTTAACTGACATCTCTATCACCTCACAAATGTCTCTGTAATTTTTTATTAGAAAACTTAAGTTCTAGTCTCTTAGTAAATGTCAACTTTGTAATACAGTGTGATCAACTATAATCACCATGTTATACATAAGATCCCAGATCTTATTCACCTTATAGGTGAAAGTTTGGCCTACATCTCCCTCTATGCCCTCGGCTTCACTTTCTAGCAAACACTGTTTCTATCAATTTGAGTCCTTCCTCCCTTCCTTCCGTCCTTCCTTCAATTCCACATAGAAGTGATACTGCACATTATTTGTTTTCCTCTGTCTGGCTTATCTCACTTAGCATAATGTCCTTATGGTCCATCCACGTTGTCACAACAGCCAAATGACAAAATGGATTTCCTTCTTTCTCATGGCTGATAATATTCCATTTTGTGTGTACATATCTTCTTCATCCATTCACTTTTATTATCCATCTTTTTATGCATTCATCCATGAATGGACTCTTAGGCTCTTTCCACACCTTGACTATTATGAATAATATTGATTTCATCTTCCTTGGATATATACTCAGAAGTGGGACTGTGGGATCATAGACTACTTCTATTTTTAATTTTTTGAAGAGCCTTTGTACTATTTTCCATAGTGGCTGTACCATTTACATTCCCACTAACAGGGTGCAAAGGATCCCTTTTCTCCACATCCTCACCATCACTTATCTCTTATCTTTTTGATGACAGTCATTCTAACAGATGGGAGGTGATACCCTGTTGTGATTATGATCTGCATTTCCCTGACAATTAATAATATTAAGCACCTTTTCATGCACCTATTGACCATATTTATGTCTTCTTTGAAAACTATCTAGTCAAATCCTTTGCCCATTTTTTAATGAGACTGTTTCCTTTTCTTTTTTTTTTTTTTTCCTGCTTTTGAGTTATATGAGTTCCTTCCATATTTTGGATATTAACTTCTTATCTCCCAGTAAGTCTCTTTGCAAAGAAGTGAGGGCACCACCTTTGTCCAGGCTGGAATGCATGGCGGTGGCTTCAGCAAGAGTAAGGAATGGAGGAGCAGTGGTCTGCAGGGGCCAGATCTCTCCCAGCTCTATGAAGCATCCTGACCAGCTCTGCTTTCCTAACTCTGCATATCTACAAGATATGACAGAGAGAAAGCTCCCTCCTATGTGAAAATCTATTGTTTGAGATCATTTTCTTCTTAAATGGAGTGGAATCTAATTTCAAATAATAAAGGTGATGCTTGAAGAAAAAGCTTAAAATGCCCATCACCTTCCTGGACCCCCTCCCATCACCATGTCCAACTCTTTCCAAGCTGGTGTCTCCTCCCTGCCTCCTGATAAAGAAAAACAGACAAGGAAATCATAATAATGACTACATTACCCATATGAAATACACACTTCTGTTTAGGATGCCCTGTCTAAAATGGAAAAATGAAACATTTATTGGAGTAAAACATTTAATGTGTAAAAAAGTCAAAATAGACCCAAAGTGACCCTATATTTCAGATGCTGTCCCTCTTGAAACCTTCATTTTTCTCTTAGAAAACCTGCTAATCATTATTTATTAATATCAGGCTTTGGGAACATTGTTAAATATAAATTTCTCCAGATCATAACTTAAGAGTTCTAATTTTGACAATGTTGAATATTTGTATTTTATATCTACAAAAGAAAACAAACTCTGTATAGGTTTATACATGATACAACTTATGTTTATAGTAAAAGAACCAAGTAAATGTTTCCAGAATTCTTAGCGACTATGTATAAGAAGTTGCTGTTTACTGATTGGGCTAGTTATTCTTTTAGAAAACAAAAAAAAGTCCTGCAGATGAAATAGAATTATACTTTCATTTTTGTGAAGAAAAAATTAGCTTGTAAACTGCTATGGATGGTGCATTCAAGTTGTTTAACTTGTTAAAGTTACATGTTGCTAATGTTATATGCCATACCCAGTGTTTTCAATTTATTTTTAATTTACATTCACAAATAAACACAATAACTACAGCTCACTTTATTTTGAGGTTAAATCAAGAACATATGTTGATCACAACTAGAAAGTTGTCAATACTATTCTTAGAAAAAAATGTCATTTCAAAATTACTGCTACTAAAAAGACCACCTGCTTGGAAGTTAACTATGTTCAAAAAAATAAATCGAAATCTCTTCAAAATGTGAGTTAGGCTTTGCTGGAATAAAAAATAACAACGTAATTTGCATTAGCATATAGACATCTATAAAAATAAGCATCAGCTTGACAAACTCCCTGACTCTTCCTACCCTACCTGTAACAGTTTGGACTGTGGTTCAGTAAACGGTCATTCTGTTCCTTCTCCTTGTGGGTAGATGACACTTTCAGCCTCACGGGTGTTGGGTTTGGCCATGTGGCTTGCTTTGGCCAAGGGACTATTAGTGGACATGCCAGAAGCAATGGGTTTAAGATCACTGGTGCCTTGGGTCCTTGAGCTTGAATGATCCACCACTGGAAAATGCCCTGAGTAGCTCCTGATTCTTGGAAATAGTGGATGTCTATGTGGGACAGGTCTGAATCTACCTACAGCCTGGAGTTAGGGCCAGCCAATACCAGCCAAACCACGGCCAATAAAAGGCCTGAGTGAGAAAGAAATTCTTCATGAGCTTGGGGTGAGCTTGGGGGGATTTGTTTTTCAGCATTATTGTCGCAGTGGCTGACTGATACACTACTCAGAGCCATCTGGGCAACCCCTGCAGTGGCTGTCCTACTTTAGCCACACCAGTCTCATAGTGATCCTGCTGTCCATCTGGCAGTCTGGCATTAAATCTAATTCCTTGAACCTAAACATTTCTTTCAGGCCACCTCAAAATAAATCTACCTAAGTCTTTCCCAAATGACCTATAGTCTTTGCTTTGTGCACCAGTAAATCTTAGGTAAAAGTCTTTGTCATAATAAATAGCCTTCTATGATTTTTTATACTTGCTTGATAATGGAATTATCCATGTTGCATCTCATCAAGCTCCCTGAGAGCATAGGTTATTACTTCAATTTCTTTTAGAGAGCAAGAATTGTAGACAGCACAGTCATTTAACATATGTTGTCTGGAAGATTGGAACTTGTGAAGAAGACATTACTCCAAATTGCAATATCACAGAAGATGTGTATTATTTTTCTGAAACATATATGTGGTTAAAAAAAAGTGTCTCTAAAAATATAAATTGTATGCTAGTTTAGTATATCTGATTAGTTTGTTATTACTGCTTAATTCCACATTAGCAAATAATCTCAAAATGCAAGTAAATATTTCTTCCCTATTATATAACTGTACAAAGTAGTTTATTACTGCCGTTAATAATTTAAAGTATTATATGAACTATTCAAAATAACTATAGTTATCATAGATAAGATAAAGGATCATATTATTTTCTGGTCTAAAGCTCATTAATCAAGAACATATTTCATCTTCCTATTATTTTTCTACCTTTTTACTTATCACAGACACTCTCATAACATAAGCAGCAGCAGAACAACATCACAAAATTATATGTTATTAAAGTCTGTCCACAACTGTACTAGCATTACCCTAGATTTCCTGAGGACGTGATGAACTGTGTTTGAAACCAGTGGGAACTTAACATGCAGGCTATCATTCAGAGGAGTACATTCTAGAAAGTAGCAAAGAAAATCCAGAGCTGAAAGTGAGAAACCTAATCTTGAAATCAAATGTCTATTTTACTTGTTTCTACTTAGTTCATTTTACATGTTTTTATTAGTCAAATTTTTAGATTCATTTGACTTCTGAAAACGTGGTCTTCTCACTGATCACAGGGATGACTTGGTGACTGTGAAAAACTGGGTCTTCCTGAATTAGTTGTGCTATACTTCTCAATTTCAGGGCAAATCAGCAAGCTTTTGATGTGAATGGACTGCAGGAGAAGAACCAGCATTCCTTGACCAATAAATATTCAGTGTTGATCCTGATCTTGGAGGTTGGAGATGGACTGCTGGCATGTTGTTATCCCCTCCCTGTGTTCTGTCTCCTTTATGATGTGACTGGGTACCTCCTCCCATGAAAAGGTGAGGTCCTTCTTCCACCCACTGAAGTTGAGCTGACCTTGGGTCTTGTGGTGGTCAAGAGGAATGGCAGCAGGGATGCTGGGCCAGCTCTGAGGTGATAATTCTGCTCGTGCTCTAGGAACTCTGTGAATAAGCCTGGAGCAACCTGCTGAAGAAGGACCATCACCAAGAGGAAAAACAAGGCACTGCACCTCTGCTGTGGGCATCCCAAGCCATCCAGGCCCCAGCCAACCAGCAGCTGAACACAGACGCCTAAGGAAGCCCAGCCAACACCAGAAAAACTGCCCAGTTGAGCCCACAGGGTTGTTCGAAACCACTAAATTCTGGGGTAGCCTTTCAGCACTTCCAAAGCTGATATGCCAAGTCTTCATCCAAAATGGCAAATGTAATCTATTTCCTAACAGTACAAAGCATCAATGCAGGTTAGCAAAGTGAATTTAAAGTAGGAACATTCTGTGAAAAGCATCCAATAGTTGTGGTTGTCCCGCTATAGTATGTCATTATCACCTGGAACTAGTTAAATACAGATTGCTGGGGCCATCCCTAGAGTTTCTGATTCACTTGTTCTAAGGTGAGGCTTGTGAATATGTTTTTCCAATATTTCCCAGGTTTTGCTAATGTTATTGGCAAAGGCATCACACACTAAAATCATTCTTCTACATGGCCAAGTATACAACACACAAAATATTCTGTTAGAGAACATTCCTCTTACTAAGCTAAAAGAATAAACACATTTCTATTAAAAATTCAATTGGACTAGGGAGTCCTATCAGATTTTAATATAAAGAGATATTTATTATTCTGATACACCAGGCAATGTGAAATTAGAATAAAAAACAATAGATTATTCCCCTCAGGGTCCCCCACACTTCATGAATTACCTATCTCCAATGCAATAGTTTATGATTGTATTTAAAACTAAGGCCTTTTGAAATAACGTAAAGAATTTGAGTCACATTTTTTAAAAGCAGCAGGAATAAACAGTCTTTCAATATATTGTTAATATTTAAATTTTGAAAATCACATCATGCTGAGTGTTTATTTCTTTGAGCCCAATTACAATAATATTTCAGATATTATTCATGTTGCTGATGCCATAATGGCTTATGGAGAGTATTCACTTTCATTTCAAACATCTTTCTTCAGTAAGTGAAATATATTTGCCTTCTCTGAAGCTCTGAGTTTTATTGGCAGAAATTCCTGACTTCTCAGGCACATAAAAACTATTTACATCCAGTCTCCTTAAATCTATGCATTTAAAAGCTCATCAGTGTACACTGAGCCCTAAAGACAGATAGCTCTTCAAAAAAATTTAATTTTGTTCAAATAAATATCATCATTTATAATTTAGAAAACTGGCACTAAAAAATAAACATCTTTGTGTTCTGTTTTCATTTCCAACTAGCGATTACTAATCCAATTTAAAGCAAATTTAAATTTCATTATTTTATGTTATGCACTGAAAATACATCTAGAGAACAAGTCTAAAAGAAATGCTATGTTCATGTAATGGGATTCCTCTACTTTGTACAGAAGCCATAAAAATATGTTATCTCAAGCCCCGATGTGTTCAAGATGGGAAAATTTTTATTCATCTTAAATTTTATTTCTACTAAAAGTTTCTTTTTCAAAGATCCTATTTCTTTTTAGAGAGAGGGGAAGGGAGGGAGAAAGACAGAAAGAGAAGCATCAATTCGAGAGGAAAACACACTCCCAATAGGGAACTCAACCTGTAGCCCAGGCATGTGCCCTGACCTAGAATCTAACCAGCAATGCTTGGCCTTGCAGGACAATATGCAACCAACTGAACCTCATAGGTCAGAGCACCTACTCAAAGTTTCTAAATCACTTATACAGCTTACATGTTATGTAAATAGAATATTTACATATTATTCTTACATTATATAATTATATAATAGTATATAAGTATACAGCAATAATATATATATAAATCATTAATGATTAATTACTTAATAAAATTATATAGCTTATAAGGACATATTCATATGACATTATGTATGACATGCTATAATTTGTAAAACTTTTATATTATATAAATTTGTGGTTATTTTTCTTAGTTGACTATGTATTTATAGAATGTCAATCCTACCTAATAAGTGATGTCACATTTACTGAAGACCTTTCCCTCCCATGCCCATTGCTTTCATTGCAGCATTATAGATGACCATGGGACAAAATATGATCATGCATCTCTCCTCTCAGACAGTCTTTTCTATATCAAACTCTCTCTTACACATGACAGAATAAGTTCAGCTTTTCACTGATAGAACATCAGCAGTGACAACAATGTTAAGCATGGCTGTAATAACTCAGTTATTTTATTCTTCTGTGTTACTCTCAAAGAAATATTCATTACATTATATATCACTAGGAAAGATGGCAGGTATGCTTCAGATTCTTGTGGCTAAAAAAGAATCAACGTTATTTCAGAGGCAGGGGTGTAAAATGTTAAAATTTCTTTGCAATACTTTAAAACATATACTCTGGGGCCCTATAAATATTCTTTTGGACCAGTAATTTCACTTTTTGCAATCTATTCTAAGGAATGACTATAAAAAGCACAAAAATATTCAGTGCATATTTATATGTACTGCATGATTATAATAACGAGGAAATGTAGAATAATGTAAACACCTAACAGTCAAGAAAGAGTATGGCAAATTGTGCAGGAAATTAATTAATGCTTACAAAGAGTGTATAACACATGTGAAAAAGGCAAGATACTAAACTGAAGATCAAATATAATCTCCCGTACATGTCAGTGCTGGGAAAACATCTGTCAAGACAGGTGCACAGTCAGCTCTGCAGACTGCAATTGTCTGTGAATTTCCCCATTGCATGTAAATGCACTTCTATTATAAATCTGTAACCAAATATTTTGCAACATAGCATGAACAAAAGCATCTCCCATACAAATCTTCTGCCAGATGACGGGCAGAGAGGCTGAGCCAAGTTTGGAGGCGACGGGTGGACACCTACAGGGACAAGGCAGCAAAGGAAGAATTGAGCAAAACTTTTCACCTAGAATTTCCAACCACTTGAAAACTGTTTTTCTCCATCAGGAAATGAAAACGAAATACAGCAAATTAGCTATTGTCAAAGTGGAAAGTCTATTAGCTTTTCCTCCCAGTTTCTATAGTCAGTTTTTATACATCTCAATCAGGGAATAAAGAATGTCTTTTTTTATTTTTGCTATTGCATTTTTCTATTCATGTTCAGTAGCACAACCTGTGAGTTGAGCTGGGCTGGCACCTATTCCTTGTTCTTGTTTAGCCTTTTCATTCCACACTGGTAGAACCTGCATGCGAAAAACTAAGACAAAGGAGTACTTTTGGTTACCCAAGTATTAAAACTGGTATCAAATACACCAAAAATCCGTTTGAAGTACTCATTTTCAAGAAGCAAAATAAATATTTCATTTTTAGCCTATTTGGATGGGAGGGCAGCATTGTGAAATGAAAAACAGTTTGGCTGTTTTTAGATAGAAACTATGAATGAATGGGTTTGTTCCAGAAGTTTCTGAACTTCAGAAGATGACAATCAATAATGAATGAATCTGCTCAACACCGAGACCTAAGACCGTGGGGCCCGAAAGGAAACCAAGGCAGAAAATTGGTGAATGAGGAGAAATGCTGGAGAGCCTGGGCACTAGAAGCCTGAACAGGGATGGAGAACAGACACCGTGGCCTGAATAGGGCTTTGTGCACAATGTTCTTCTGCCTCTTCAATTTACTCTCATGGAAATGCCTGTGAGTTAGGCAGAGCACAATTTTCAAATTCCCATTGAAAAAAGTCAATCAATCAAAAGCTGTAGGTCTGGGGAACAATGACCAGGAAAACTCTATCCCTAACCCTGAGGTCTCGGTGGAAACCAAAGTTCCAGGTATTCCGAGAAAGGAGGCAGGATTGGGGCAAGAGAATGGGGCAGGTGGGAGCAGGCAGCTTCAGGGGGGCATCTGTGCCCACTGGCGGTGGAGGTGCCTCCTCAGGCATCACCCTCTGATCTGCAGTCTGTGGGCTCAGTAAAAGCCTCCACCTCCCCTCTTCCTTCGGTGGGAAGCCCCAGACCTTCCTGGAAAAGCTCCTGAAGCCCCGGCAGGCTCTGCTGCTGACACTTCTCCCTCCCCAAGCTCTTCAGCTCTGTTCATGCCTTCTGGGGCACTTTCCTCTGGTTTTGCCCTGCAACCATTCCTTTAAGCCAACTGTAAGTTTAAGAGATTTGACTCACAGTCTGATACAAAACAGCACCTTACACCTAGGCCACGGGAAGTCCCCTATCTGTAAACTGGGGACTCCTTCCATTCCCTGCTGCTCTCAGCCTCTCCCACAGGTCGAAGCTGCCCATCTCTGCGTTCTGTTTAAGGGTTAAGCTCCACCCCTCATCTCTCAGCTGCCAGTCTCCAGGAGTTCTAGTTTCTACTAGAAGAAAAACAAACCAAAAGAAACTAGACTGGGTGGTGAGCAATAGGATGGTATATACAGATAATGTATTATTTATAAAATTGTGTATCTGAAATTTATGTAATGACATTAGCAAGTGTTATCCCAATAATTTGAATTTAAAAATAAAAACAAAGAAAAAGCCAAAAAATAAAAATAAAGGCTGGAGTTGGGTGTGGAGATGATAGACCCTGAAACTCCCCCTGCACGGGAACAAAATTGGGGAAGGCTTAGAAGTCCATCTCTCCTTCCTCCCTGAACCAGTCCCCAGAAATGAAGGGAACTATGAGGAATTATGTGACAAGCCCTTTCACTGTTGGAAGCAGAAATGGTCACGGTCAGTCTAGGACATTTATATATAAACTTCCACATACAGGACAATCCAGGCTAGAAATAGCAAGAGCTTGAATTCAGGCAGAAGTAACAATGGCAGAGACGGATAGGACGGGAGAGAGACAAGAGTCACTGAGGAAATCAGGAGACTTGATTCACATGAGCACTTCTGGAGGAAGCTTCTGGAACAAGCGGTAGGGCTGGAGAAGCCTCTGAGTAAGATCTGGTGCAGGACACTTAGTATGTTCAACTTAAACATTAAAACTAAAAGTATGTGTCAGGGTGATGATCGAGTATATAAATACAACATGCTCTAAAAAGTGAAAAAACTATATACATATATATCCTGCCACTGAAAAACTAAAAAACTGGTGATTAAAATTAAAAGGATGAGAAAGGACACACAAAAGGATGAATGAAAGCAATAAAGTTACATCTGGGGTTACGATTTTGATGACACGCATGGTGGAATTCAGGACAAGAATTATTTAAAAGCAGACAGTCACTTTATCATGCTGGTGACTACAACGGGCATTCAAAAATCCTTAAATGTAAGTGATATTAAAAGAGCTATAGCATTCATTTCTAAAGATGTCAATGAGGCAATTAACAAAATCCAACAACATTACTTTATAAAAACATCCAGTAAGAAAGGAATTGATAGATGCTTACTTAACATTGATTGTAATTATATAAATAAAAACCTGATTCCAAATGCCAGGATCTTACATAATGAGGAAACACTGGAGACATTCCTACTAAAGTGAGAAAAATGACACAGATGCCAACTGTCACCACTACTGTTAAGTATGATAATGGATATATTAGACAATACGATGAACAAAAGAGAAAGCAATCAAAGGCATAAGAATTGAGTGGGGGGAGATACACAAAAATCTTTATATGCATATAAAACTAACTGAAAATCCGAAAGTCAATTACAGGCTTTTGTAAAAGGAGAATGTATTCAAAAGGATACAAATTTAACCAAGAAAAAAGTCAATAACCCTCACTTATAACAGAAATATAAAGTATCAGAAGATAAACTAGGAAAAATACTTTATTATAATGCAAAAGAATTGAATAAATGATGAAAAAAGCACAACACCTAGGTAAATAAAGGAAACAGACACTAAACCGGTATGAGAAAGAGAATACACTTCTGAAAGAAGAAAAAAAATGCAGACATGAATAAAAGGAAAATATATCATGTTCTTGGATCAAAAGTTGTAATTTTAATGCAATTTCAATAAAAATAGCAACATTTTTCCCTTGGAGGAGTTGTAAAAATTTATTATAAAGTATATAATATCATAAAAGATCTACCAGATAGTAAAACACATTATAAAACCTTCAAAATTAAAACAAAGTGGTCTGGCATACAGAGAGGCTGGAGGAAGAGAACAGAGTGGAGAAACGGCCCTGTGTAAAAAAGAGATTTGGCAGAAAGAAACAGAGGCTTCTTGTCCATTATTGGCATTGGGCCAAGTGGGTAGCCACTTGGAGAAAGATAAAGCATGTCATACTTTCTGTCAAGACAAACGCCACATGAGTCAGTGATCCACATAAAGATGAACTCATAAAGGCAATCTTTACGTACAAGTGGGGAGGAACTTCCTAAGTAGGCCTCCAAATCTAAAAGTGATTAATAAACTAAAAGACAGATGAATTCAACTGCATAAAAAACAAACCAAATTAAGCTTTTGCATGCACAGCACTACAAGAAACCCTCAAAAGCACTAAGGACAAAGTGGGGGAAAGAACTGCGATTTCTTTCAAAGGCAAATTGCTAATAAACAAGGAACCCTTTAAAAACAGAATAACCTAATGCAAAAATGGGAAAAACTATGAAGAAACAGTTCAAAGAAGAGGAACTTAAACTGTCCTTTGAATACAGGCGCACACTCATAGCAAAAGGCATCCAAGTTGAAACTGCCCCGCACTACCATTCTTTTGCATGCACAACAGCGTGCTCTCTCTGCTAGTTAGCAGGTGGTCCCTGCAGGAACGGGGAAGCACTGTGGTCCAAGCCCAGAGCAGGGAGATACGACTATTTCTAGCCAAACAGGGTTATCCTTTCCCTTAAAAGCCCTATTTCTCTGCAGCTACCCAAATAATATACTGGCAAAAAATGTATAAAACCATTCATTATGGCATTATTTCTAGTATAAAAAGACTGGCAATAACTCCAAGGGCAATCAACATTGAAACAGTTTATAAAATAAGATACACACATGGTATAGAATATGAAGAGAGTTCTATATATATACTAATATAAAGTATTAACTGTATACTATAATGGGGGGGTGACTATAAAAATTTTAAATCCCAGCAAAAGTGGTTAACAAAAGAGGCTGAGAGGAAACATGGCAAAATCCAAAATCAATAGGGATGAGGACAACTTCTACAATTCCTTTGAGATGGAGGGATAAGGAGATAGACAGATAGGTAGATGGATGATAGATAGGTTGATTTGTATAGTGATAAATTTGGAATTATATGATTATATATTTTTAAAATTCAATTAAATGTAACAAAATAAGAACCCCTGAAAGTAAAAAAAAAAAAAAAAAAAAAAAAAAAAAAAAAAAAAAAAAAAAAAAAAAAAAAAAAAAAAAAAAAAAAACCCAGCAATACATCAGTTAGAAACATAAACACAGTGTGAAATATTCCAAGACACTTAAGAACATAGTATTTGACTTTATGTATTTAGTGTATATAGTCTCAGAATAAAGAGAATGACGAAGAGAGCTCAGAACGTATGCAGCGGTCTTACTATTCAGTGGTAGTTTGAAAAACCTGTGTTATATATAACACATGGATCTGCACGTACCAGTGAATATTTATTTCTGGTTGTTAGGGGCACAGATATTAAATATAAGAGGAGAGTGTACACCGGCACAATTCAAAGTAAAAATGTTGTAATTTTAAATTTAAATAAGAAATATCACTATAAACTCGTGGTTTCTTTCTTTTCAACAATACATAGTCTCTAGTTCTGTTCCCTGAAAATACCTGGACACAGTAAGAGCAACGAGCATTCCTTCATTCTTTCTGGGGAGAAGAAAACAAAGTAAAGGAGATATAAAACACTAACGAGTTTATATCAAAGATGCAGAAATGAGTATCATGGGGCTTTAATTAGCCAAACAAGTATACTTGGACATTAAAAGTAATGATTACAACTGACTGAAACATATAACATATGTAACATTGTTTATAATAATATGCAGGAGTATAAACCCAAGAGTTCAAGTAATATCCCCCAAAGAGGAAGAAACCTCCAAATTGGTCACCACTGTAACAGAACATAAATTCCTTAATCTGAACAATATCAGTTACAGAGAAAGATGTTCATTTAGTCTTCCTTTCCTGCTCCAATTTCATCTCAGAAAAAATAAAATGCTCTGGTTCATAAGTGAAATTTCTTTACAGGATAACTTCAAGAAAGTTAGAATTAGGAACACAAACAAAATAATAACTTCAGGCCAGTGTCATCAATAGGTGGGAAAGGGCACAGTGGAGGGATAAATCGGTCACCCTCTGAACCCACCAATATCAATCTCAGCACCACCAAGACTGGGACAGACAATTGCTACGTGTCCCTGAAGCGATGCCATAGGAAACACATACCACCAGCAGCACGGAGTTTTGCCCTCACCACCAAAAACAAAAGTTGAACATAAATCAAATCAACCTTTACAGGGAACTTTCAATTTACAGACAATATTCAGTACAAATACCAAGCTATATCAACAATTAAAAGGTATCAGAAAGAAGAGAAAGAGACTAGTCCTGGATGAAAAAAACACATACAAAACTCAACAACCTAATATAATTTATGTATCTTGTGTGGACCCTGATTACAGCAAACCAAATGCAAAAAGAAAAAGATGTCTTAGAGAACTGGAGCAATCTGAACATACACTGCTATTATATGATAGCAAACATTATTAATTTTGTTATATGTAATTATGGTATAACAATCAAGGTTCTACTAGGGACAAAGAACTGGAGGGAAGGAGGGAAGGAGAAAAGGAAGGAAGGAAGGAAGGAAGGAAGGAAGGAAGGAAGGAAGGAAACAAATAAATGGATAATTAGTAGAGAGATGATAGGTAGATAGAGATCACATGTATCATCTGTATATAAGATAAATTTTAAGAAATTGCTTATGCGTTTATGAGGGCTGGCAAGTCAGAAATTTATAGGACAGGCCAGCAAGATGGAAATGGTCAAGCAGGAGCAAAGGGTGCAGGCGAGAGGCAGAATTTATTTTCCTTCCTGCAAGCCCCATCTTTGGATTAACATTTAACTGATTGCTATGTACTATGTACTATGACTTTGCTAAGTTAACACAGAAAACTAATCATCCCAAATGTCAGTATGTTTTTTTTTTTTTTTTCAGATTGTCCGATACGTTGATTTTTAAGAATAAAAGTATATAGACAAGTAGGTGCTGAACTGACAGTGTCTTAAATATATTTTATTAAAAATAAAGGAGAATACAAAAAAGAAAAAAGAAAAAATTTTGAGTGATTAATATATGATGGTTTACTATATTATTCCCTCCATTTCTAAGGGTATTTGAAAATTATCATAATACAACTTTTTAAAAGACAAACACTTAGATGGAATGGACAGGCCATCGCAACATGAGAAAAATGTATTGATAAAAACCATTTAAATCAACACGGGGTCAGTGGAAATTGTTCACTTTGTGTTACTTATATGATAAAGATTGGCATAAACAGATACTATAAACCTTTTACATCTTTTTATTTTTCTCAGTGGGTTCTTCTAATGCCTACTAGTTATACATTTGGTGGTATGAGGAGCCAGGTCCTACAGGCTGTAAAAGTATTCAGGAATTTTGCATGCTGGTGGCAGCCTGAAATCAACCATGAACAAGTATTTACACCATGGATTTAAGGATGGGAAACTGAAGACTGGGCAGGCTATTTCCCATGATCAAGGTCTCACAACTTGTATCCAGTGACATCAAAAGTGATCACAAGTATGTGACTTCTGAGCCCACGATCTTACGCATGACTCCACACTTTTCCCAGCAGTGTGCACTAATGCTCTGGGTCCGTGGAGCCCCACCTGCCCTCCTTGGAGTGCTGGGGACAGCTGGGAGACAAGTCTTGAAGTTGGTTTGCATAGCACCCACACCCCTTTTCCTCAGCTCTGTGGTGGCTTTGGAGGGATGAGGGAGATTACGGGAGAGGCTGAGCAACCCCAAGGCAACTCTCAGGACATGATATGGGCTGCTACGGAACATGGACAGTGTGTAAAAATCCTGTCCTAGTATATTGTTAATGACACTCTTGGCCTGCGTTCTTGCAGCCCTCTGCTTGTCAGCCTGGGTCCTATAGCTGGTACCTGCAAAGTGCCTTGTCCCAGTAGCCACTCTAGAAGGTCAATTTCCTGCCTAAACAACACTGAAGGGTCAGAAACAGCTCCTTGTGGAGGCAGGGCCATTCCCAGATAACTAACAGGCCAGAGCCCATGGATTTTCCAGGATTCTGCCTGAGGAGCCTGCAGTCGTTTTATCTGAATTTGGAGCCCCTCCCCATCACAGAAGCATCCCCGACAAATGACCCACTGTCTGGTCCGTTGTCCTTATGCTCTTCGTTACAGGGTTGTTTTTCAAGCGCCTACTCGGAGGAGAGAGACAGCATCACCCAGCCGGCACCTGCAGTCAATCTGCTGCCAAAAGCACCAACTGCTGAAAAGCAGGGACATTCTCAGTTAAGGACCTTTGTTTTGGAATGTTAATCCTGGGATTCCTTAATTCTTCTCAGGGACCTGTTTTTCTGGTTCTCTAATATCACAGGTTGTTGATAGTTCAAAGATGGGCTGAAACTGAGTGGGACCAAAATACAACTCACAGACCTATCAAGGCCAAGGCACATATTATTTCAATAATCAAACATGAGCCCTGGCTGGTGGCCCAGTGGATAAAGTACCTGCCTGCGAACCCAAAGGTCACTGGTTCCAGTCCCAGCCAGGGCACATAACCAGGTTGCAAGCCAGGTCTCCAGCCAGGTCCGTAGTTGGAGGCAGGTGACAGGCAACCATACATTGATGTCTCTCTCTCCCTCTCTGCCTCTCTCCCTGAAAATAATAAAATCTTAAAAATAATAATCAAATATGAAAATGGAAAAGGCACAGGAGGAACTAGAAACTTGAAACCTGCAGTTGCAATGTCATCTTCATTGGTTATTGCATTGCTTTTGTTACTCACTTCTCCCAAGGCAAGATACAGTCCATCCCTCTTAGGGCAGGTATGTGTAAACAGCACCATAAACACTGAATCAGCCAATACTGAACCATTAAATAGAGGGCTAGGTTCAATTGATCCAGTATATAACCTTGTTTTGTTGTGTTTCTGTTAAAGAAACCTCATTTACTATATATTGTTAATTCATTAACACAGAACTCCCAGCTAACAGCCTAAAGGAAGTTTACCTACCTAACACATTGCCTCTTACACTTAGGACACTATGGACAGCACTTTAGTATGAGGCTTGGGGGCCATTTTAAGCAGTGAAATCAACAAAAATTTAAAAATCATGGCCAGAGGCAGACCACAAAAGGGACACCTGTTTAGAGCATAAGAGCTAAAAGATGTCACCTTGTTCCACCTCAGCTAAGAAGGTGCACACTGGGCAAGTCATACTTTACACCATTCTGTTCATGTCCACGAATAACCTCGAATATTGATTTGGGGATTACAAATTCATATTACATGCAGGCAAAATCACAAACATGCAACCACCAAATAATAGGGATTGACTGTACTTACCTTCCATACTGACTCTACTAAAAAACCAAAGTAAGAACATTGAGCTTTCCAAGAACTTGTAATACCTTTTATCTATGGAAATTCATCATTACTAAGTCACTTTATTACTCGTGGCGGAAAAAACAATTTGCCAATCTGAAGATATCGTTCATATCTGACAGTTGTCAGGCATAAACATACCAACAACACCAACGAAGCTGGAGCCACACCTGGCTACCATGTTTGGGTGGCAAAGAACCCACCACTGACCACATATGTGCAATGTCGTCTACTCAAAATGAGAAAGAAACATTAGCTGTGCTTTCAATAGTCAACATGTTCTCCAACTACTCCTAGGGCCCCTTTTATTTAAGTGGAACTAATTAAAAGTTGTTTTGGACTCTTAAAGAAATGTGTATTCATTTAATTAAGTAATGTCTTATAGGCAATGAGAATCTCTTCAGTGTTTAGAAAGGCGCAGTCTGGTGCCCTGAGCTAGCCCTGCTGACCAGGTCTTGATGGCCACAAACCCCAGGTCTGATGAAGACTCTGATTATGTCATATGATAGAAGAACAGTCTCACATTGGAAGTTAATCAATGTGCAAAGGGGAACCCAGAGAGACAATGTCAAAGAAAACCAAGCTTAGGGTTTCCTCCAATTGAAGGAAAAATTGCTCTTATTGCAAAAATATGCTTCCCTAAACCACACTCGACATAGGAGACCTTCCGTTGGTTCACTTGAGAGTATGGTAAGACATTGATCCCAATCCCCCAGGATCTCCAAGCAACACAACCCAAAACTTTTACCAGCCAAAAACAAAAGTCCTCTTTGTGCAATGATGATACTCCTCAAACTCTGTGGAAGCCTGAATAAAATACCAAGGAGAGCTCATCGCCCTCTTTGTTCTCATCTGATCTTCAAAACACACCCAACTGAATAGGTTTTCCAGGTGACCTAACACCAGAAGGAAGGTATTTTGGTTAGCAGAGAGGAATGTTCTCTGAGCAGCAATGAAATCATAAACTGGCATTCTGAGTGAAAGTGAATTGATTCCTGAAAATCACATCATCCTGCAGAGCTACAAAACGGATTTGGGACCCACAGAGACCTACTACAAGGCAGACACCCATGATGTGGAGGTTGAAACCAGTGGCTCTTTAAAACCACAATATGGGGGGCACATCTTTGTAGGACCTCACTTCCACCTTGTGGTCTAGGGTCTCTGTGCTCTCCCCTACATAACCAGACTAAAGCTTACAGAGGCCACATCACAAGCCAGTGGACCAGTGCCCTTCAAGTTATAAAGACCTGTTTCTACTTTTAGTTCACAAGACAGTTTACAAGCTTATGCTCACATCTTTAGAGAGTGGGTGCAGCATCCACATATCTCCTACTTAGTCTTGATGGCTTTGCATTTATAGTCATGAAAAGAGTATTGATTGTCACATCTATATTCTGAGCTTCATTTTCTTCATAGATGAGCAGCATGAAGCTGACACAGAATACAAAACAGTAAGTGCTGAGCATGTCCCTGCAGGCACCACACTTACAGTTTCTGCAGGCCTTACAAGAAGACATGTGGAAGACAACGGAAGGAAAAGTGTGGCAGAATTTTAATCAATCTACAATCATTTTATTTAATTCTTCTATGCTAATGTTAATTGTAATAAAAAAATGTCAAAAATACAATGATATCATACTCAAGAGTTTGCCTAAACTGAGGATCAGATGCCTTCATTTCAATTCTTTATTTCTTACAATATTTTGTTGATAGTTCTGGGGTTTGGGGGGATAACAATTGGGAGTAAATGATATTAATATTTAATTATAATTATAATTACTTTATAGACTTTAAGGAATATGGCCATTAATTAATCACTCAAATATTCCAAGTAAATATACTGATAACACCTTTAAGCTATTTCTTTTAAATGATCATATTCTTTTAACATTTTGATTGGGGTTCATTTATTGTTAAATACAAATCCCAGTGACTAAATTTTACTATGATTCAGTATTACATTCCCTGGCATTGGTACAGTGCTATAAATTTTTAAGTTTTAAAAATAGAATATTTCTTATTAAAACTAATGATGATAACACACTTGAGGGCAAAAGGAGGTTGCTATTTCACAATAGTGAACAATAATCACAACAACAGAGACTGTGGGAGCAGAGGGAAAGGTTCCTGAGAGGCAGGTAAGGAGGTTGGATTCTAAAAGCTGGACTGGGGCCCCACAGCACAGAATGGCAAATCCAGGTCAAAGGCAAAGTTATATTTAGCATAGCTGATGTTCTTTTTAATTTTTTTATTTTACTGTAAAATGCAAAACACTAAGACATGAATTTTTAGCCCTGGCTGGTAGCACAGTGGATAAGGTGCTGGCCTGCGTACCCAAAGGTCGCTGGTTCAATTCTCTGGTTGGGAAGCCAGGTCTCTAGTCAGGTCTGTAGCTGGAGGCAGGTGAAAGACAACCATACATTGATGTCTCTCTCCCTCTCTGCCTCTCTCCCCTCCCCTCTCTCTTAAAAAATCTTAAAAAAAAAAAAAAACATGAATTTTTAAAAGTACAACACCCCATGAGCACACCTCATATGCTGAACATTATGCCATACTAGGTTTTGTTTGTTTGTTTGTTTTTTTAATTTTATTGTTGTTGTATTACATCCATCCCCTTTTTGCTCCCATCTGTCCCCCTCCCCATACTAGGTTTTGATACTATATTTCACACACACATATAAAGACACACACACTGAGGAAGTTATATAGGTAAACACTCCTCTTCACTTTTTCTCCTCTCCTTCCCCAGAAATAACCAGGAGATTAAAATCGGTACTTAATTCTATTCATCCATGTTTTCATTCTTTCAATAGTCGTATCTAAGTATTCAAAAAATTGATACACATATTATTAGTATAATTTTGCAACTGTCTTTTTCACTCAACACAATGCTTTCAAGATTTATCAGTGTTGATATATATTGCTCTATTTTATTCATTTGGCTCATTTAGTATTGCATTGAATGAAAATACTGTGATTTATCCAGTTTCCAATTTATTCATCTACATGCCTCCTTGTACACATGTGTAAGACTTGCTTCTTGAATATCTGAAGATAAATAAAAATAGTTGAGATGGATCTTTCTTTTCATATGTCTTCATTACTTCTTTCATAATTTTTTGTTGTTCATGCCTTAAAGAAACCATTTCCTATACTGATGTTACAAAGAGGTTTCCCTCTACATTTTTATGGAAACCTTAATGGTTTGTTTTCCTAATTTAGATTTTAATCCACCTACAATTTGTATTTTATATGAAATAAAATAATAGAAATCTGATTTTTTTATAAAATAGTCAATTTTTCTTTTGTTCATTTTTCCCCCTTACTAAAAGTCCATCTACTCCACTAAGTTTTAATTTCACCTCTGCCATGTAAGACGGTGATGTACTGGGTTCTCCCTCTTTCCATCCATTTATCCTAATCTGGGCCAATATGATAAATTTAGATTTGATTATTTTTCTATTTTGTTATAATAAACCCCATTAATTTCCCTTCTATAGAAAATTCAGTTCATCTATCTATAAAAAAAATTATTTTCATTGCTTCACAGCTTTGGCATTTATGTTTTTATGCTTCTTATAATATTAGGTTCCTTAGTTATATCTTCCATCAGGAAGTAAAAATAGCAATAAAAATAATTTTTGCAGATCAAGAGCATGAGAGAAAATACAGGGTGGTGACCTAGGCATTTTGCATGTGTGTATGTCTTCCCATGTTCAAAGAAGAAATATATACATTCTTTTCAAAAGCAGGCTGAACAGAAACTGAATTTCAAACAACACAGCAATCCATTGGCCAATTTCTTATAAAGCTTAATAAAAGTTATAAAACTATGCTGAAGAAATCATCTTTTTAGATTTGATAAAAACAAAAATATTGCTATTCCTTTACAACATCTCCATAGCTTTATCCTCCTTTCTTTCAGCCATTATGAAGGCCTGGCAGGGTCAGGACCAAGAGCTGATGAGTCAGCACATCTGAATGGAAAGAAGGAAGAAACAGTAAGTTCCATCCAGCTGGAGACATGCTATATGTTTCTGGCAAGCCCCAAAATTTCTTTCTGCATCTCAGGTTTTTTTGTTGGCTTGTTTTCCCACGTTTAAAATGGCAATTGTACTTCCCATGAGGATGCTGTATCAATAATTTGAAATAGAGTATGTGAAAATTATAGGCATGCTACAAGACCTCATACACTATTTTTACACCTTTTGGGGGGTACAATTGTAAGGATCTGTTATTTATTATGTAATATAAGTATAGACTGGTCAGGTATGTATTTTGTAACTATTTTTCCCAGGCTATGATTTGCCTTTTCATTTTTATAACAGTGTCTTTGAATTGTAAAAATTTTAATGTTGATCTAATTGATCAGTTTTTTTCCTTAATAGTTCATATTTTTATGTGCTCTATTTCAGAAATAGTCTTCTAACTCAAGAATGCCAAAATATGAAAATATTTCTTTCATTTTTTTCAATAAGTTTAATAGTTGGGGAATTATTTTTAAGTCTTCGATCCATTTTGAGTTAATTTTTGTATATTGCATGAGCTAAGGGTGAAAGTTTGTTTTCTGCATACAGCAATCCAATATTTTTTTCTTTTCTTTTTTTAATTTAATTTTATTGTTGTTGTATTACATCCATCCCTTTTTTACTCCCCTCTGTGCCTTTCCCCACCCACCCACTCCCCACCAAACTCAATCCCACTTATTGCCCATGTTCATGGCTCTTCCATACTAGTTCCTTGACTAAACTGCTCCCCTTCCTTGCCTCCTCCTCCCACCTACCCCCTCCCCCTTGCCCACTGAAGATCTACTCATTGTATTCATGTATCTGGTTTTATTTTGCTGTTTGTTTGTTTTGTTTATTATTGTCCTGAAATGGGTGAGATCATATGGTATTTGTCTCTCACTGACTGGCTTATTTCACTAAGCATAATACTTCCCAGTTCCATCCATGATGTTGCAAAGGGTATGAGTTCCT
This sequence comes from Noctilio leporinus, assembly GCA_004026585.1. NCBI lineage: Eukaryota > Metazoa > Chordata > Mammalia > Chiroptera > Noctilionidae > Noctilio > Noctilio leporinus. The sequence continues at coordinate 253,706 of PVIW01001326.1, read as the reverse complement.
TCTTTCTTTCTACTGTATAGTATTCCATTGTGTAATTGTACTGAAGTTTTTGATCCAATCATCCACTGACAGGCACTTCCGCTGTTTCCAGCACTTGGCTATTGTAAATAGTGCTGCTATGAACATAGGGGTACATAGGTTCTTATGAACTGGTGATTCAGAGTTCTTTGGGTATAGACCTAGCAGTGGAACTGCTGGATCAAAAGGCAGTTCCATTTTTAGTTTTTTAAGGAAACTCCATACTGTTTTCCACTGCACCAGCCTACATTCCCACCAGCAGTGTCAATCCAATATTTTCATCAGCTATTTTTGAAAAGCTTATTTTTTCACACTTGAATTGGCTTAGAACATAGTTGAAAATAAATTGACCAAATACACGTGGGACTATTTCTGGAGAGTCTATTGTATCCCATTGGCTTATGAGTCTTTTGTTATACTATGTTGATTACTATAGTTTTATCATAAATCCTGAAATCCAGCATAGTTATTCCTCTTGTTCTCCTTTCTCAGGTTATTTTGGCTGTTCTAGGTATTTTACATGTCCATAAATATTTTAGAATCAGCTTGTTATTCTATAAAAGAGTTAGAATTTTTGTTGCAATTACTTTTTAATTTCTGTTAGGAATTTTCATATTTTTCCATGTAGAAGCTATACACATTTATTCAAGTTACTCAAGTATGTCATATTTTTTTATTCTATAGTAAATGGAACATTTTTCTATTACTGGTTGGAAGATGCTAATATATAAGAATATAGTTCATTTCTATATCCCAACCTTTTAAACTGCAAACTCAGTAAACCCACTAGTTCTAGTAGCATGTTTTAGGTTTCATGGGATTTTTCAACATAGATCACAGCTGTTCAGTACAAAAACTATACAAGCCAAATGTATAATATTAAATTTTCTAACAGCTACATTAAAAGTATGTAAAACTGATTTTAATAATACTCATGTCATATATAGTATAGCCAATTTTTCCAAAATATTATAACCTTATCATGTAATGTATAAAAAATTATGAAAAAATGAATACTTTTTTACTTCATCTTTAAAAGTCAATGTTTACACATAGAGCACACCTCAGTTAAAAATAGCCACACCTGCTCTGGCTGGTAGCACAATGGATAAGGCGCCAGCCTGCGAACCCAAAGGTCGCAGGTTCAATTCCCCAGCCAGGGCACATAACCAGGTTGCAAACCAGGTCTCCAGCCAGGTCTCCAGCCAGGCCTGTGGCTGGAGGCAGGTGAAAAGCAACCATACATTGATGTCTCTCTCCCTCTCTGCCTCTCTCCCTTCCCCTCTTTCTGAAAATAATGAAATAAAATCTTAAAAAAAAAAAAAAAATAGCCACACCTGAAGTGTTCAGTAGCCTCATATGGCTAGTGGTAACTCATAATAGATAGTCAACACAGAGACAAAGTCAGCCTAAATTCTTATTTCTAGTCTGTATGTCTTTGTTTCTTCTTCTTGCCTTTTGCACTTGCTAGGAAGTCCAGCACAAGCTAGAAGAGAAGTGACAGTGATCATCCTTACCTTATTCCTGATCACAGGTGACAGCCTTCAGGCTTTTACTATTAAGCATGATGCTATACCTGTTTTTTTAACAATTGAACTTCATCAGTTTAAGGTAGTTTCTTTTATTTCTAGATTGCTGAGAGATGCTATCATGAATAGATGTTTTATTTTGTCAAAGGCCTTCTCTGCATCTACTGACATGATGACAGGTTGTACATTTATTGAAATAATCTGTTAATGTGATGAATCAACTCATTTTCTAAGATTTTATTTCATTATTTTTAGAAAGAGGGGAAGGGAGAGAGGCAGAGAGGGAGAGAGACATCAATGTATGGTTGCGTTTCACCTGCCTCCAGCCACAGACCTGGCTGGAGACCTGGTTTGCAACCTGGTTATGTGCCCTGGCTGGGAAATCGAACCTGCGACCTTTGGGTTTGCAGGCCAGTGCCTTATCCACTGTGCTACCAGCCAGGGCTTCAATTTATTGGTTTTTAATGTTAAACTAGCTTGGTATTCTTGAGATAAACTCCATTTGGTCACCATATACGTATATATTGGTCTGTAGTTTCTTTCCTTGTAATGTCTTTGGCTTTGGTATCAAATTAATAGTGGTTTCATGGCATAAATTGGGAAATGTTGCCTTTTCAATTTTATGACAGGACTTGTATAATATTGGGGTTATTTTACCTTCAAGTTTTGGTAGAACTTAGGAGGAAAGTCCTCTGGGCCTGGGATTTTATTTTGTGGAAAGATGTTTCACAACATATTCAGATTATTTCATACATATAGGTCTATTCAAGTTATATATTTCTTCTTTTGGGGGTTTTATTTTATTCTATTTTTCAATTACAATTGACATTCAATATTATATTTCTTTTTGAATGAGCTTTGTTAGTTTGCTTTTCAAGGAATCTGTCCATTTCATGTAGAGTAGGAATTTATTGGCATAAAGCTGTTCATAATATTGGGCTGGCCAAAGAGTTTGTTTGGTTCTTAAATAAAAATAAAAGGCACATTTTTAATTTTCACCAAAAATAACTTTATTAAACAACATACTCACCATTTTGTTCCATACCTTTGGTCATCCTTCAGGCAACTTCATAACTCTATCTTCCCAAAACTTCTCTATCTTTTTGAGCAAAGAACTGTTCTAGGTGTCTTTTGCAGTCTTCCAGGGAACTGAAATTTTTTTCCATTAAGAGAATTTTGTAAAGACTGAAATAAATGGAAATCTGAAGGTGCAATGTCTGGTGAATATGGAGGAAGAATCAGAATTTCCCAGCCAAGCTGTAGCAGCTTTTGCCTGGTCATGAAAGAAACATGTGGTCTTGTGTTATCTTGATGGAAGATTATGCTTTTCTGTTGACTAATTCTGAACACTTTTCATCAAGAGCTGCTTCAGTTGATCTAATTGGGAGAAATATTTGTTGGAAATAATTGTTTGGTTATCCAGAAGGTGCTCATAATAGAGAACTCCTTTCCAGTCACACCATATACACAACATCACCTTCTTCGGGTGAAGATCAGCCTTTAGTGTGGTAGGTTCACTTCACTTGCCCCATAATCCCTTCCATTCCACAATTGCAAAATATCCACTGTTCACTGCCTGTCATAATATGTTTTAAAAACAAAATGTTTTCATTATATTTAAGTAAGGAACTGCAAGCAGGAATACGGTAAAAGAAGGTTTTATTCACTTATGTGGACCCCAAACATCAAAGCAATTAACATAACCAAGCTGGTGCAAATGATTTTCAGTGCTTGATTTGGATATTTTGAGTATGTCAGCTATCTTCTGCTTGGTATAACATTGATGGTTCTCAATTAATGTCTTGATTTGATCACCACTAACTTCTACCCAACTGTGGAGCACCATCCATGGCATGATGAGAAATTGCCAGCATGAAACTTCTCAAACCACTTGTGTCCCCCTTGGTTAGTCACATTACCTTCTCCATACACCACACAAATCTTTTTGTATTTCCATTGCATTTTTATCTTTCTTGAAATAATAAAGCATAGTATGCCAAAAATGTTGCTTGTTTTCTTCTATCATCAATATTAAGATGGCTACACAAAAATTTTGATAAGTTTTTTAATGTATACTGATGGGACTGCTGTCACTAACTATACGATCTAACAAAATTATTTCAAATGAAGTTGAAAACAATTGAGTGTTACCAGAGCCACCTTATGGGAAACCAAACGAACTTTTGGGCCACCAAATATTTTCATACCCTTTTAAAGTCTGGAGGATCGATAGTGTCAACCCCTCTCACATCTGTGATACTGGTAATCTTATTTTCTATCTTTATTTCTGATCAGTGTGACTAGAATTTTATCAATTTTGTTGATCTCAAAGAACCAGTTTGTGTTTCATTGATTCTCTTTAGTTTTCTGTTTATAATTTCACTTTTTTCTTTTAATTTCCTCCCAATTTGCACTCTTTTCCTTTGCTTCTTAAAGCATATGTTGTTGACTTGAGCCTGTACCTCATTTTAGTACATTTAATGCTGTAAATTTCTCTCTAAGCACCATATTTAGGTACACCCCACAAATTGTAATCCAGCATGGTTTCACTAGTTCAATGCATTTTCTAATTAATGCCTCCTATAATTTTGTTTTGGACTCACGGATTATTTAGAAATGAGCTATTTAGTTTCCAGCAATTGATTGATTTACCAAAAATTTTTGTTACTGATTTCTAATTTAAGTCCATTATGATCAAAGATCATATTGAAGGAACAGTAATTCTTTTAAATTTACTGATATTTTTATGGTTGAGAGTATCATCTGTGTTGGTAAATATTCCATGTGCATTTGAAAGAACTCATATTTTGCACTGTTGGGTGAGGTCTCCAATTAAGCTCAACCTGTTTCGTAATATTTTTCAAATCTCCAATACTTTAATTAATTTTCTTTATTGTCTCATCTGTTATTGAGACTAGGGTGTTGAAATCTCTGAGTAGATTTCCATGTCATGTCTGAAACTGTTAGAGCTCCATGATGAACTATTTCCCTTTGCACTGGGGAATGTCCCTCTCTGTCACTCCAGGCCCTGCACCAGGAATTCTTTCATCTGCTGTTCCCTGGAGGGTCTTCCTTGACGGTGGTAGGTTTCTCCCAGAATGGATGCTGAATGGAATCCTTACAAATCCATGAGCTTGTGTCTCTCTCTTTCTGTGGTTTTCTCCACTCTCCTTATACCTTGCCTTTCCAAACTCAGAACTCTGTTTATTCAACTCCTTGAAATTGCTGGGTGAGAATAATATTAGTGGCTGCTGAGAAAAGGAAATCTGAAATACTGAATAATGGAGATGCTCAGAGAGGTGTTGCTTAGCAACTCTTAATGGGAAATAATTTAAACTCTGGATTTATTTTTTTCCTCCAAACTTGCTGCTCCAGCCTGGAATCTTGAACCCACTCCCCTTCATGGCAGCAGGTAGCCTACATGCTTGCATGGACACAAACAGTCCCAACCTGACTGCAACAGGCTGTGTTATTTACTAGTTCCCAATAAGTATGTTTCCTTGGCTCTAACAACAGCACCCAAGATGCAAGGATAAAGCAGCTGGAATTCTATTACAAACACAACCTTTCATAAAATCATCTGGCAAACACAAGGGTCACTGAATGCAGGAAGCCCTAAGACAACCACCATCAAAAATGTCCCCATTTAAACTGTATCAATAACAGATGTTTTGAAAGCCCACATAACATTTTTCCTCCCTTGTAAAATAAAATGCTTTTTTCAGGAAAACACTATAAATTCCAGAACATAGTTATGGCTTCTTTCAACTTCAGGCTGATCTCCCCAGAAGTGCTTCAGATGCCCTGAGAGCTGCACACAGGACCAGCATCCCCCTGACGGTGGCCAGCACCAGAGCACATGAGCCCCATGGTGCACACATCAAGCAAGGGACTGGACAAAGGCAGAGAGAAGCTGGTGCTGGGCTGGACTGCACCCTGGGTGGGCATCCTGGCAGATGCCTTAGCATCTGATGGAGTTTTCCTATAAGGGGGAAACAGCTGATTATAGGTATACAGGAACTGGGACAAAACCATATGACAATACCAGCAGAAGAAAAAGAAAATATAAGGAATCTGATTATAAGGAATCAATGTTGATTTCAATATAAAAGCAATCATTGATTCCTAATATTGCCTGATATAATATAAACATTTATTCCTCAAATCAAATATGGGACAAATATATCCTATTTCTCTTAGTGACTCATCTGAGCAATGAAAATACCTCCAACTTGGATGATGTGCTGACAATTAAAATCAGCAACATGATTGATTTTTGTCCTTTCTAAAGTAGCAGCTACCTCTTCATGAAGTTTTTCCAAATAACAACTAAGCCAAAATTGGTTCAGATAGAACAATCTAGAATTCCTAAATATCTCCCTTTCTCATCACACAATAACCTGCAGTTTGCCAAGTCACAACAGGAAACACCACACAGCTGTTAATTACAATGGGCATATGGGGATGATGTGAAATGATCATGATGACAAAATGCCATGTCTAAATACTAGCTCTCTTCCTTGCTATGTAACTTTGGGGAACTTGCTTAACCTCTCTGGGCTTCAGTTTCCTCACCTGAGAAATTGCAAGTACTGTAGTACCTACTTCACAGGCTATACAGATCAAGCATGTTATGTATGTAAAGTAACTGAATAATGCCTGGTGCAGGATGGTGAAAGTGTTTTCTATCAGTATTATGGTGGAAGAGGCAAGCAGGCAGATATGCTATGTGTACACTCATGCAGTATTTCCACAAGGATTTGTAGTGTAATCCTTACATATGTGACACTATGCTGCCCACTGGGAAAAGAATAGCAAACAAAAATGCTTCCAAAGCCATCTCATCTTTTGAATGTACCTTGATGTGGGGATGAGGATGGGGAGAATGTCAAAAGTATGGAGGTGAGAATGGCTGTGCCTGTTCCATGGGCAGATGACAGTTTAATTACAATGCCCATCTCAGTGCCAGGACCTGTGCTCCTCTAAAGAAAAAGCACAGGAGGAGAGAAGGATGAGGAAGCAGAGGGACTGTTTGAGAAACACCGACAGAACTGTCTATTTGAGCAAGGTCAGGACCAGAAGGCCCAGTGAGGGCCGTGGTGAATTCCCATTTCACAGCACAGGCAGTACAATGTTCGCATGCTCTGGCTGGGAGCTCAGAGAAGGGGGAATACAGAAATGCCACCTCTGCTCTTAACAGCAGAAATGTAGGGGATCTCAAAATAACCGCACTTCAGGCTGGTCCACGCTGCTGCACTTCCTTAAAATTACATTTGTCAGTATGTTCTTTGCCATTAAAAAACATCCACATGAAAAAAATTTTTAAACCCTCATTTTTGATGTTGGAATCATTTTTATATTGCTTTTTTTTTTTTCCTGAGTTGTGTATGCGTTTTCATATTAATTCTAAAATGCCCCCTGAGAAATCACCATGGTGCACAAAAGCAGACAGAGATGGGTTCTTTCTTTTCATTTTTTTTCTCAGAGATGGTTTCTTCTATATGTAGGGACATGCTGGATTTTCCTCCTTTCAGTCACATGCTACTAGGTTCCTCACATGGTATAGACATTCTTTAATTGCATTCCAGGTGACCGACTAAAGGAAAAGCAAACTAATTTTGTCCCGTTCAAAGCCTACAAGAGCCTTTATTTTCTTACATTTCACCCACTTTCAATAAGAAAATGATGTTTGCACACGTATGTCCTATTTTTGTAAGAAAGCATACATAGGCACATACTGAATGTCTGGCATACTTTTAGGAAATAGGACAAAGAAAGTCTCTTCTTCCCGAAGCAAAATGTTAGCCTTTCAAGTAGGTAATTTAACAAATCTATACAGTGACTTCAGCATGGTCTCCCTGCCAAGACTGAAGTGGGGTTGTCAGGAACGGAAGCGTTTACTTAACTCTACTCAATGAGCTCTCAGTATGAAGGATGCAGAAAACTGGAGTCAAATGCAGATACAACCCAGTCCTCTTGTCTTCATCTGGGCAGCCCAGCAGTTCTGGCATATAAACGTCAGCCCACCTAGGCAATTTTCCTCCTGCCCTGCCACCTTCTGAAGAGCATTCCCATCTCAGAGTGAGGGTCATAAGTCAGTAGTTATCAACTGAGATGAAATAAATGTGTTTTGTTAAAAATTCATTCAATAAAACAGCATCTAAAAGCATAAGCCTCACCAGGTGAACCAAAGACCTTACAAAAATATACCAGGCAAGAAACATTTACTTGATGCCACTAATATAGGAACAAAAAGAAGCCTTTCCATTATTCAGACAGCAGAGACAAATGAAATTTTATAATACATAAGCATTCATTCATGCTGCTTTGTTGACATGACAATACAATCCTTGGGTTAATTTGCCTATATATTCATGAAGGTGGATTTATTTCAACAGGATAATTGCATGCAAGAATGTCCTTAATGCCTGCTGGACACTAGTTTGAAAAAGTGTGAAAACTTCCAGGGCATACATTTAAATCCAGGGTGGATCTGCAGTTTAGATAAAGATTGACATCAAGAACAATTGCCAAAATCTAACAAGAGGGAGTGAATATCAGAGCAAGAAGCCACAAGGTGGAACTGGCTTCCTGCAGGACAGCACCTACTTAGGAAACAGTGTGCCTTCCTTCCTGTGAAATGACATCTGTCATGAGTTGAGTTGTGTCCCTCAAGAAGATACATTCAAATTCTAACCCTCGATACCTGTGAATGTGACCTTATTTGGAAATAAGGTCTTTTCAGAAGTAACCGATTTAAGATGAAAACATTGGTTTGCCCTAAATCTAGTATGATGGGTGTCCTTATAAAAAGACATGAGGCACACAGACAAGAATGGCATGTGATGATGGAGAAAGAGATTGGAGTGACATGTCTACAAGCCAAGGATTGCAGGCAACCACAAGAACCTGGAAAAGGCAAGGAAGGATTCTCCCTACAGACTTTGGAGGGAGCATGGTTCTGGCCTCACCTTGATTTCAGACTTATGGGCTGAGCACGAGACACTATTTGTCAAGCTTTGTTAATCCTCTTCTAATAGGACTTACATTCTAGTGCTCTGGACATTCTAATAGGACTTACATTGCTATGCTGTGTAACTGCACTGGGCATTTGCAGAAAAGTCTATACCCCATACACTCTGGCACTGATTTAAAAACAAAAATAAAAATTATGCCATTCACTTGATCTAACAGCACAGAGAAAGCAGAGAGCTTATGTACCCCTATACTAATTTTAAGCTCAAAATAGATCAAGTATGTTCAAACCATTCGGAAAAATAAGATAAAATGCAGTGACAGCACCACCCTCTTTAGCGCTCCATCATTTTATCAATGGGAAAGGCACAGCACAAACTAAGGGTGCGTTGGCAAATTCGCTCAAGCACGAAGCAAGCAGAGAGGACTTCATCCAAAATACCGATGCTGCTACTACACAGCTGGAGCCAGAAACTCTGCAATTTACCACGAACTTCACTCAGAGTTTTTGGAATCATCAACAAAATATTTGGAAAAAATTTTCACCCAAGAGGCAGCTGTGCAAATCAAATGTCAGCTGGGTTGGGGAGCTGGCGCACAGGGACTGGAAGGTGGGTCGGTCTGTGCTGAATTAAAATGCCGTCGATGGGAAGGCTCTACACACAGTGAAGGCTGTGAGGGCAAATCCCCTGACGTCTTGCTTTTCATTTTCCTTATTTCCGCAGTGACTCCTTCCACTTGGCGTGGTACACCAGTCTCCAAGCCTGCCACCCTGCTACCTGCCTGTACTGCCTCATGATTACACACTTGCAAAATGATTCCTTTTTGCGGAATTAAAACTTACACCCCCACTCTTAAATCCTGCCCTGGTAACTCCATTCAATTCCACTCATTGAAGTTTTAAAAACTGGTTCTTTAAAAGGTATTTGTTGAGGGGCCATGTAGTACAACACAGGGTTCTCAGGCTTGGCACCCCTGACATTTGAGGCTGGGTAGTCCTCTGTGGTGGGTGTTACCCTGTGCAACACCTCTGGGTTCTCACTACTAGATGAAATCACTCCCAGAGGAGAACGACATGTATCGTGAATAGGAGCCGGCCTCTGGGGTCAGACCTGCAGGACCCACATCACTTCTTCCACTCACCAATAGCTTGGCCATGAGCAAGGTACTTCACTGCCCTGCATCTTTGTTTCCACACTTACAGTATGAGGGTGATGCTGCCCACCTCCTGGAGTTTTGTGGGAATAAATGAGGAACCATAAGGTAAGCACTCAGAACAAGGCGAGGCACAGCCCCGATGGTACATGTGCTGGTTGCTTACACTCTGTTCTGCACTAGAGATGCAACCGTGGAATGGACACTCACGCCACCTGAGCAGTGAAGAATTAACCTTACCCAAAGAGGGGTCAAAGCTCTGACCTGGGCTCCTGGGGAGTCATTGCTGGGCCCCTACAATGCTCTGCCTGACAGAGGTATCAGTTTGCCTGGGAATTTTGGCCAGAGACAGTCTAAATAGGATTGACAATGAGGTCTTTGGGCCATGCCATCAGTTCTGTGTCCAGAGAGGCTGAAGACCACAGCTATCAGACCGGCTCCTGTAAGGTTGGAGCCTAGAGGGCAGCCTTGCAGGTAGTATGTGACTGGGCCTCAGTAAAACTCCAGACACAGAGGGGTCAGCTGAGCTTCCTGGGTAGGTAATACACCATGTACAGTGCCACATAACACTGTTGAGAAACTAGGACCATCATGAGTCTGCAGTGAGACCTCCACATTTGCTAATTTTCCTAGACACTTCCCTTGGCGGACACTTCACCTCTATTCTTTCTTTTTAACAAATCATAACTGTGAGCACAGCAGCTTTCAGTGAGTTCTGCTGAGTCCTTCTAGTAAGTTACCAAACATCCAGGTGGTCTTGGGAACCCTGAACTTGCCATTGGTGTCAGCAGTGAGGATGGTTGCATGCAGCTATCCCCTCTGTCCTGTGCAGTGTGCTCAATCCTGTACCTCCTTACTACAGCAGTGTTAATTCACCTCCTACTGGGAACCACTCCTTGAGCACAATTCCTTAAGCACAGTGAACCGACTATAGCACTTATACAAGGTCGGTGCTCACCGCGGAGCCTATATTAAAAAGACACCAGACTTCTGGTTAATGAGACAGAATGATTTCACTTTACATCTGCGTGCTTTATTGGATGCGGCAGCTGTGGCCAAGAGGGCTCGGCAGGATTTCAAATTCCAGTGGAGAAATGGTGCCCAAAGTAACCCTTTTTGGGGATTATGTGTGAGACGGACACCCTGCCCAAGCCCCCAACATAGAAAGAGTGACCAACCGTCCTCCTGTGGCCTTTTCTGAGCATTAAGCAGACATAGCTGTGTTCCAGAAACTTCCCCAAACCACAAGCAGATCTGGCTACCTCACCTGCGATGTCAACTAGACTGAGGCTTCACACACAACCTAGCAGCATAATGAAGGCAGCTTCACAGGGGGAATTATTCTCAGGGCAGAGCTAGAAAATCCCACTCAACCCGAGCCTGGGAACAGCAATGCCAAAGCGCTTAGGAATAAACCAGTGCTGAGACATTTAGCCAACAAACTCAACCCCTGCCTCAAGTCAACCTTGAGAAAAACGAAAGTAAAAAAATAACGAGGAGATAAGTATGCGTGCTATGCTTAAAGAAGTTTTCTAAAGCTGATGGACAGCATCAATAATATAACCAAAATGTATGTCATAAAACCAAAAGATAGGCAAAACCAGAACAAGTGGATTAAAAATCAACTCAGCAGCAACAAATCTGGAGGTGACCAAATAAAGTCAGCCATTAACGGAGACACTGAGTGAGCAGCTATGAGTGCTGTCCATCAGCGGACCACTCTTGTAGGCATAAAGACATGACTGTAAAAAGGTAGTCACTGCCTCTAGGAGTTTATATTCTCGCAGGGTATACAGTCAATAGAGAGATATGTGATATAATTTGGGGTGCTATAAATCACTATAGGTGCTACGGAAAACAAACAGGCTGAGGGTGTCGCCCAATGGGGTGGCCACTGGAGACCAAAGAATGCTACTCTCAGCCCACAAGGTCAATGAAGGTAGCACAGGAGCCATGCAACATGTGGAAGAAGAGCATTCTAAACAGATGGGAGGTCCTTACCCTGATTAACTGCTTCTTTTAAAAGAATAACACTCATGCAACAAACGAACTCCTGGCAAAATTATTGATGATCCAATTACGTTGAAAACAGGTCCATTGCCACTCACACTCAGTTAATCACTTCTGCAGTAGGAGTCCTAGCTAATATACTTACACAGTAGAGTGCATAAGAATAAAGTGAATTTGGAATTTTTTTTTTTTTTTTTTAAGATTTATTATCTTCAGAGATAAGGGCAAAGAGGGAGGAAGAAAGGGAGAGAATCATCAATGTATGGTTGCCTTTCACCTGCCTCCAGGTCTCCTGGCTGAAGACCTGGCTTGCAACCTGGTTATGTGCCCTGACTAGGAAATTAAACCAGCACCTTTTGGGTTCGCAGGCTGGCACCAACCCACTGAACCATACCAGCCAGAGCTGAAATTTTGGGATTTAAAAGTGGGAAAATGTTAATTATCTGGAGAGGATTAATATTGCCTATATAAATAGACTAAGACCCTCAAATAAACTAACAGAGCTAATAAGAGTTCACCATAACAGAACAACATAAAAAAAAAGAAGCAATATCCTTATGCATAGATATTAAATAGAAAATGGTATAAGAAAAATATTCGTTTTATATAACCACCAAAAAATTATACATACTGAAGAACAAGGAACAATTAATACTTATTGCATGAAGAGAAGAGTCTTTGAAAGATATAAAATAAAACCAAAATTATTGGAGATATATGCTAGGTCATTCTATGGAAAGACTCAGTACAAAGAAGAAAAAAAAAAAAAAGAGCACGTCTCTGGATATTTTGCATTGTGTCCTTTTACTATTTCCTAATTGTTAAGTATCTCTTAAAGCAAAAAATAGGAAATGCCATATAATTTAAATCCAGATTCCAGCTGAAGTTTGCACTGACTGTGACAAGATGATTCTGTAATTCATATAGAAAGTAAGGTAAGAAAAATTCTACACAAGAGGAAAACAGAAGAACACAGAGGGGATACCTGCTCTTCCAGAAAGTAAGACTTTATCCTTAAGCCAAAGTAACATTGGTGCAAGGAGAGACTAGTAGGGCCATGCCACAGGCCAGGAAATCAATGCTCTTAAGCTACCTCCTTCTTGTGTTCTGCATTCATCAGTGTGAATGAAGGTGGGAGGGACTGTGGGCCATGTACACCATTTAAGGCAGTCAGGTGAGCCCAGGGGAACAGGGCCTGTGAAGAAGGGGGGCAAAGCTGACACAGGGAAGGAACTGGCCTGAGCATGGAAGTGTGTGCCCACGTGCCAAAGGGCTTAAAGGTGAGGGTGATAATGAGACTGGGACAAGAGCCTCCCTGACCCCTAGAGTCTCTTTGGGGAATGGCAGGAGAGAAAATACAGCACCACGGATTCCGCTGTCTACGAGGACAGTGCCTGTTAGAGCCACAGAGGTCAACCTGAGTTGATTCACTTCAGTCCTCTCCCTTTGCAGAAGGAACTGAGATCCAAACATGATGATGGTTTGGCTGAGGTCATGGGACAACAGAACCCACTAGAAACCTCATCCAGGTCTCTCTCCAACTAAGGCCCATATTGCTATGTCCCTTGCCCTAACACTTGAGCCCTGTTCTCTGTTTCCATCTTGACTCTCCTTTCTCCCTTGGTCTCTACAGTAATTCCCCCTCTCTGGTTCTGTTCCCACAAAGGTCTCCTCCTCTCTCCGTTCCCGGCTCCTGTTCCTCTCCTATGCCAACTCTTGAGTCCTTACCAAGTTATGACCCTCATGGTGTCATTCACTCTCTCCCTGGATGGCTACAGAACCCCATGGCCTTAACTGCAAACCGAAGCTAGGAACCATAGCTGCATCCAAGGCTTGTCTGGGCCCTGAGCACACACTGTTTAAGCAAGTAGTCAATGGGACACATGCAGAAGGCAGCAGCCCATTTGTATGACTGCACTTTCCTAAAGACCTAACATCCTTCAGGTGGAGCCATATTCTAAGGTAAGAGGCTCATAGGTTCAACACAAAGAATGTGAGTTTCCCAACAGGCATGGAAGTAATCTTACTGATATGATGTATTCATGTTGATACACAATTCGGGGTCACTGAAGTCCGGCTGTAAGAACGGTCCAATGACTGAGAAAGAGGTCAAGGGCAACTACCAGTCTTCGAGATTTAGAAGAACAAGCTAAGGCTCCCATGCCAGAGCTCTGGATCTTGGAATAATAGGAAACTCAGGGAACCAGGAGAAGATGGAACTACCAAAATGTGGTGTGAGGTGTAAACCCAGACTTAGCCATCTAAAGCCTGTGACAAGCGAAGGCCGGGTCCTCATGCTGTCTGCCAGCAGGTCTGATGAGTTCAAATGGGTAATCAAGTAACTTCAGGCATGAGGTCACGGCAAAAATGATGATGTCACAAGACTTTCTTCTAAAGGTCTCTCGTTTATGGTGTAGGGCCAAGTTTACAGAATTAAGTATGTTACAAATCACAGCACACAAGGGAAATATAAAAGCCATGTGAACACCTTACCTGGTCCCAGGGAGAGATGGTGCCTCCAAAACACATGAACAAGTAGGCCATGGCCACGAGACACATCCATATCACCACGGAGAACAGGCGGAGCAGCTTCTTAAACACAGACTCAATGCAGACGAGGATGAATATCGCGAAGAAAATCGCCAGGGCAGTGGGGACCGTTATTAAAAACGCCACATGGTCTTCAACTTCCTAACAGGAGAAAAAATTGCAAGATACAATTTAGAAAAAACATGGTGGCAATGATTTATGTTATCAAAATGTTATCAACATTCGTCAGTATCAAAAGGTATTGGGTTTTAGAAATTATTTCAGTTTAAGCATTTGAAAATGTAATTTTCCTAGTAAATAACCATGTTTTGCTATATAGATATCCCAGTATTCACTAGGTAAAGTATGCAAAAGAGCTATGTTATCAAATTTAAATTTTCCCTGAAAAATGGAGAAATGATTTTTATTAAAAAGTGAATTCAATAATGCATAATATTTGGATAAAATAAGACAACCAACTTCACTGCCTGCATTACGGGATTTAAGAAATGGCCTGACCACAGAAAATAAAGGCTTCCAAATGACTTGGAATACTCATATTTTATTTTAAGGAAATCTAAAAACTATCTCAGTCTCTAAAGTGATAAGCTTTTATTTTAATGCATGGAAATTAATATTTCAATGGGATCAGAGGTTAAAAGAAAAGGGACAGAAGGCACTAAATATAGAAGATGAAAGAGCAGGAAATACTTAGAAGAATGTGCCATTTTGCTAGTTTCCTTATCCATCTCTCCTGGGCTTAGGTAGCAAAAAGAAAATGGGCATTTATTAAGAGCCTCTTACTAACAGATGATTTTAAAATCCACATTTGCCCACTAATCCTCATCTTTCATGCACCTCTTTCTAGCCCCTGCCTGGAGGCCCACTATTTCAATTCTACCCAATTCAACACAATGTAAGAGACATCATGTCTCCTTTCATTATACAAGCATGGGTCTGGGCCTTAGCTCTGCAAAACAGTATCCTGGAAACTTGCTGAGAAAACATGCACTATAGAGGGAACGCAGTTCAAGGTCTTTAATCCTCATCCAACATATTTGGTTACCTAAACACTCAAAAGAGTTTCAATAAAAACAATATGGCTGTGACCCTCAGACCTTCCACTGAGGTTTTAGAATATTAAAAGTTACAGTCGAAGCTGGGAGGTATGAAGCAGCAATTTGCGCCTGATGAGGCCCTGCCCTTTTCTGGTTGCTCCCAGGTTCACTCATCCCATTAGCAGTCAGACCTTCGCACCCGAGACAGCTCCATCCAGACAGCAAGCCACTGACCACAAGGAAATGAGAAGCAGAGCAGACTGGCCAAGTAACCACACCAAGTCCAGATAAACATGGAGGGGGAAGAAAGGACTCCATTTCCTTTTCTTTCTTTCTCAGTTATACGTGTATCCTGTGATACCTGGGAACATGGCAACAGTAACAACAACCACAGCAAATATAAACAGAGAGATTTTTGTGCTAAGCGCTCTTTCCTCTACTAACCTCTTTAATACTCGCAACCACCCATGATGGGGCCCTGGTGTTAGCAACACACTACAGGGGAGGAAACCAAAGCACCGAGAATGAAAACGAGTTGCCATGGGTTGACCAACCCGGTGCGGGAGAGAGAACTAGAGCTCAGCCCAGGGGTCAGGTTAGGGCCCTGTGACAGCCACCGCAGCGGTCCTTTACCCAGAGACGGTGAGATCCACCAGCCCTGGAGTGGCCAAAAGAATGTGTGTTTCCAGAACTGGCAGGAGGCAAGAGGATTAAATGGGATGTTCTTATTCTCTCCCTCATTGCTATTTTTGTCCATGATTAAGTGTCTAAGTTGTGCTCTTACCCAGGGACATGTTACAATCGTTGCAAAAGGGTGTCAGATATCCACCAGGCTGCCCCTGTTCCCCTGACCTCGGACACTGTGAATCAGTGTAAGCAGCGACCTTCTGGGTATAGCAAATTTGAGATTATGATTGCTACGCACATGGAGCCCTGCAAACTCATTTTATTTTAAACTTCCCAAAATGAACTTAACTGAGCTATGGACAGAAAGCTAACCAGGGAATACCCAGGACAGCTGTTTGCCCAGTATGACTTTTTGCTTATTTCATTAACCCAGCAGGGGAAAAACCATGAGGGGTTTTATTGGCTCTTATTTCTCCAGAAGGGCGGCAAATGGTAGAAGAATATGCCTAACTGTAAAGTGAAAATTAGTAGGGGAAGGAAGTGAAAGATTGGATGGAGTCCTTCCAGGAAGTGGGGGACACACTGAATGATCTGGAGGTGCTTTTCCTACATGTTTATTTGAAAAGATCTAACTGTGAAGAAGACAAAGACCCACAGCCTACTGTGCTGGGTACAGTATAGGATGAGACTAGGTATTGTGCTGGGCTTGAAATATTGCAGTTTTTGCCCCACTTTTATCTTTTTCAATGTAAGGGTCTTCATCAGTGAGAAGTGACTGGTCTGGACTGCAGGGTGACCTCTGCATTAGGCACAGAGTACCCAGTGCTTAGGTCCCATCATATATTTAGAGACCCTAAAAAGTGCTTTAATTTCTTAAGAAACATAAAAACCCAAGCTTATAGGGTCAAGGGTTATATACATCCTCAGGCTCACATACTCGTCAGCTATCAGTAGTGGAAGTATTTTTAGGGAGGAGGGGCCTTAGGAAAGCCTCTCAGTGGTAATATGATCCTAGGGGCTGGTGCCTCCGCTCACCAGATGCCGCACATGACCAAGTAAATTCCAGAGGATGACCTTTCTTCAGCTTCAGTGCCCCCCACCTCTGTGGATGAGAGAACTCAGGATGGCCAGCAGCTGCTCATGAGGCCATGGCCCTAACCACTGTAAAACCTGAGCCCACAGAAAGACAGAGGCTCTTCTAGAAAGAGAACAACCATGAATGCCATCTTCATTTGCCTCTGAACTCTAACTCCCAGCCGGTTTTGATACAGACTTCTTCACAAAATAGAATCTTTCATAAGATTGTCAAGGAAAAAACAGTAGAGTGATTCATTTAAAAATATACACGCTTATAAGCTACACTCTTTCCTGGCCTCATTGTTCGCATCATGCATTTTTCTTAAGGCAACGTAACCTGAATAAGGAATGCCCTCAGACCTTAAAGGACACAGCCCTTCTCCTTCCCCTGTTCCCTCCCCAGTGGACTGGAAGGTGGATGAAGCCACAAGGCACACCCCATGGCTGTTTTCTTCAGGAGCTAGCTGAGTTTTCAAAATTCGAAGTAGAAAACAAACACAGTTACTTAAAATAAAAGTGAGCTGAAATATTCAAAACATTGTCAATCTAAATAAATATGTTTATGTACCCTAACCCCTTCTCCCTCCAGGCAAAAATATGCATACATGTGATACAATACAAACTAAATGAAATGTAGAAAACTGCCTTTATTAGTACCAAAATGCCTTTAAAATATGATTTTAAAATGGCAAAAAAAAAAAAAAAAAGATCATAAAACACAAACTAAATGAAATGTACTAAAATGCCTTTAAAAGGGAAATGTCAAGCATGGTATCAGCTACTGTAACGGTAATGGGCTCCTATCACTCTCTTTTAACATTTCATCCTTTTTCTTCCAATGCATTTTCTGGTAATTTTGGATGGCTCCTAATTGCTAAGCCTATTAAATACCCATCACTTTTACTTATTAGTGTGACAGCTCCTTTATTTCTTAGAGGCTTTTTCATGGAGCAACAGATTATCTGCATTTTCATTCTTTTCCATGGGCATTTTTTAATTTTTTGTAAACAGAACTATTTTTCATTTATATGGTCAAGTCCAGTCCTAGGTAAAACACTGTTTTTCTATGAAAAGCTATTTACTGAAGTGCTTTGCGGTCCAAGACTGCAGGGAGAAACCAGTTCCCATGACTTACTGCTACGTCTCAGGGTGAGCTGTGACGCTCTGGTCTACGCCTCCATGTGAACAGCAGTGTGGATACTGCGTGGACACTGGCTGTTGTACCTCACGGTCAGGCCATGAATAACAGAGACTATTATCATGATGACCAGAACTTCCTTTATTTTCTTCAAATTCAGAACTTTTTCACCAAGGTTAGTCTGATTTATATCATTAATGGACTGAAGCCCATTTTGCATTCTATATAATAATTTACTTTATTAACACAAATTATTTTGAACAATTGTCATAGGGCAAAAAGAAATCAGCCTTTAGCTATGATATGTATCTGACTTCAGGTGTGTGTGTACATTCATATATGTGTGTGTGTATGTGATATGAAAGAAAATGTATTTTTCATTATTATCTATATATGTAGTCATAATCTTAAATATCATGAGGTGTGAAAAGAATAAAAATACTGATTAAAATATTCTACATAACCATGATGAAGTCAATTTTTAAAATTCTCAATATATGAAGAAATAGTCCATGTACACAGATGGGAAAACAATATTTTCAAGCTATCAGTTCTTCCTAAATTAATCTATACATTCAATGCAATCCCAATAAAAACACCAGCAAGTTATTTTGTAGCTATCAACAAACTGATTTTAAAGCTTATAAGAGTGAAAAAGACCCCAAAATAGTCAACCCAATGTGAAAGACAAGAACAGGCTAGAAGACAAACACTACCTGAGTTTAAGATTTACTAAAAAGCTTCAGTAATCAAGATGCAGTGGTGTTGGGAGAAAAAGAGACAAATAGATCAATGGAACAGAAAAGACCTGCACAAATATAGTCAATGGATATTTGACAAAGGAACAAAGACAACTCAAAGGAGAAAGGACAGTCTTTTTAGCAAAAGACCTTGAAACAACTAACTAGATACCCACATGTAAAAAAATAACCTGAATCCAAGACACACACTTTACACCTCCCCACACATTGACTCAAACTGGATCAGAAATCTAAATGTAAAATGCAAAAATAATCCGGAACAATTCTGAAAGCTTATACCCAAACCTTAGTCATCTGTCATGCTAAACAATCCACAACATGGAAATATTTTTTAAATAAATACACAAATTATATGTATGTGAAAGATGAATCAGTTTCCACCTGTTTATTGTACAACTGACTTGTTTACATGCACACAAATATATGGCCTACCATCTGGACATGTTTAGTTATTCTCGGCTCGTATGACACAGGCCAGAATTCTCACTTACATTTTAAGAATATGGATAAAAACATTAAATTAGTGCATTTTACGTGGGAAGTTGTTTTGAATCGGGCATCATACTTTATAGAACCTTCCTGTAGGTAAGAATTAGACCCCAAATATACAGCATTCCTCACAAATAAAGACAAGGTCTCCAACTCCTTCCTTTCTCATTCTCTTAAAATCTCCACTGCTCATCCCCTCATCCAAAAACTACAAATGAATGAGTTCACGAAGGCACGGAGCCTGGGGCAGCTGGCAGGAGCAAGAACCATCCTTGCACTGCTGGCATAAGGGGAATCTCCAGATGTTGAAGGCTGGAAAGCCCAACTGTATGAAGATCCACAGAACAGCAAGCGGGGCAAAGACAGATAAAGTGTACCTCAATTGGGGCACATTCCAGCTATCTTGGTAACAGAAGCCAACTATTCTTTGAGAAAAACTTCCCACTTAGGGCTTCAATATCTCTACCAATTACAATCAAATATCTTACATCAGAAACACCAATTCAGAACAACCTATGCACTCCTATGTTCATAGCAGCGCTACTTACAATAGCCAAGTGCTGGAAATAGCCTAAGTGCCCATTAATGGATGAATGGATCAAAAAACTGTGGTACATTTACACAATGGAATACTACACAGCAGAAAAAAGGAACTCCTACCCTTTGCAACAGCATGGATAGAACTGGAGAGTATCATGCTTAGTGAAATAGGCCAGGGGGCAAAAGACAAATACCATATGATCTCACCTAATGCAGGAAACTAATGAAAAAAACAAACAAGCAAAATAGAACCAGAGACAAGGAAACAAGGAACAGACACAGAGCGATCAGAAAGGAGGAAAGAAGGGGAAGAGCTTAGTCAAGAAACTAGAATAAATGACACATGGACATGGACAACAAGGTGGGGATCATCAGTGGAAGAGGATATGAGATGGGTGAGATAGGGGGAGTAATGGGGGGAAATGGAACAATTGTAGTAGAACAATAACTTTTCATTGTTTTTTTTTTAAATCACACACAAAAAAGAGCAGAGTCGCTAAGAATGAGAGTCCAATAGAAGTAACAAATGGTTTTGATTCCAAGCAAAGCACATGTCAAAACTGGAAGCCAGAGAACTCAGTCTAGCCGTACATGACATGTTTAAAGGAATATAAAGAATGATGACACAACAGGAATCAATCAAGTACAGAGAAAATAAAACATGTAAAAATGAAAAACATAATCATGTAAATAAAAGTTCAACAGGGTAAAACAGAAAAAAAAAAAAAACAGTTAAAGAGTTACTGAACTTGATAATAAACCAAGAGCTTAAAAACAATGCAACAAAAATATAAGGAGAGAGAGACCCAAGATGGCGGAGTAAGTGGCGCTACACCAATCTCCTCTCAACACCAAACTGGAATTACAACTTAATTGGGGAGAAATCATCTGGAATAACCAACAGAACACCAACTGGAGAGAAGCCTTATTACCACGGACAGAACAGAAGAGCCGATTCATCACAACATGACTGATAGGAAGTGCGGAGACATGAGAGGCTGGCAGGGCTCCCACGGGTGGCAGCTGAAGGGACAGAGGAACATCTCAGCAGCCGGGGTTCCACCTGAGAAGGGTGGGATCTAAACCCCCAACTGGGTTTCCCAGCCTACAGCAGCACAGCTGAGAGTAAAACAGCACCCAGCTGTGAAAAGCAAAAAAAGCTGCCAGGTTTAGCAGGCTTGACAGAGAGACTGAATTCTTAAAGGGATCAGGGACAAAAATACAGTGACACCCACTTACCATGGGCTCCAGCAAAGGGAGGGCAGAATGGACTAGAAGTTTTGGGTCAATAACTTTAGGGAGAGAGTTGAGGGAGCAGCCCATGAGTCCAGTGCTGACCCATTCCCCACACAGCCAGCAGACCTCTCTTCTCCAAAGGGTGGGAGCCTGAGGGGAAGCCACAGCCCCACCCATAGAAATTAATCTGCCCCACCCAGCAGTGCCTAAACCTGACCTCAGATCACAGGTTGATTGAATTCACAACTGAATTCATCTGCCCTGCCCAGAGGTGCCTAAAACTGACCACTGATCATAGACTGATTAGATTAACAACTGAAGAAGACAAAGACAGTGGATCTCTGGTAGTCTCCAACTGACTGACTTGGCCCAGACTGGGACCTGAGCCGATGTCACCAAGCACAGATCCAGGAAGTTAAAAAAGTGCACCTCTACACCACAGAAGGTCACAGCACTAAGACAGGAAGTCAAAGCAGACCAATCCGAGAAGCAGAAATAAACAAGAGCCACCTAAAATGGGGAGACAAAGAAATCAACCTTCAGCAAATGGAAAGGAGGAATCCCCAGGGAGAGTGCAAAATGAAATACAGGCAAGCACACTATCAGACATGGAATTCAAAATAATGATGATAGAGAAGCTCAATGAGCTCAGCAAGTTCAAAGAAAACTACAAACAACTCCAGGGGAACTACAAAGAACTCCAGGAAAGCTACAAAAAACTTACTGAGAACTACACCAGCATTAAAAAGGACATAGAAACCATCAATAAGAGCCAGGAGGAAATGAAGAATACCATTTCTGAATTGAAGAACACAGTAGAAGGAATCAACAGCAGGCTAGAGGAAACAGAGGGTCAGATCAGCGAGTTGGAGGCTAATTCAGAAAAAAAATCCCAGGCAGTGCAACAAAATGAAAAAAGACTGAAAAAGAATGAAGAGGTTTTAAGAGAGCTGCAGGACAACATGAAACATAATAACATCTGTATCATAAGGATACCAGAAGGAGAAGAGGAGGAGCAAGGAATAGAAAACCTATATGAAAAAGTAATGACAGAAAACTTGTTGAGGAAGGAAAATGTCATGCAAACTCAGGAAGCACAGAGGAAGATGGGTCCCAAACAGGCCCACTCCAAGACACATCATCATGAAAATGGCAAATTTCAAAGACAAAGAGAGAATCCTAAAAGCAGCAAGACAGAAACAGCTAATAACATACAAGGGGGCTCCCATAAGGTTATCAGCTGATTTCTCAACAGAAACACAACAAGCCAGAAGGGAATGGCAAAAAGTATTTCAAGCAATGAAAAACAAAGGCCTGCAACCAAGAATACTCTACCCAGCAAGGCTCTCATTCAAAATGGAAGATGAAATAAGGAGTTTCCTAGACAAAAGAAGTCTAAAAGAATCCATCTCCACCAAACCAGCATTGCAAGAGATGCTAAAGGGTCTGCTTTAAGAAGATGAAGAAACAGAGAGACAGACAGGAACACAGGTACAAAGGTAAATGAATGAAATGCACCATTCAGAAGACAGGGTAAGTGAATGGGTAAGAACCAACTTTAACTTATGAATGCTTTAAAGTTATAAATAGATTTTACTAAATAAGGTACAATTTTGTATATTACTTATATCTGCATTACTGCAGGTTAAGTTTTCTTAGATTGGAATCATTTCATAATATGGGAAAATCAGATAACCTGCAATAACTCAGAAAAATTGAATGCAGTTAAGGAAGAAGAAAAAAGTAAGAAAATGTGGATGTATATTACACAGAATACATGCTATCTTTCTTATGCACTGGTATAAAATATGTGCTTATTTGTGGGTGTGTAATCTATAGATTTTATTAGCAAGTTATGTTTTAAATAGCAACCAACTGGTAATGGGTGTGTTGTGAAGTCAATCTTTAGGTTAGAAAAGATGCTGAGAATGAAGACCAATTTGGATGGAATTTGCAAACTACTAAACTATATGATTCATGTACATAGACAATATACATTCTCATATTAGCATGTGAATTAGATGAGATTCCTTTCAACTAAATCATGGAAATATACATTTCCAATTATGAAGGCCCCCAAACTGAGGATTCTTGGGAAAAGGAATTAATGCTATAGTGAACTTTATTATTGAATTGTGAACATACATAGTCTCTACCTCCATAGACTCTTAAATAGTTAAGGGATTAGTTTAGGACCACATAGGAAGTCAACCACAAATTCAAAAAATAGCTAGAATACTATTCTACAAAATTATTTAAATCTTAGGGATTTTTATTTTTTACCTCAATTTAGTAGACATAATAATTTCTACTCTGGGGGACCGGCTGAGCACTGCAAGTGCCATTATTTCTGAAGGCTTCAACTTATAAAACACATGCAGAGGAAAAACAGAGGGTATTGAAAGAAATAAGACCAAGACCTGTGCACAGCCTAAATAAATAAATAACTCTACTATTTAAGATGGAAAACTCCAAAAAGAATAATTTGTAGTTCCTGTACCTTAAAATAAAGTTGAGTTGTATTACTGGAGTGGGGAGGATCTGACTCAAAAACCAAATTAATTTTTTACTATGGGTTTGGCACTGTCTCTAGGACAACTTTCACAAAATTGAGTTCTGCAATATACCATTTCTGTGATTTATTTCACAAAAAAAGCATTCCAGAGTAAAATAAGTATTAAAGAAGAAAAAACTGCTTAATCTTGCTACAATATATCTAATATACTATCATTTAACATGTAATAATTATTTACACTATTGACATATTTAAATTTTTTTGTATTAACTCTGCAAAATCCAGTATGTACTTTAAATATGTGTGAAAGTATGTATGGGTATAAATGTATTTTTGCATGTGTTTGGTAATATTGCAATTTATATTACTTAAAAGAGTAATTCTTTAAACAAATAAATTAATGTAGGCATTTTGGAGTAATGTAAAGAAAACTTTGTATAAATATGATTTGAGAAGCTGACAGAAAGCAGTAATTAAATGGTGAATTGTCTGGATGTGAAAGGGAAAACAAAAAGTACACATTGGTAGTTACAGAATAAACAGGAGGATGTTAAGAAGAACAAAGGAAATAGAGAAGCCCAAGAACTTACTTGCATGACTCAAGGACATGAACTAAGGGGGACATTGTTGGAAGGAATGAGGTATTGGGTGAAGGGGGGCAGAGGGGAGAAAATTGGGACAACTGTAATAGCAAAATAAATAAAATAGTTTAAATATATATATATGGAGAAAGAAAAAAAAAAGAAACCCTAAGATACAAAGAATAGAATAAAAGGTATGCCATATGTCTAACTGGAGTCTCTGAATTATAAAATGAAGACTCGAGATAAAATATCGAAAGGCAGATTAATTATAGATTTTGGAATACTAATGTAAAGCAATAATCTCCAACTCCAGAATTTCCAGTTAGACAAAAAGAAATACAAACATGTTTACATGATGATAAAAAATACAAAATATTAGAGATAAAATGAAGATCGTAGGAGTACCCAACCAGAAAATAAGGACCTTCCACAAAGAATAACACAGTTTGAACAAAGAAATTTCAAGTGTACAAAATAGTAATGAGGAGTTAATGAGCAAAAAACAAGTCAACCTTGTATAGCCAACAAGTCAGTTATTTTAAAGAGAGAAAAATGTATAAATTTATAGATAAGTAATTTTTATAGATAATACTCACCACCAAAAGAAAAAATCTCCTCTACCTAGGCCACAAAGAAGTATCAATATATTTAAGAAAATTGAAATGATACCATAGTATAATTTGGATCTTATCACAATAATATGAAACTAGAAATCAATTACAAGGAAAAAAAACTGAAATACACAGAGACACATGGAGGCTAAATAAATATTACTAAACAATGACTGGGTTAACAATAAGATCAAGGAAGAAATCAAAAGATACCTTGAAACAAATGAAAATAAAAACACAATAACCTAAACTCCATGGGACACAGTGAAAGCAGTCTTAAGAGGGAGATTCTTAGCAATACAGGCCTACCTCAAGAAACAAGAATAATCTCAAATAAACAATCTACTCTTATACCTAAAGGAACTAAAAACAAAGTGTAAAGTAAGCAAAAGGAACAAAATAATAAAATTCAGAGTGGAAGTAAATGAAATAATCTTTAATGTAAAAGATTAATGAAACAAAAAGAATACAAATAAAATAAATTCCAAATGATCAGAGGAAAAATGAAAGAGACAGAGAGAGAGAAATCAAGCCAAAAAAAGAAAAAAAAAAAAAAAAAAAAAAAAAAAAAAAAAAAAAAAAAAAAAAAAAAAAAAAAAAAAAAAAAAAAAAAAAAAAAAAAAAAAAAAAAAAAAAAAAAAAAAAAAAAAAAAAAAAAAAAAAAAAAAAAAAAAAAAAAAAAAAAAAAAAAAAAAAAAGCAACAATAAGAGAGTAAGGAGAAGGAATTGGGACAAATAGATATCAAAGAAGTAAAACTATAAATAATAAGTGCAAATATATCAATTATCACAATGAAATAAGTGGTTTTCACCTGCCAATAAAATGTAGATTCCCAGAATGGATAATAAAACAAATCCCAGCTATGTGCTATTTACAAGAGACAGAATTAAGCAAAATGACACAGAAAAGTTGAAAAAAGATGAAAACATGTTATTTTAGGATCTTTCGAAATACGCATTAAAGAAAAATAACTCAAAGGATAAAAATAAAATAAAATGCTCAATTCCTAGGCAATTATAACAATTTTAAACACCTATTAAGCCAATGAAATAGCCTCAAAATGTTTAAATCTAAAATGTATAGAACAAAAGGGAGAATTAAATCAGTGTACCAAGAGTAGAAGAGTTCAACGTCTCTATCCAGCTGTTGAGAGATCAAGCAAATAAAACAAAAACCAAACCAATAATGCAAAAGATTTGAATGTCATAATTTAGTAAATTTGACCTAACTGACAAATACAGCATTCTATAGACAAGCTCAAGAAGAACAATATCATTCTCAAGTGCCCATGGAATATTCATGTTTAATTACATACCAGGCAGTTTGCCAAACAGTTCCAAAATATATATATCACAGAGACCCATGTTCTTGGATCACAGTAATTTTAAATTAGAAGCTTATAACAAAAGTATAAATTAAAATGAATACATATTTGTTGGATAAAAAGCACAACTTTAACTTTTGGATTGAAAAACAAATTATAACATAAACTTGAAAAGAATAATGGAAACAGTACGTATCATTGCCTGCAGTGTGCTTAGAGTAAAAGAGGGAAACTGGTCATTTTTAACATTGAGCTGAATTATCTATGGTCAGTTTGGTTTGGCTGGAAGTTACATATTTTCAGAGGTCCTTTCTCTATATGGCTCTGAAGAGTTGAACAGATGAGGAAATTGGGCTAGGTCTTTACCTAAGGTCTCCACAGTCAGGTACAATCAAGAGCACAGAGGTCCAAGCAGCTGGTCCTCGTTATCCCCTGCCCCATCTCCTGCTCTACCCAAATTCTGGCCCCTGGTAAAGTGGCCACGCAGACTCTTGGCTGCAAAAGCTCAGAAGTAGTGGCTACACAGAAGTACAGATGGTCAAAGCCCTTTCCATTGAGCTTCTCCACCACAGTCACCCTTTGGGTGCCTAGTCATGTTTATCCTCACCAATTGCACTGAAAGGTCCTGCTTTTTCATCCAAACCAGTGCTGAGTAATTCTGCAGATATATAATCGTTCTCCATTTGAGAAACAGTGGCTGGCTTATTACCAAATCCCAGAAGGCACTGAACATTGACCATGGACCACCAAGTCCCTATGCTATCTGAGATGTCCACAACACATAAGTGTTGTGTGATCCTGTAGGCCATGAAGTTGGGTAAGCACAGAGGTATCCCCCCATAACTGGAAGCTGAATGCAAGAGTTAAGACTCAGCAGGTCAGAAGGCAGAAGAAAGAAATTACATAAGCCAGTGACACAGACACACAGCCTCTACTCCTGCTACACTGCCCTCTTCCTCTTTCTCTCCACACCCCCCACCCAGTGCTCAGCCTGCACCTATGTTCACATAGAAAATTTCCTATGCCTGAGGAAATAAAAATCCAGGTCTGGATCACAGCTGGTTCTGCAAAATACAGGAGGGCCACCTAAACACAGTTAAAGCACCATCCCTGAGCCGCTTACAAGAGCCATCCTCCGGAGGCCCAGCAATTACTCCCGGTGAGCTATTTACAGTTCACCTCTGTCATGCTGGAAGGTATAGCACTTGGCTCTCACTTGAGTTGAACTTACTCTGGTTATGGGTTTGGCTTTCTCGTCCACAATGATTCTTCCTAAACCATGACTGGGATTCACCTGTCTTACACTTTCCCCATCACCCTAAAGCAGCTTCCTTAATTGAAGTGGGAAAGACCTTGCGAAAGACTCAGTTACAGGACCTGCCTGTGGACAACACACTGTGGATCTGGCAGAATGACCTCCAGGATGCAGCAGAGGCTCTGAAACAGCCTACCTTCATGGAGAGAAAAATTTACTATAAAATAATTCTGAGCAATGAATCAATAGATTCAATATACAATAGCTACTAACAAGATCCCAAGAGTTGTCTCATATGGAGATTGGCACTGGTGATTATCAAGTGTACGTATATGAAAGAACAAAAGAATAACCAAGAAACTTTTAAAGGAATTGAATGTTTCCTGCCCTGATTAATATGAAGTTATTGTAAAGCTTTAATAATTATACTCTGTATGTATTCGTGTGTGCAAGTGTGCAGTTTTGCAGGGCTAAACAGAACAAATCTTAAGCACAGAAGAGACAGCCCATAATAAACCACTCATATAGGGGATTTTGACAAGGGAAAGGGCTAACTAAAATGGTTCAGCAAAAATTCATTCTCCACAAAGAAAAAATGTAAAACTGGATGTCGAGCACTACCTCACACTACATATACTGTTTATCATACATATGTGAGATATATATATGTGATAAAATGAACAAAAAAGGAGAATGATAAACACAATGTGCAATATGAAGTTGACTTCTAGGGTTACATGGGGGCATGGGATAGGTGCAGAATACAGAAGGAAATTCATTATTGGAGATGGTCTATTCTGGATTGGGCTCATGCGTATTCATTTCAGCATAAGTAGGTAAGTGAGCCTGATAGAGTTCAGTAGGGATTGTTCTTGAGAATCAAAGATTAATCAAATGGATCATATGACAAATCGCATTTTGTGTACCTGAAGTCCAATTCTGAAGAACATATGTTATGTATGTTTGAATGAACTGAAAGTGAATAACAGGAAAGAATTAGACATTAGATCCCCTATAGGTTGCTGCTATGTTAATATTTCTTCGTTATGTGGTTTTTTATTTGTTTTCCTTAAATATATTTTATTTATGTTGCTATTACAGTTGTCCCAATTTTCCCCTCTTTGACCCCCTCCACCCAGTACCCCATTCATTATGTGTTTTACTTGCATTCCCCTGATCTCTTTAGTCTCTGAATTTCACACATCAATAGTTTTGTATTCATTCTAGTAATAAACTATCCAAAAATTGCATCTAGTTCAGATCACTATTAGCTTTAAATCTTAATTATTTTATGTTCTATTTTTTTATAGCTTTAAAAATCATGCAGGGCATTTAAAACATGCATACAATAATTCAGTCTTGGGGTTGTAAGCACATAGGAATGGAGGCTAGTGCCCAGCATTTTTAATCTTTGGCAGATCCTAGCTTCATTGTGCCTGGTGAATAATAAAAAATGTTGGTGGAAACAAGTACAGCTTCTAATTCTAAGCTTGTACAGTCAGGGGTCACTGTTGTTGGTCCACTATCTTTTGTAGGGCACCGACCCTAAAGACTTGATTTACTCATTGGACTCTCTCAGACAACAATAACCATCTTGAGAAATCTCAAGAATTTCAATGATCTAAAAACAAGCTACTTTGGGTCTATATGTTTCCAATGCAATAAATTATTCATATAATGTATTTAATTGTGCTAATAATTGAAAATTCCTATTCAAGAACTAAGTTTAAGCGGCTTGGTTCCACCTGGAGATACAATTGCCCCTAGGCATCCTCCATAGTCAGGTCCCAGGTCTGTATTCTCTTTCTCTCTGTATCTGCATCATCATTCATTCTAGGGCCCTAGGCAATTTCAGAAAACTGGTTGGCTAAACTGTTCACAATGGTTTTTCAGGTTGAGACTTACATTACTGTGTTCATCACTCTGTCACCTGAGTCTGGCTCCTGGGGATGGAAGTGGTAACACAAGTAAAGAGAAGGAATAAAAAGAATTATTTGTAACATTGCGCGCAACACTTGGACTAATAAAGTCTTCATCTGAACCTCTCCTCAGCAACCTTCCTTGTGATTTTTATTATATCCTTATACAAAGAGGGCATTGAAATCACATTAGTGAAGTTTTAATTTGGTCAAATGGACCAAACACAAGAGCTAACTCAAGTCTTCTGCTCCTCCCAAATGAACCGACCTAGTGGCTGCAAACCAGAATTGCCAGGGGTGTTTCACTTTCTAGTTTGACATGAGGAATCATATGGGAAGTATCTTATATAACATTATTAAAACTAACAAAATTGAACGTCCATATGAGTGTCAAGCAGGCAGAAATTTTACTGCTGGAGAATGCTCAATTATGTGAAAGTGACCTTTAATTCAACAGTCTATGCTTCTGTCCCCTTTTTTATAACTCAAAGTTACACGTATGACATATATCATATAAATAGAAACACATTTCCTAGTCCTTTATACCCAGGTTTAAAAATCCCAGTACTCAAGTAGCTCTCAGTGAAAATACAGCTACAGGAGACCTTAATGAGGAAATACCCCTGGGGTACAAATATAACAGAACCCTGCATTTATGGGATGCAGTAGGTGTCCACCATTCATCTAAATGCTCTTATGATCTGTCTCAATTTCCAACAGAGCTCCCTGATCCTGGTGGTTTTATTCATTTTATTCCACAGGTGAAGTTAACTGAGGCTACAGCAGATCCATTCACATGTCAGGATCACACATTAAGTGGCAAAATTGAAACCTGGATCCAGGTCTATCAACAAAGTTTTGTGCTCTTAACTAGTAGGCTACCTGATGGCAAAGATTGCTGCTAAGGAAAACAAATCTACACCATAAATTATAAATGTTAATTAAGCACCTGCAAAATGGTTAGTGCTGTGTTAAATATGGGGAGTGCTATACTCCTTCCCTGAAAGAACTAATAATTAGTTGAGGAGACGAGACAGATTCACAAAATTATCCTGCACGTCAGATGACAGTAATGTGGTGGTTAAATGGTCCTGTGTAGTTCATGAGCTTTGCAGATGTCAGAGGCAGAAACCAATGCAGACAGGGAGCTCTGCCAAGGCTGGACTGTGGAAGCTCTAGAACTTGATATTGTGCCCGATAGCAAGTTCTAGAAAGGACAAGTGTACTGGTGAATTCTATGCAAATGCCTGGCTTTGACACTCCTATCACTAACAGTTACTGATCAAGTATACCAGTTAAAGCAACCATAAAACACCTTTAACTTAGTAACAGATCAGGTCTAACAGTGTTATCACCTTTCAAATAGAAAGTGTGATTTAAAAACATCAGTGGGTTGTGCAAACAGTTGAATTGGAATGGATTTTACATGCCACAGTATTTACGGCAGGGACTGCTCAGGCAACAGAACTGAAGTCACATAGAAATCCTCAGCTCAATGGGGAAATCACTGGGAATATTCAGCTAAATAAGAACAAATGATGCCCCATCTCAGTGAGCTCCTTGTGAGAAGCATCTCTACCTTGACTCTTTTAATATTAAAGAGAAGAAAATGGAACTATAGAACTCCATTACACAGAATGAAGGTTGAGGATGTTCACATCAGCATGAAACTTCAACAAGAATGTTGTTTTTGTGTCAGGGCCAGAAAGGGGCATTCTAGACCTGTAGTGAGCTCTAGAAAAGTTCGCCCAAGGAATGTCAAATGCTCTGCACCATCACAGCGATGGCATGATCTTGAAAAAATGAGCCAACCTCCTTTGGTCTCATTTTCCTCATCTGTCGGATGAGAGCCCTTCTAGCTCTAATGCTATGTGGCTGCGTGTTCTTCCCCAGCAACAGTGGAAAGGCAGCTGCAGAAGATCCACTAATGACAGTAGTTAGTGGGGGCATATTCTGCATCCAGCATTATTCTAAGTGCTACCCATGGACTAATTTTGACCATCATCACCTAAGCAGGCAGGTACCATTCCACTCACAGAGATGGAAAGGGACAAAGCCACAATGCCATGCAGGAAGATGCTCTTAAACACTACAGTCTCTGCCTTTGTTAAATAAAGAAAGCAAAGTACTGTGCATACATTTAATTATGCCCTTTAATATCCACAGAATGCTTCCAAAGTCCTTTCTTGCGAGTCCTCTAAATTTCAACCACCTTTCCTGTGGAAAATTATAGTTTTCCTTGTCTTTTGTTTATACCACAGTTAAATTATAAATAAAAGGACTTAGTGACTTACTGGCAGTAAATTACAACTATCTGCCAACTAACATTTTCCTGCAAGGATAGAAACGCTCAACAAGATATATTACAGGACTAGAGACAGTGCGCACAGAATTTCCTGATCCTTAGGAGATGACAGGCATGTCTACCTGCCTTCTTCAGCTTTCCACCCCCCAAGAAAGGACTGAAGGATTGATTTCTCCCCATTGACATCTTTCTCCCCACTAAGGGTACTGAAATGTTGTCTGTGATTATAAAGCCAAGTTCATCCTACAATGATTGGGTGGGTTCATTGGTTGGTTTTGGAAGAAATGTGATTCTCTATATATAGACAAAAGAAACACTCTGATATATATCAGCCCTAGAAAAACACCTGATACTGAAAACTTTATTTGTAGTAAAAAATACTTATGGTTATTGTGTTAAAGACTTTGCACACTAAATCAAAGTGAAAGCAAGACAGTAGATCATACTCTCATTTAAAATCATATTTATTAAAAGTACATATATAGTTGATAAAAGTATATGCTCGTATGCAGCTTTCAGTATCATACCAAAAAATACAAAATCAATCTATTCTATTGTAATATTTGACCACTTAAAAGTTATGGGAACGAAATTTTTCCATTCCAGCTGAAATACTACTTGTAATTATAAATTTTAGCTAAAATAAATCTGACTTGACCAAGCTGCTATTTTTGACAAATATATATATATATATATATATATATATATATATATACACACACACGCACCACATTGTGTCTTCCCTAACAATGTCAGGCAAATTTTTTAAAAAGCCATCTGATTCGAGACAAAATAAAGGAGAGAGAATTTAATTTTGAAAAAAAAGATTTTTCTTGCATTTAGTAATGAGAAGCAGTTGTAGAAAATGAAGTGACATCAAAAGACTTAGACTACTTAAAATTTGGTCTCATGAATTCCCTGTTTTCCAAGGTGAGGGGTAAAGTTGATTTTGCTCATCATGCTTAGTATAGTCATTAAAAATTTCCATGATAAGCAATGGAAAATATTTTCATATTATTAAACAGAATATTATAATTCTAGACATGCTATCATGAGTTCTCTAGATATGCTATCATAAGTTCTATTAACTTTGTTCCATGTCTAGATAATTCTTAACAAATATAGAGTTAAACCTATTTAATAGCTTTTTATGCAGCCAATAGTTAAGCAAGATGGTAGAGTTTCAATTCAGAATTTATTATTACAATACAATAAAAATACTTTGAGGATTACTTTAACATCAAGATCAATGATGCAGAATCATGGATTGACCCTGGATTGAAATGAAGTAAAACTAGTTTCCCAATAATGTCATTTAGGGAAATTTAAAATCAAGACAAAGCTTACTTTTTTAAAATAGATATTTTCAACCACTTCATACAAAGGCAATTACATATAATGAAAAAATCACTGTTTATTGGGATGATACTAAAATGATTTGGCAATCCAAATGGTCTCGGATCTATGGATATGCATCAAGAAAACTGCCAGACATTTTCTACTACAGAAACTGATGGAAATCAAAATCCGGCAGATTCATGGCAAAGAAGGAATTTGTCCAAGATTTCAAGCAGCAAAAATAGATCTGCTGAGCTCCTGAATTACATCAGAGCCTAGCTATTCTAGTAACGTGCTGGAAGGTGAACACCTGGGCCAGCCCCAAGCAGCTGTTCCCATCTCCTGAGGTAGATCCCAGGCAGCCGAGCCCTTAAGTCTGCCTGGAAAATGAACTCACCCCTCTCCATGCGAGCAGTGCTCTATGTGAACACCGTCCCACCTTCCAACGCTCCTACCCCAACCTTCTTCGACTATCTGGACAGAGAACATATTTTGGAAAGCAGAACTGCTGTTTATGGCATCACCAAAAGCAAAAGAAAAATGAACTGTCAGGAGCTCAGACTTGTCCCAGCCCCTCCAAAGGTCCAGTTTCAAAGGAGGCGCTTATTCCTCCCAGTTTCCTACTTCTCATTTGGTAGCAGCCCCCATTCCCACCTTTCTACCACCCTCCAGGATTCCAGAACTTTTCTGCACAGCTTTTCACCTTAAAGGATTTACATAGTAGACCAAGTATAGAAAAAGAATAAGATCCATCTGGACAGCAGCCTGGGCTACAGCCATGCCATGGGAAGCACCCATTTCGTGCTCTAAACAACTTAGCTGAATGGCAGTGAAGTGTAATAGTAACTGACTGATCAAGGAAAAGTAAAAACGCCTGTGTAAACTTTGTAAAATGATATCACTCCAGCATTTGTGTTAAGTGAAATGGAACATAAAGGAACTGTGTAAAGAAACACAACTACCATGAGCAAGACAAGTCAGAGAAGGGTGCTTTCAGCTCCACTCCACCGACCGACCCACTCAAGAACATCTATAGGAAGGTGCCCAAAGAAATTAGAAATCCATGTCATAGCAAACAAAGCAGTGTGCGTAGCAGAGGTACGAACTTCCCACTTGCCTTTAAATATATTAATGGCACTATAAATAGGCCATCACCTGCTCCTCCTTTTCCACTTAGAAGAGAACAAGCCAGAACAGGTTTGCATTAGATTCAACAGAATCACCAGCAGCTATGTCCAGGCAAAACAGATTTCCAGAGGAAAACTGACCTGTTTTCTTCCCTGAAAGTACTGGAACAAAAAGGAGATGCTTTTAGAGATGCTTCTTTGCCAGTGAGATGGAGCAGAAAGAAGTCTCTCTCCAAGCCCTTTTTGGTCCTAGAAGAGAAGAGAAATGAAGAGGCCCCTCCAGGGAGCCCTGGAGGCTGGGCTGATCATAACGGTGTGAGGACTACCCTAAACTCACACCCAAGTCACAGGATCAAAAGGTGCTCTCTCAGTATGAGAGCCAGCTGTGATGTGCGGCATGGAGGTCTCCTACAGGCAGCTTTTAATTCTGACCTCACTGTGTGCTGCAGAAGACGGCATCCTTTCAGTAGTGTCAGGGAAAAGAAAACTCTGCTTTTTCAAAAGACCCATGATGATAAGTTCGCCAATGCATAACGTTTGAGCACCGTCTGGCTCAGGGTATCAGAAACAAACTGCCAAATAGCAAAGACAGCTATTTTTCACACTGCGTGAAACACGAGCAAACATCCACTTCTTTGCTCGGTGGACACAAATGTAGGTTTATATTTATAGTCTAAAAGTATGTATATATAATATATGTATTACACACACACACACACACACGTGTGTGTATGTGTCTGGTTCAGTGGAGACATCCCCAGATCGACTCAACCACTGCCCAGAAACAACCCACTGAGTAATCAATGCCTGGCCCAAAATCTGTACACAGTTGGAGCAAAAGTTTGACCAAATAGAAGGATCAGCCATAGGAAGTTTACTGCCACCTACAGATTTTCTCTCACTGTGCAACTGAGCAAGCCAAGGACTTCTTTCTGCTTGAGAAAAACATATTGACATCAGCTGTTGGGTTGCATGGTGCGCCCACTTCAACAACCTCTACAGAACAGTACAGTTAACTACTGCTCCAGAAACAGGAAACAGCTCGTTACTTACAGACTCAGAGGATGCAGATTTACAACAGGTCAACACCCCATCCCTTTCTGTCTGTGGGACTCAACACATACAGATTGTAAGGCAAAGATGTATGATTATTTATGTGTGTATATATATACATATTAAAATATTTTAAAAATGTCCTCCTTATTAACCACTTTCCCGAGACGGGCTTTTTACAGAGTTCAATAACATCCCACTGAAACTGAAACACCGTCCCAGGGCCACGCAGTGGCCTGGCGAAGCCCGGGGCTGATGTGGATGAAGACCACAGCGGCGGGCAGCGGAGCCGGTGCGGAGCGCAGCCGAGTGTCTCCGGGTGCGCTGCGTTGGGCAAAACGCACGCCCCGCGATCCACCTGGGGAACAACCAGGCAACTTTATTTTGGGCAAAACCGCCAAAGAAACTTTTCTCGTGCCCGCAACCCGTGCCTGAGCCAGGCCAGCGGCGGGGCAGGCAGGAGGAGCCAGGAGCTGAGGGGGAAGGGCCGGCCCCTGCCGATCGCTGCCCGGAGGGCGGGCTGGGTCCCTCTCGGCTCAGGGACCGGGGATGCCCGGGGCAGGTCCCGCCAGGAGACCACTTACCAGCCGGAGACCGAAGAAGACGGCGAGCAGGGCGAGACAGGTGCCCATGACGATGAGCAGCAGGAAGATGATGAGCGGGTGCTGCTGGCTCATGCAGTAGTAGGACTCATACAGCCAGTCCCGGGACCGCTGGAGCCCGTCGCCGTCGCCGCCGCCGCCCGCCGCCGCTGCCGCCGCCGCCTCGGCGCGGTCCCGCAGGTAGCGGCGGCGCCGCATCGCCTCCTGCCACATCGGGGCGGCTCGCGGGACGCCGGCCGCGCGAGCCCAGCTCGGGCTGCGCCGCCGCCCGCGTCCCACCGCCGGGCTGCCTCGGCCGCCGGGCTGCACGCGTGCAGAGCTGCGCGCAGGGGCCTCGGAGCGGGCGGAGCTCGTAGCCCCGGGCTGGGCGCTGACGCACCGGTGAGGGCTGAGCGGCGGCCTCGGGGGCAGCTCCCGGCGCCGCCGCTGCCGCCACCGCGCAGGAGGGGGCGGGTGCGACAGGGGGCCCTCGGCCCGCCTCTCCCCACCCCTTGCGGCGCAGCCGGGCCTCCACCCACCGCCGCCCCCCGACGGCCGAGCTCGAGGAGGCCGGGGCTGGCGAATAGAGAGAAATGCAGGGAGGGGGGAGGGGGAGCACCGGCCGCGCCTCACCCGGGTGTCCCCTCCTTCCGCCCTCCCACACTCAGCCACAGCGCGTCCACCTCCTGCTACCTCAGAGCACAGGCTAGGGGTTCCCACTCCCTGCCCCCTCCACTTGCCACTGCGCCCAGAGGGCTGCGGGGGCGCCCGGTCTCCACTCCATCGCTCCCAACGCAACAGAAAGGGGTACTCCCACCCTCCAGTGCCCCCAGCCTCTTGGTGGGATACGGGAGCGGAGAGGTGCTCCCATACTCATCTCCACTATCTCTGACCAGGGCAGGGAGGCCTTCCATCCTTGAGTCCCCCCTACGCCGAGGACAGCGGGCACCTCCTTTCCCTATCTGAAGACATGGAAGTGGGGTTTCACTACCGTTGCCCCCCACCTCAGTGGGCGGGGGTTTCCCACCCGCCTCTTCATCTCCGCACAGCGGGTGTGCGCTTCACACGCTCGTGCCCGCTCTCACAGAGGGCAGGGGCTCATCACTTCAGGGACAGAAAAGCCGGGGAGGCTCGGAGTCCCCTTAGCAGAGAATAGTCCCCCAATAAGCAGTGGAGGAATGGGGTTGCTTCTTGAACGCTGCACCCGCCACGTCCGCGGTAGGCGGCCTCACCTGCGTCCTGCACTTTTCAGCTTAAGTCACACTTTGCAGGTGCCCAGTGGGCTAAGGTTTTCCATCCATATCGGAGGTTTAGGGGGCGCCTTCTGGCCAGTCACAGTCCCGGGGAGCCCCTTCTGCCTGGCGGGAATGGCACTGAGGGCCGGCCAAGAGAGCGTGGCTGGGCACCGAAGAAGGGGGCAGTGAGCGGGATAGACTCTGGGATTCGCCCCTCCACGCCACCTGGAGGGGACAGGCGGGTGGCTTCAAAGACGCAGTTGGAGCCGCTTGGGGGCAGCGTCCCCTCTTGACAAGCCTGGGAACGGAGACTGCAGGCTCTGCCCTGGGTCTTGTCACCGATCTTGCAAAGGAGCCCGTCCTTCTGGAGGATTTTTCCTGCCCGAGTGCTATCTGGCCCCAACACCTGCAAATCTCACCTCCCAAAGCCTAAAGAATCCAAGGCACAGCGACCCTCCCCTCTCCTGCCACCAGCAAACAGTTTAGAGTGGTAGGCGCGTGTGGTCTCTTCCAACAGACGGCCAGCGCTCAGGACTTTGAGTTCTGGCACTCCTTACCGCTCCCAAACCCTGAACTATCCCGCCGCCCACCCAGCTGTCCTGTCCGGATCCTGAGCAGGGACGAGTCATCTGGATAGCCGTGTACCGGTGATCAGTACCCAGGCTGCTGCGCAGGAAGCGGGGACAGTGAGGCCCCCAGGGGGTACTTTTAGCAGCAGTTAATGTCTGTTCTGCATAGAGGGTATGACCAGAGCATGAATGGCCCAGCTTGCCACCCGCGGTGGTGGGGGGAAGGTAGGGGGAGGCAGAGAAGAGGGGCTGGGTCTAGTCCAGACTGGATTTTTGGATCAGGGTCCTACCCCCACCAAGCTCCATCTGCTACAGGGCCTTTCTTCCTGTCCCAAGACCTGGAAAGAAGAAATGGGAGGGAAAAAATGAATGGGAGAAGGTCCCCCTACATCTTCTGTTGCCCCCACAGCCCATATCCACCACCCTGCGCTGTTCCGCCACACCCCACCCCTGCCCGCATTCAACAGGGAGAATGAAAATCTCTTCGGGGGGTCGGGTGCGGCGTCCCAAGCCCCCACCCTACCTTGCCTGCCTTTCCTTTCACATCACCCTAGGCTGTCAACAGAAATGAGATCATTCCAACCTCTGTCTTTCCTGCTGGTCTAAACCCACTCTCTGGACACAGTGCTTTCTTTTGGTCCAGTGGGTTCTAGGGTTTTGGTGGTTCTAAGAGCAGGTTGCAAAGGCCAATTGCACTTACCAACCTCCAGAACCTGATCTCTCCTAAGAAGACACAGTTGAGTGGGAAGTTGGCCACAGTTTTTCCAGCTCTGCCTGAAGTCTTTCTGGGTTTTGTAAACCAAGATTAATTTTAGATTGTAATGAAGATTAAAAAAAAAAAAAAACTTATTTGAGGAAATAGAGCTGCAGTCTGGGAGACACAAATTCAGGCAGCAACCTAAATTGTGTCTGCCCAAAGGGGAGGCTTCCTTGTGCCGGCTCAGGTTTACAATTAGGTCCGTTTTATGTAAATGAGGAAGCCCAATCTGTGCCTGTCTGATCTGTCAGACTCAGTAGTCCTGATTGTTCAGCATTAGGTGTCCTAATTGGTTGTTATGGGACGGTTCTGATTGGGACGAGGGGTGGGTCGCTGTCCATTGGTAAAAAAAGGAAGCTAGTAAGGCCCTTACAATAATTCTCAGCGTGGGTAAATGAGCAGGGTATAGTGTAGGAAGCCAAGTTCAGTCTGAAGTTCTTGCTGGTACATGGAGTGCGGGAGAGGCCCCACTCAGCAAGTGGCTGCTTGTCTTTTATTGTCCATGGGTGGACTATGTGAAGTCCATCTCAGCAAATTCCTTCTCTTGGAGTTCACATCAAATGACTCTTTCTTCTTGGGGTCCACAGTTCAGGCAGAGATGAGCATTTCAGTCCTTTCCTGTTGGAGCAACCTACTCACTTGTCTCCTCTCCAATTCTTGCTACTTCTTTGCCTTCACAAGAACTGAAAGACATGTGAGGGGAAAAGTAAAGGTTTAATTAATTATTTTCTCCTTCAATTCTAGCAGGGAAGTCAGGTATTTTGAACAGCCAGTATCTATTATATCTATTACGTGTTAAAACAGTTGTAAGACTTTCAGGGAATTTTGTAAATACGGGGGCAAACTATAATTAGAGAGACTCTGAACAGAAGGAATGTTGCACTTAACACATATGACATCTTTATCACTGCTTTCATTAGTTTATTTAACAAATATTTATTTTTTGACTACCAAATGTCCAAAGGAAAAAGAAGTACTATGGAATTTCCAATGTGCTACTTTGCCAAAGAAGGCTATGAAAAACAAAACAAAAATCAACATGCATCCCTGTCTTTCCCCAACAATTTAAATCTCATCATCATAGAAAAAGGTTGTGAAATGAATATAATATAAAAGAGCAAGGATATGCCAAGCTTCCCTAAGGTTTGTTGGACTTTCTTGTTTGGTTTTAGTCTTGGTGCTAATTTTTATGGGGACCTCTGTGGTTGCATTATGTTTAAGACAAAATAGAATGTGAACCAGCACAATCATAGTTATTCCATCAGCATTTTTTTAAAAGATTTTATTTATTATTTCCAGAGATAGGGGAAGGGAGAGGCAGAAAGGGAGAGAAACATCAACATATGGTTGCCCCCCGCCTGCCTCCAGCCACGGACTTGGCTGGAGACCCGGCCTGCAACCTGGCCAGGTGCCCTGGCTGGGGAACCGAACCAGTGATCCCTGGGTTCGCAGGCCAGCACCTCATCCACTGTGCTAACCAGCCAGGGCTCCATCAGCGTTTTTTAATGAATTACACCAAGTACGCCCTTCTAAAAAGTGCAAAACAGTTTCTATTTGAAAGAAAAAAGTAATAACCCCAGAGCAGCATGATGTGAAATGAAAAATGTCCTTTGATACAAAGCCAGGAGCGTGAAATGCTGACTCCCATCGGCTTCATTTCTGCATCTGGCGGGTAGCAGGGCTGCTACACCAAGGCTAAGGTATGGAGAGTGAGGGGCTTCTCTCATAAACTTACTCTGTATCAACCTATGTGTGACAAAATGCACAGAGAAGCCAACTGTGGAAGCTTTAACTGGGTCCGAGGAAGTTTGAAGAGACAGAGGGAGGGAGAAAGAGAATAAACACTAAGAAGGAGAGTACCTATTTATTTATTTATTTATTTATACATTTAATTTAATTTATTTATTTGCAACGCTAGAGGGCAGCCCTCCATCCTCAGAACCCAGCAGGCAGGCAGGCAGGCATACAGGTTTGTGCTTTGTGCTGTTGCACAAGGAAGGCTCTACACTTGTTTTAAGGATCTGCTGTCACCATCTTGAAATTCTTGGTAATTTTTGAACAAGAAATCACACATTTTCATTTTGCCCTGGGCCCTGAAATTAGAGCCAGTCCTGCCAGCTGGTGACACTGAACAGCACTCCCATCTCTGCCTGCTGCATGCAAATCCTTTGGGCTGCTGTAGGCTGGAGGACAGGCAGGGGCCACAGGCCACCTCTACCTTACTAATCAGGTCACCTTTCACACACACTGTGTCACACCTGATTGAATGATAAATCTGGTAAGTAATCATGCTCAGGACAGGTTTCTGAAGCAGTGGTTCTTGCTTTTAAAAAGAACTGGTCTTCTAGGTCCCATTCCAAATCCAGTTAGATTAGCTCAATCCATGAGGGAGGAGTTATGCTCCTCCCAAAGTCACAGTGCTCTGATTGAATAAAGATGGGCAGGCAAAGTGTGCTGAGGACAGACAGGGACACGTGCCAACCTGGAACATACTGTGAGGGCTGTGCACAGAGTATTTCCCTGTGTATTCGTCACTGAAGTTTATATAATAAAGTATGAACAGTATGTCAACAGATTCATTATCATCATGAAATATGTCTTGTGTACCCAGATAACATTTACATTTTTATTGAACCAGACTCTGTGGATACCGAAACCACACAACCATAGCCAGTTTATGGCTCCTAGAAGTCTCATTAACTCTTTGAGCTCACTAAGGAGCTCTTTTGCAGTTCAGGTTGTGGAACATCTGAAAAAAGTGGCTGAATGTAGCAGTAATATATTTGTTTATTTTCCCATCCGATGCAGGATGATCTCTACCTGTCTTTGAAAGATCTTACTTGCTTGACTCACCCAATAAATGGCATCTCAAGTGACAACATGGGAATAAATATTTCATAGAATTATCTTTTAAATCTGATTTCAGGTGACTTAGTGGGATTTATGGACCTGAATCTGTGTGAAGATGGTACAAGTGTTTTTGGAACAGACCTTTCACAAAACCCTGCTGCCATTTTTAAGTTTGCTACTAGTACTTTTTTCAAAATCCACTGAGAGGCTGGAATTCCTTCCATGAAAACTGGGAGGAGGGAGAAGAGGTTAATGACTAATCAGGCTCTGGCACTTCTGCAACCTTGTGAGAAATATCGATTTTCCTGCTCTTGCTCAGAGAATGGGACCTAAAAGCAATGACTCATGGAGCAGATTCTGTGCTCAGAATCTGTGGCTTAGGCAGGCACAGGAAGAGGGCGCTTAGTTAGCAAGATTAAGTGGATAATTCAGATACCCTGACTTTTATTTTTATTTCCTTTTAGGTGTCCCTTAAAATAGTCAATGAAAGAATAAATTAATTACACTGTAAAATTGATAAATAATGTACTTTGAGGAAAGGAAATGGTTGCTATAAATAGCAATGCTGAGACATAGTTTGTGAATATTTTTACCCAAGTCTGAATTCATTCAATTCAGATAACTTTGCTTCAGATTTTAAGTCACTTTACCACTGTTTGATTCATGATTTTATATTTGAATTTGAAAATAAATCAAACTTGATGCTTGTATTATTCCATAGTGTTGGAAAAATTGCCAATATCCTTATAATTACTTTCTTACAGTGCTGGGTTTTGCTTTATCTCTACTACCAAATGTAAATCCTTGAAGAAGTCATAAATATCTCTGAGCTGCAGTTTACTTATCTATAACATAATAAAAATGGACCAATTATTTTAAGAATCTTTCTAACATGTTACCATTCTCCTGGGCTGGGGAAAAGGGGTGGATTTTAATCAACATTTTTAGATTAATGGGGAGGAAACAACAGTCAATAAAAATAAGTAAACTATACCCACCCTCCAGGAAAATGTTTGTTAGCTTGATTGTGAGCATTTAATAGCGAGTTCTATTTTCTTAGGTATAAACGTAAGAAGGAGAATGTTTCAGTGATGTGCCACAGCAGTTTGGTGGACAGGCACAAACATGTTTTTATATTAAGGTCTTCTCTCACTAGAAGGTAAATGCATGAAGGGCAGGAGATTTGGTTGATTTTGTTCACTGTTACATATCTCTATTCCTGAAATTTGCAAAACACACACACATAAGTGCT
This sequence comes from Noctilio leporinus, assembly GCA_004026585.1. Taxonomy (NCBI): domain Eukaryota; kingdom Metazoa; phylum Chordata; class Mammalia; order Chiroptera; family Noctilionidae; genus Noctilio; species Noctilio leporinus. The sequence continues at coordinate 211,288 of PVIW01001326.1, read as the reverse complement.
TAATGAATGTTCGCTAGATGAATGAATGACTGTGTGACTGAAGATACAAGGTAATGCCATCCATTTTGATATATTAAAAAAGGAGGACAACTAACACATAATATGAGTGCATTATTTTAATCAGAACTTGATTTGATAGAAATGTTGCCCAGGTCCTGAGGCCAAGTGTGTGTGTGTGTGTGTGTGTGTGTGTGTGTATACAGTGCCAATAGCAAATATAATATAATATATATTATATTATATTGGCATTATATTCTAAAAATCCCACCATGTTTTCAAGTCCTAAAAAGGCAAGCATCCAGGCTTATTTTGTAGTCTGTTTTTATAAAAGCATGATAATTTCTACCAATATAGACAAGGATTTCTAAACACAGTTTTGTTCTTAAAGAGAATGTTTAAATATGTAGATGTATGGTGACTACATTTTGATATAAAAACTAGCTAAGGAAAATACTGTCAAAGTAACACATGATATTTCAAATGGAGAATCAACCGGGGCTGCTGAAGGAGACAGATTCTTCTTTGTCTTGCACCGTGGGCCCCTGAGCTGCCCACCCTCAGCTCCCCCTCTCCAGTGCCAGGTGCTGCCTGGGAAAACACTGGGCGGAGGTTGCTGAGTTCATGGGGCCAATTGCCTTAGATTAAATAACCTCCAAATGGCCAGATATGGTTAATGTACCAACTCCATCTAGACAGGCTGTATTTACATTGTTACTGGGAAACATTGAAGATATTTTCACGCTCAGCAGGCTAAAGGAATAAAAAGGCAATCTTAACCTACATCCTCATTATTATATTACAACCTAATAACTAATACATGAAAACCACATCTATCTTCCCTGCTGGGGTAGAGTTGCTTTTTACTTCTTAATCTGTTCTCCCTGAGAGACAACAAATGGAGGGCTCATCTTTTAAAAATACTTCTAAAATTTGAAGATGTTAATATTAAACTATTGAGACTAAACTATAGAAAATGGGTGTTGAGTATGGAGGTTGCTTAATGTTGATTCATATTGCTTTATAGCAAGTCTCATTAGAGCTCCAAGTAGCCACTTTTCTTAAGGTCTGAAGTTTGCAATTAGGTATTCAGTTACAGTAATTATTTGCTTTTCTTATATGGAGACAAAATATGCAGTAATATTTAGTGTTTTAAAATTTGAAAACAGCCTTGGCTGGTGGCTCAGTGGATAAGGTCGCTGGTTCAATTCCCCAGTCAGGGAATGTCACCACGTTTCAAGCCAGGTCCCCAGCTAGGTCCATAGCTGGAGACAGGTGAAAGGCAACCATACACTGATGTTTCTCTCCCTTTCTTCCTTCATCCCTGCCCTTCTCTCTAAAAATAATGAATAAAATTGTTTTAAAAAAATTGAAAACAATGATACAGTTACATCTGTTTTGGACAAAATTTTACAAATCTAAGTTATAGGTTCCTTCTGCTAACTTTCTATATTGATAATGTAGAAAAATACTCACTGGGCTTCTTTACCTTCTTTCAATGGTATTTTGTTGGTACATTTAAGAGATAATGGAGTTGCGAAGTATGACATTAGGAATCACAAGTGTGAGCATGTAACAAAACCAGATTACTTCAATGATTCACACAACACCCATCAGATACCTTCTTTCATTTGTTTTTTCCTATGAGTAAAGTATTCTTGAACAATATTCAGTACTTTCCTTCTTGGGGTCTATTCAATGTTTCAATGAATTACATTTCATCAAAACTGCAAAATAGAATTTATAAAATAAATTTTGTACTTAGCCTGGTACTTAGAGTCCTTTCAGGTCCCAGAGATTAAGACTGGGCCATGAGTACTGAAAGGCTGATTAGCACAGGCATTTTCATGAAGAAATACTGAATAGCCATGTGCATGACATCCTTTCAAATACACTGATACAACCCAATGCAGAAGCTGATAATGGTTCCACCCAACCTTTTAACCTAGTGATTGTGGAATGAATAAACTCTAAGGAAGTTTAGCATTTTTATTCAAAACATTTAAAGGATGATTATTAGTGCTTCTTTATCTTCTTTTTGATTATCGGCCCAGGTTCATAAGTAAATTCTCATACAAGCACATTTTATTAAATATAAGACCCTTAAGGAAGGAGCCACATCTGCTTAAGCTCTTTAGATCAAAATCCATAGTAATGATCTTTATTTAATTATTATTATTACTTACTGTAATACATATGTAGTCCTGTAGTCATCTGAGTGACCCTGTTTCTTTACCAGCTGGAAGCTTTTCTGTTTCATAATTGTCTGATGATTGATTGAAAAACTCCCCATTTCCCAAGAATCATTATTGAATTAACGGTAGTCCTCTGATTGCTCTATTGGAAATAGCACTTAATTAAAAAGTTAATTCCAACTATTTGGAAAACAGGTGGGAAAGCAATTTCAATTATCTAATAGTGAGAAACAGAAACTAAAAATAATTAAAATATAATTAATTTTAAATGATTGATGATCACATGAGAAATTTAACTTGATTATCAGAAGTGTATTTCAGTCTTTGAGGCTGCATTTTCAAAATGGCATTGAGAAATTAAGATCAGGGTAGAGAGGGTACCCTTCAGGTTAAGCTGCACAGTTTGCCATATGCAGCCTTATTGGTAGAGCTTAACCTGGAAAAGAGATGCTTTACTGGGACATAGCACAGTCACACCTGTGGTCCTGCGGCACTCTGATGTGAGACAATGTCACTTCTTCATTTTCCTAAAAGTGCCTTGAGCTTTTTCATCATCTCCATCCCTGCTAGCCAGGAGGAGAGAAAGACTGAGTGCAATGGACCAACCTTTAACTGAAGGGCTATTACCAATTTTACTGTAGGGTTAATAAAAGTAATCTCTCTTATGGCAAAATTATTGCCATCATAATAGAATCTATCTAATGATTTTTTAAAAATATTTTTAGTTTAAAATAATATTTAAATCTGTTTTTACAATTTGCTTAGTATATTTTGTACATGAATTTGGGAAATAATAAATGTTCTTTGACAATATTACATTATATTTTAAAATAGCAGTCTAAAAGTTCTGATTTCTGCAAAGGCAGAATGACTGTATTGGAACAACCCTCTGCAGATAAGAACAAACTAATATGGATACATATGCGCAACCTGGATACATATGTGTGTGCACACACACACACACACACACACACAGAGTATATCCAGGGGAAGCATGATTAATGGCTGACTTCTCATGAAAAACAATGAAGGTCAGAAGATAACCTAATAATAAGGTTATGTCTTTTAAATGGAGGAAAACACACAGTAACTGAAAATTCTACACAAAGCAAAACACAATTGAAATACAGACTTTTAAGATTAAATCTGAAAAAATGAACTGTCAGCACACCTGCAATATAAGAAAATGGAAGTTTTTCAAGCTTAAGAAAAATGACATTAGATGAAAATGCACATATTAGTTTACCTACAGTGATTACATTAAAATGTGGAGTTTACAGCACATATTTTATAAATTTTTTAACAAAAGCAAAACAGTAAATAATTAAATTAAATAATGACAGTAGCAAGACTATAGGTGTGTAGGTTAAATTATACCTTGAAAGCTTTTGTATTCTATGTGAAGTAATACTTAATTAGGTTTAAACAGACATTGATATATCATCACTGCCTATTTTAAATTTTAAAATAGCTACTAAAATGTGTGTTCCCAAAAAGAAGAAATGACCCAAGTACATGAACAGCTCAAGTAAGAAGGAATCTGAGTGACATCTCCTAGTGGGGCAACGTGGAGGCTGCGGGAGGACAGCAGGAGCTGGTGGGGAATGGGTGGTCTGACTTTGGAAAGGAAGCATGAAGCAGTGGCAGACCATGGGCTCTCGAATTAAGCAAACATTAACCCCATACTGGCAGCTTGACTATTTGTTCAGGCTCCGACAACGCCTTTACCTCTCTGGACTCCATTGTAAAAAGATATACTCGGTCACAGTCACACCACCTCCCAGATTGTAATGATTAAATAAGTTAACATGCACCTGAAGATTGTTTGCCTACCTGACCTCCTGCCCCTTTTATCAGAGGAACATAGAGAATGAATTAGGCATGCGTGAAACTTTGAATCTACTGTTCTAACTACTGCCCTAATGCACTCACCACATCCTCTGCAGAGTGAGAAGGACCCATGCCAGTCCCTCCTGCCCTTGCAGGGTCATGGCCATGAGTACTTAGAACCAACTGCCACATGGAGCTCTGTTTCCAAACTTGAGGACACCTGTATCTCATGGTCACCAAGATGGAAAACACAGAATGCCTGTAATAGGAATTAAGATGGTTTAGCCTAAAATCCAAAGATGGCTTTTAGCATATTACATTTACAAAATATGTTTATTCCTTTCTAATTTTAAATTATCTCAGCCATGTAAGGCAACCCAAATTCTTTTAACACAAAAAAAGTTATTTTAAAAGTATACTGTCATTTCCTGCTGAAAGGAGATGGCGAAATGGTACTAGAATAAAATGAGAAGGAAACACAGTCAAGCTATGTCTACCAGGCAAGGAATGAATACGTTCATTTCATGCATTTCCTGATTTAGACAGAATTGGATGTACTTGCCTACATAGGTAAGCCACATAAATTAATGCAGTCCCAAGCAGGAAAAGAATCAACTCTGGACCAAAAAAATAAATAAATGATAATGATAATAATTGGATTTAGAAAATCTCAGGAAGCAGGTATGGAAAAAACCCTTCATTAGTTTATGCTTTTATTTTTCCCACCATCCAATGGAGCTTTCATAGCAGCCTGTATTTCGGAGCCTTAGAGATGTAGTGTGCTCTGAGGAGGCAGAAGTTGCATTGGGTGCAGGTATCCTGGGAAATGGGAACTAGCCCAGTCACATCTTTTTGATTGGTGAAGATAGGCCTTTATGTGCACTAGAGGTCAGCAAAATTTTTGATATTTGTGCAAGTAGCATTTTGATTTTTTTAATAGTTTTATTCTTCAGAATTTTGCTAGAGAATTTAGTAAACTTCAGTTTTGTACAATATTTTTTGCATTTATAAAGTGAGGAATTGTATATCTTCAAACATTTCACCAGCTCTGTCTTTAATGCCTTTCTTCCATGCGTATTAAACTATTCATGTTTTCTACTCCTTCTTTGGTCTTTGTTACATATTTATGTGTTTTCCTCAAAGTGAGACAGCAGCCTCCTAAGCAGGTGAGTTCTCTTGGCACAGGAGAGTTTTACAAAACAACTTAAAGAAGAAACAATTGCCTCTCTTATAGCAGTGCCATTGAATTGCTATAAGAGAATGTGGCTTGTTTCCTCAAGGGATGGAGATACAGACTGCGCTCACTATTAGTCACTACTTCTTGCTGGTTTGACATTCAGCAGTACTCGTAGATAAATCAGCCTCTGTGAAGCTATCAGAGACTTTGCTAAGGAGACATAATCTGCCTGTCAATGTGTGCTCTCCAAGTCTGGGAACTGGTTTAGATCTGGGAACCGGCATCTGGAACAACTTCCAGTGGTGGATGAGCCCCGATTTTCTACAAAAAGAACTTGATGCCACAGGTTATTTGGCAGAAGAGGTGCCAGCTTAAGCAGGGAGAGTGAGAAGAAAGGGACATGGGGCAAGGAAAGCAGAGAAGTCATGCTGTGCAGGTATGGTAGTGGAGGGAAAAATCAGAGCCAGGCTTGCCCACAGAAGGAAGGAAGTGGTGGTACTGCAGCTGGGGTAGTGGGTGGTGAGAGATTGATCAGAGAAGTTTTCTCGCATCTCCCTTTTCTCATTGTTCAAGATTCACTCCATGGGTAGTTTAACCAAGACATAACTCTCTTATCTGAAGATCCCTTTCAAGTCAACAATTACAAGACAAATTATCCAATACAAATGGCAAATGAATAAAGACGGGACTTGCAAAAAAAATTAAAAAGCTATATCTTTAAAAAATAACTGCATGTACTATTCCATCATTACATAAATAAGTGCTAATTAAACCAATAATGTGGTAGTTTTTAGTAGTTACATAGGCAAGTATTTTAAACTGATAAAATGCAGTGTTAAAGAAGACAAGGAGGACAAATATCATATGATCTCACCCATTACGGGATAATAATGAGCAAGACTAACAACAAGCAAAACAGAACCAAGTATATGAATACAAGGAATAGGCCTTCAGTGGTCAGGGGGAAAGGGGTTGGGGGGAGGGGGGAGGCAGAGGCAAGAAAGGGGAGCAGCTTAGACAAGAACCTGGTATAAAGGAACCATGGACATGGACATGGACAACAGGTGGGATTGACTTTGGGGGGAATGGGTGGGTGGGGAGGGGGACAGAGGGGAGCAAAAAGGGGATAAATGTAATACAACAACAATAAAATTAAAAAAAAAAAAAGGAGACAAGGAGGAACAGGCACTCATGACTTTCTGGCAGATCACAAATTGGAATAGATTTCTGGAAGGACAAATTGATTTAAAATTTACACACACTATTTCTAAAACTATTTGCTACAGATAATTTCATAAATATTAGGTTAAAGATTTTCATAATAACACTCCTGTGATTTAAGAAACTAGAAAGTTTTGAAAGCCAAAACAATACTAACAAATAAATATAACCAAATTAGAGAGTCTGGTAATTTGGGATAGTTTTTTATTCAGATTTAGAAACATGTTACAAAGTGAAGGTAAAATAAAGACTAGGACATCATTGAAATTGTGAGAAGACATTTAAATATTACAGAGTGCTTGAGGTAGTTTCATGGAAAAAGGGAAATAGGATAAGGTTGGCTTATACATTCAAAATTCTTGGGGAACACAAAGGAATCTGTTAAGTACAGTCAGCTTCAGGTCCAATGGCTGTTGGAACCTTGGGGCAGTGGGGGAAGCATGGAGAAACAGGGCTTTAATTCTCACTGCAGTATCTTTCTTTAGTGTTTGGGTCACTAAACACTGAAACAGATGGTATTATGCTTCTTCAACAACAACAACAAAAAATTAAATCAAAGAATACATGAACATCTTACCCCTCGTGGGATTTCAAAGTATACAATCAAATAAAATGTAGAGTCAGTTGATATACCTTTAAATGTATATCTACATTTAAATGTAGTTATCACTGAAATTATAAAACAAAAGGCAAGTGACAAACTTGAAGAAATGTATTCAATATCTTTGATAAGTGTCATAGACTGTTTGTGTTCCCCTGAAATTCATGTGCTGAAACCTAATCCTCTATGTGATTATAGTGTAAAATGGGGGCCTTTGGGAGATGCTTTGGATTAAGGACATTAAAAAAGAGACCTTAGAGAAATCCCTTGCCCATATCATCATGTGAGAACACAGCAAAAACATATTTACCCATGAACCAGAGATTGAGTCCTCATTAGACATTGAATCTATGTGTACCTCGATCTTGGAACTTCCAGCCTCCAAAACTGAGAAATAGATTTCTGTTTTATATAAACCACTCAGATTATATTTTGTTAGGGCCACTCAAAGAGACTAAGACGATAGCTGAAATATTAATAGTCATTATAGATAGATAAATAGATGATAGATAAATGATAGATAGACTCATCTAAAGGTCACTGAGTAATGTATAAGAATAGCATGAACAAAAAAGGGATGGATGTAATACAACAAGAATAAAATTTTAAAAATAAATAAATAAATAAATAAATAAATAAAGATAGCATGAGATATATGCTCAAAAGATATGTGTAGTGATCATGATTCTATAACATTGGGAAAATTATTCTATATTTTAAGTGTATAAATAGAATATTAGTTATTATTGTTTCAAAAAGTTTAAGTAACTACACAAGCAAATATATTATCATTAATAAACTATGGATAGTAGAATTATAGATTACTTTTTACTGCCTTATTCTTACATTTCTTTTTTTTTCTTTTAATTTTATTGTTGTTGTATTACATCCATCCCTTTTTTTCTCCTCTCTGTCTCCCTCCCCACCCACCCTTTCCCCCCAAAGTCAATTCTTTTCTTTTTAAAGATTTTATTCATTATTTTCAGAGAGATGGACAGGGATGGAGGAAGAAAGGGAGAGAAACATCACTGTATAATTGCCTTTCACCTGCATCCAGCTACGGACCTGGATGGAGACCTGGCTTGCAACCTGGTTATGTGCCCTGACTGGAGAATCAAATCAGCGACCCTTGGGTTCACAGGCTGGCACCAATCCACTGAGCCACACCAGCGAGGGCTTTTGCATTTCTTTTCATATTCTCTGGAAAGGCTGTGTATTCCTTTTATAATATATTGTCTAAATTCCAAAAATTACTAAATAAAGCATTCTGAAATTCAGTCAAGGACTAGAAACAATAATAAGAATATCGTCATTATTGCTACAAATAAAGCCATTCCATTTAAACACATTAGGATGTTGCTTCAAGTGTTCATTGTGAATTAAGGGAAACAGACTGTTTTTTGACAAGGCTCACAAAACTCCTGACAACCACTTTCGGGAATCAAGATCTAGCTTAGTATTTAATTAAGCATAGCTTGAGATTCTGTTGGGGAAATCTTTAAGTCTGAAAGATCAGGGATTTTACTGTTTACTACACTTAAATCTGAATGTAATCCACACTCAGCTGCCCAACAGAAATTAAACTCACTCTGTCTGTGAAAGGGGAATGGAAGAGTTAGGAGTAATGCTCTTTAAGTTCTCAAAAACTTTTTTTTTTTAATAAAAATTCATAGATGCCTTCTGTGATCTGAAACACATCAAGATGAATCGTTGGGCCCTCTCTTGGGGCAGACATTGCCATGTAGTATAGGATAAAAGGACCCAGAAAGAAATAGAATGCATATAATTTCTTCCTTCTGAGTGCCTCTGCAAGTAGGGGCTGCAGCTTTTAAATTTTATTTAATAATGCAAATTATGATCTTGCTGCCATTCCAGTGTTTTTGCCTTCTCTGCTCTTGTTAAGTATGCAGGAAAAAATATTTTACCTGAGACCACTGGCAGTTCCTCCCCAGTCAAATTCGTTCTGGCTGCAAAAAGAACATATTGAGCATATTTGTACCGTGTCAGCAACCTGAATCATGATAAAAGCATTTTTCACTTTTGGGTTAGGATTACTAATACAATTGCTTCACCTCATTCATTTCTTATTGGCCCAAGAATCAAATGTTTTGACCACCCAGTACACTCTTAGTTTATTGTGGAAGGTATAGGATTATTTTCTCAGTCCTTTACCTGAAAGAGGATATATGGATATTTAAGTGATATATTTTTTTGTCAGGTCAATTCCATGAGTGTTTTGGTTTTTTTTTTCAGTTTGGATACAGGAAGCAATGTTGATTGTTCATGTAAATATTTCTACATGAGCTAATATAGTAAATAAATTAATATTTGAGTTTATAGTTTACAATGGCTTTATTAACAAAATGCCATGATTATTTTGATTCTCCATTGTCACTCTCTTATTTAAAACTTGGTTGCAAGAAATAAAAAAGAGAGAAAGGAATGAAAAGGGAGAAATAAAGAAGCATCTCATCTCTCAGACACTAAAGCAGAGGCAGATTTGGTGTAAATATCTTTAAAGCCCCAGGATGTGAGTAGGTGCAGCCTTTGAGGGATGTGTCAGGAACCAGGAACCACTGCATGTTTCTATTACTTGGGTAAGTGTCATTGCAAGACAAGTCTCTGCTTTACTGGCTGGACATCTGTAGGGCATTTGGCGTGCTCTGACCCACTTGTATCTGCCTCAGATTTAGCCACCCATCCCTGAAATTATATTGTATCATAGTTCAGACTTCAGATTGGATGGCGACCATTTATCTAGGTTGCAGTAGTGGAGGAAGACCTATGGTTCAGATCATTGTTGATCTTGGAATCTATGTTGAGGAGAGGAGTGAGCTTTTTAAAGATGTATGGAAAATGAAGAGTATTTTTGGTTTCTCTGGAAGGGTAATAACAATTTCCTAGTCTATGATAATTCAGAGTCATTACTAGCCCCAATGTAAACTCCAAGGAAAGAAGGTGCATGTAAATTAAATTGCAAATGGTATTTGTCCATCACATTAGCATCCTGTCTAGTTTTATCAAGCATGGATGTATATTATGACATTTTAAGCCAGGTTTCCTAGAAACAGAATTTGAGAGGAGGACTGTTGAGAGAGTTATTTAATGAGTTGAGAATTACTTAATGAATGGCAGCTCTCAGGTGAGGTGGTGAGGAAAAGCAGGGTAAGACAAGGAAAGAAAGCAGCAAAGGGAGTGATCCACATTCTAGAGTAAATTCAGCTGACCCTATCAGTTACACCACACAGTTACTCTGTCTTAGACAAGGCCAGCCTTGGTACACCATGGCAGTTGGCCGTTGCTGACTGATTGCCTCTACCTGCTAGGGGAAGGGGGACATGTCACCTCCATGCAAAACACCTGAGAAGAGAGTAACTGTGATCCATTAGCTGGCAAACTCACCACCACAATGCAGCATTTGAGGGTACAGGACTTTCCAAACATGGCTAGTATTACACAAAACAAAATACAAGATCAAGTTAGACTATTTCAGTGCCTCATTCTTGCTTTTCTGCACACTATTCCCTGATGATATGCTTCTGCAGCTCAGCCCCTCTCAGGGTTGGTTTCTGCTTTGGTCCCGCTGATGCGTATATGGCCACAGACTCAATTCCCCTGGAAGCTAAGACCTCAATCTGGTAGTTTAATGAACTAACCCAAGTTTTTATGTTCATGAGTGACGAGCAGAGGTACAATCCCTAAGAATATGTTTTGGTTACTGTGGTTGAGTAACAAAGTACCTCCACACTTAGTGGTTTAAAACAACCATGGTCCTTTCTTATTTCTCATGGTCTCTGTGGGTCAGGAGTTTAGACAGCACACAAGGTGGCTTCTCTCTGGTCTATAATATCTATAATATTTGAGGCATTAATTGAAAACCTCAAGGCTGGGGGATGGAATCATCAGCAAGTTCATTCACTCACGTTTTGAGAAGTTGATGCTTGCTGTTGACTGGAGGCCCAGATGGGGCCGCTGACCTGACACCAAACATGGGCACTTCAAGTAGACTTTGTCCCTCACTACATGATGATTGAGTTTCAAAGACAAAAGTGGAAAGAAAGAATGTAAGAAGGGTGACAGGTGGAAGCTGTATTATCTTTTAAGATCTAAAAAGCTACACATTGCTACTTTGGCCATATTCTATTGGTAGAGACAGTTACAAAAGGCCACCTGGGTTAAAGGCAGCGAAGCATTCAGAAGTCTACTACTCTCAATGGAGACTTTTTAGCACCATATTTTAAGAAGAACCTATAGGATGGGATATACATTAGTGTAGTCACTTTAGGAAGTTTGGGAAGTCACTAGGAAAGTCTTCTGGCATTATTTCTTCAACTAAGTTTTTAATTCCTTGCTCTCTCTTTCTTGTCCTTCTGGTACTTCTATGATGTGGAGGTTGGTGCATTTGATGTTATCCCTAAGGCCTCTTAAATTAGTCTCATTTTTCTCTCTCTCTACCTTTTTCTCTCAATCCTCTCTCCCACCGATGTCCCTGACAGCTTTCAACCTGCTTTCTATCTATGAGTCTGTCCCTATTTTGCTTGTTACTTCATTTTGTTCCTTAGATTTCACATAATTATAAGGCACTCTGATTAGCTTATTTCACTTAGCACAATGCTTTCCAGGTCCATTCATGCTGTCAGAAAAGGTAAGGTTTTCTACTTTTCATGGTCAAGTAATATTTCATTGTGTAAATGTACCACGGCTTTTTTATTCACTCATCTACTGATGGCCACTTGGACTGCTTCCAAATCTTGGCTATTATAAATAATGTTGCAATGAACATAGGGGTGCATATATTCTTTCAAACTAGTGTTTTGGGTTTCTTCAGATAAATTCCCACAATTGTTGGGTCATAAGTCAGTTTAATTGTTAATTATTTGAGGTAAGTTCATACTGCTTTTTATAGTACCTATACTAATCTACATTCTCATTGTATGAGGTTTTCCTTTTGTCCACATCTTGCCAACACTGATTTATTGATAATAGCCATTCTGACAGGCATGAGGTGATATCTCATTGTGGTTTTAATTTGCATTTCTCTAATTATTAGTGATGTTGAGCATCTTTTCATATGTGTATTGTCCATCTGCATGTCCCTTTAGAAGCTACCCTCATTTTATCTTTTTGTTTTCTAATTGAATGTTTGTTTTTACTTTATCTTCTAAATTGCTGATTCAACCCTCTTCTTCATTTAATTTATTCTTGATTCTTTGCAATATATTCTTCATTTCAGTTATTGTATTCATCATTTCTAACTGGTTCTTTCTTATGTTTTCTATCTCTATTTTTATCTTTCCTATTTTCTTTGTTGAAGCTCTCATTGAGATCATTGAGCATCCTTATAACAAGTGCTTTGACCTGCCTCTGGTAGATTTTTTATCTCCATTTTGTTTAATTTTTTCTAGTTTTGTGTTCTTGAATTTGGGGCATGTCTGGCTCCTCTTTGGGGCTGCCTCCCTGTGTTTGTTTCTATGAATTAGATAGAGCTGCTATGTCTCCTAGCCTTGATAGTGCAGCCTTATGTAGTAGGTATTCTGTGGGGCCCCAGGCACAGTCTCCCTGCTCACCTGAGCTGAGTACTGCTGATACGTCCCTTGTGTGGGTTGTGTGCGCCTTCTTATTATAGTCAAGCCTTGATTGCTGTTGACACATCAATGGGAGGAATTGGCTTCAGGCTAATGGGTTGTGATAGACTAGCTGTGACTTTAATGGAGGAGCTTCTGTGAAGGGGCTAATCCTGTATGAAGCAGCATGTGCTTTAGCAGGACTCTGGTGGCTCCAGAGTCTACCCTTTGAGCATGTCATTTGTGGAAGCAGTTGGGTGGTGCTCTGCATGTTCTAAAGTGGGCCGTCAGGTGGTATAGGCCAAGGTCAGCCACTGCCTATAACCTGTCTGGGGCCAATGGTATGAACTACAAAGAGATCTGCAGATGGTTGACACACTGGGTCTAGAGTTTCCTAGGAGAGGCTAAGTTGGGAACTAAAGCTGCATCCATGAGTGCCAGGCCTGGGGCTGCTTGGCAAGAAGTACAGGGCACACAGAGGCCAGATGATGCATGTCTGGAGTTTGTGAACCTTTGACAGATTTTAGGAAAGTCTGAGGCATTAAGCAAGGCAATCCATTTGTATGGAAAAGTTGCTGGAAGTAGCTTGGGTGGGCCTACAAATTGAGTGTGGTGGGGTCTCAGGGAGTCACTAGGGCAGGGTGATGAAGACTCACACATGACACCCTACAGTGCCTGTAGGGGCAACGTGGAGCAATGGAACAGTGGCTTCTGCCAGCACTTCTCTCTGGGAGAAAACTCCCTTTAGCCATCACTCCAAAGCCAAAATGTTTAGTTCCTCCCCACATGTCCCTGGTGCCTTTCAAGCTGCTGTCCCAGTTCTGGAGCTCAAAGCAACTAAGTCTTAGTAAATCCATGTCTGTGTCTTTTAAGGAGAAAGCCTTCTGTCACACTCAGCCATGATCCTCACTGGTTTTCACAGCCAGAAGTTATAGGGGTTTCTCTTCCCAGCACTGAAACCCTGTGTTGGGGGCTCTAGTATAGTGCTGGGAGTCCTTGCTTCTCAGTGGGGACCTTTGAAACTGATACACATCCTTCTTGATTTTTAACCACCCCATGTGGGTGTAAGACTAGACTGTTCCTTACCTCTGCCCCTCCCCCAAGTCTTGACATATCTTCTGTGTACCCTTGATTATAGGAGTTTTTTTTCAGCCGACTTCTGGAAGTTCTCAATGATGGTTGTTCTGTAATTTAGTTGTAATTTTGATGTTGCTGTGGAAAAAGATGAGTACAGTGCTGATCTGCTCCACCATCTTGACTAGAAGCACAATTACTTTTCATTTTCACTTTGGGGTCTTATATGTATTCCAAACTTAACATGTCTACACTTAACTCTTGATCTTCCCTCCAAATCTACTTGTCCTCTAGGATTTCCACTCTCCATCGACAGTGCTATTATCTAACTTGGGGCACAAGTGTGCAGAATCTGAGAAGCCATGTGCTTCCACACCCCGCTTCGTCAGTCAGCCATCTAGCCTTTGCATCTTTGCATACCCACTTCACCATGCAGTCTAAGCCAAAAGCAGCTCTCACCTTAGGAATCACAGTAGCATCCTCACAAGTGGCAACGCATTTACCTATTACCCTCATCCATACCATAGCCTCAGAACCTCCTATGATTTAGCAGATGCCAAGTTTCTTCTTGTCCCAGAGCCCATATACAGGCTGTTCCTCCTACTTAGAAAGCTATTCCAGAATTTGATCCCCTGCTTTGTAGTCCTTAGCACTTTTATGGGTCTCTCTTATCCCCTCTCCCAACCTCATCTTTAGGTCTTTCATATCATACTGGACATTTAACAGTTATTTTGCAATTATTCCTCTAATATCCTTCCATACCCCTGTCACAAAACCAGTGATTTTTAAATTGTAGACCTATTAGGGAGGTACACATAAAATCAGCTTAGTGAACAGACACTTATAATAAAATTAGAATACATAAAAGGAGAATAGAAAGTTTAAGAGTGCATTACACTTTGTAAAGATAAGTATTATTTTATAAAACTTTAACATAGCTTTATATACCTAAATGTGTCAGTGCATCTATGCGCATGCATGTGTGTGTATGTGTATTAAATCATAATGTATTTCCAATTCTATATCGGAGATCAAATAAAGTTGAAAGCTACTCTACCAAGTTGTACATGTCATCTTTTATTGGATGTTTAACTTTGGGCATGATCTTTGTCTCTGCCACAATATCTTCCTTATGGGGCGATGACAAGGTTTTGAATGAGTTAATATTTATAAGTGCTTAGATGAACACCTGGTGCCCCTGGGAGTACTGTATGAGTGTTATACAGTATTATATTTATGTGTACTTATGTGTTTTTCTTCAGTACCCTATCCTCAGCAACTAATATAGTGTCTGGCAAACCCTAGCTTTCAACAATTATTGATTGAGTAAACATCAGCTATCTTGTATATACTCATAGGCGTGGGAATGAGGTTTATGGAGATTCAGCACATCTTTGTTAGTAAATGCCAGAAAGGTTCTCAGGGCATTTTGTTGCCAGAAAATCTCTCACTCTTACTGCTTCACCACCCTATGTCTTACTGAAGGCCACTTTGGGCCAGTATCTATTTATGTGTTTGGCAATCTCTACACATTACATAAGTAAAAGGAACCTAAGGCAATGAGTGGGAACATCTTCACTCACAAATGAAATCCATCAACACCCAAACATTTCCTCATCCTGTTTTAGAGCAGTGTTTCTTTTGAGGCCAAACTACTGGCAGCTACCCGAGTTGTCTGAACTAGGCATAACTTGATTCTTTGTTTTATTCCAAAATCTCCCTCAACTAACCAAAGAGGATCTAAATGAAGATAATGTGTGAACTATTAGCACTGTTGAGAATCAGACACTCTAATTCAGGACACATTAAATTTCTACTCTTCCAAAGAGTACTGTTCTGATTCCATTATCATTGAAAATAGGCTAATTGCTTATTTCCTGTTTTGACTGTGACTGACCCAGGAATGATCACTCATACGTAACATCCAGCTTCATTCCTAGGCCATCTCCAAGGATAGTGGACCTGAGCACATGTTATTTACTTTGCTTCCTTTTTATGTATAGAAATGGCTGGAAGAGGCCCTGGCTGGTGGCACAGTGGATAAGGTGCTGGCCTGGGAACCCAAAGGTTGCTGGTTTGATCCCCAGCCATGGCACATAACCAGGTTGCAAGCCAGGCCTCCAACCAGGTCTGTAGCTGGAGGCAGGTGAAAGACAACCACACATTGATGTCTTTCTCCCTCTCTGCCTCTCTCCTTTCCCCTCTCTCTAAAAATAATAAATAAAATTTAAAAAAGAAAAGAAAAGAAATGGCTGGGAGAAGTTGATGAAGGCAGGTTTACATTAGTTAAAGGTTACATTTGATGCATCAGATGTGTCATTGCACTTTATCTATATCTCGGGTCCAAAGTTCTAGGCTTTCTGCACTTGTGATTATGTGAGAATGTGCCTGTCCATCCTAGACCCAAGGAAGAAACTGCTTATGGACTTTGAAAAATATCAGCCTTTCCAGGCACATGAAAATATGAGCTTATAATATACTTACATACCAGAGTGGCCAGTACCATTTTTCTGTGGGAATAATTATTATATCTTAGATTTTTTCTTTTTCGAATAAAGTTGAAGTTGGATTGCATAAAATGTTGAGCATTTTTAAAGCTTTTCTAAGGTATAAAGAATATGACTTTGAACATGTGAGTCCAGAAAAAGGATATAATTTTATGCAGGATGGTGATTTCAAATGAAAAGGTGGGGTGGTTGTTTTATGTAGAAGTGGCATTTCTTTCACAGAAAAACATGTGTAGTTAGCTGGTTTACTTTTTTCAAGTTTCCATGCACTGAAAAACAAGTAGTTTTTTGGGGAAAAAATTATACATTTATTTCATTGAATACAGATATATTATTTAGGCAAATTTTGTAAAATTTATTCAGTAAATGTTTGTTATATTTATTCAGATAAATGAATGGTATCTGTCTTTAAGTTTTTGGAAAATGGGAAAGATGGATGGATGGTTGACATAAATCCACAAATGCTTCTTAAAATATTTAAACTATTTTAGAATCCATGAGTTAATTTAAATATTATTTGATCTTTAAAAAAAAAAAAAGAATTTTTAGAGAAGAAAATGAAAGAAGGAAAAATAAAATTTTTTTTCTTCTGAGAGCAAACATTTTCAAGAGAAGAAATATTTAGCCCTGTCTGTTTTTATCTACTCAGTTACACTAAAATGCTATTTTGAATTACATTAGAAATTATTCAATACTGTATCCCTTCTATTGGAAAATACACATATTTTAGAAGATAGGCTGTGTGAACATGAACTATGTATTAAATAAATGAGCAGATAAAATGGTGGCCGTGAGCTCCTAAAGAGAAGTTGTTCAACTTGATGTGGCAACCTCTTCAAAACTGACATATAAATTGGTTTCCAGGCAAGTTAAATTTTAGAAGGTGCTAAAGAATTGTCCAAATATGGTTAAAACTGCATAAGCACTGGTTGATGTGGTTTGTATCTATCAATTTTTATCACATAAGAAATGAAAATGGACATTTAAAAAATATGTATTTATACTTAATACATTTATTGCATATGTTTATAAATATTACTTAATGAAAAGTATATTTTCCCCAACCAAAATAAAATAGCAAGATAAGTTTTACATTTTTGTAAATGTATTTAATGTAGGGTTAATGAAAGACTTCTGTATTTTTATCTGCTTTTACAGTCAATCTGTTACAACATGTCATTTTGGTTGAAATACATAATGGTAATCTGGCCCAGTGTAGATAGATATGTAGTAGAAAAAGAGAGGAACATTTGAACTTTGTTATTGCACCAAAATTCATCAAGTTGTCATTTTTTGAAGGTTAACCATAATATGATGTGGAACCATAACAATGAAATTCTGGTACTGTACATTCATGAGAGAATGAAAATAAGAAAGTAGATAATGGTCTTAGCTTTCTCCAGCTTTACTGAGATATAATTGACATATAACATCATGTAACTTAAAGGTATGCAATGTGATGTTGTGATAAATGTAAATTGTGAAATGATTACCTCAACAAGGTTTGTTAACACACCCATCACCTCACAGAGTTACAATCATTTTGTTTTGTTTTTTTGTGGTGAGGAATTTTAAGGCATGTCTTAGCAACTTTTAAAAATACTCTATTGTTAGCTATAGTCACCATGTAGTACATGACATCCCCAATACTTATGCATCTTATAACTGGAAGTTTGTACACTTTGACTACCTTCACTCATTTTCTCACTCCCCATCTCTTGCCCCTGACAACCATCAATCTATGCTGTGTTTCTAGGAGTTTGTGTTTTTAGATTCTAGGTGTAAATGAGACCATATAGTAACCATAAGCTTAGGGGACCTTCTCAGTGCCTTGCTGCACCAGTCTGGAGTTGAGGTGAAGGGCTCAGAGTGGACCCATTTCCTTACCCCTCTCATATGGGCCTCCTCCATCCCTGTGGTCCACAGGGTGCTGAGACCCACCCTCTCCCCCAGATCCTGGAATATTTTTCAATGGTGCCTTGATTATGGACAGATGTTCTTCTTGTAAGGGATCTGAAGTTAAAAATGACTCATGTTGTCATCTTGATCACACCATACCCTGATTTGGGATTTTGTTTTAGAAACGTTTGGACTTTGCAAACCTCCCAGAAGGTTTTTGGAGGCACCAGTTTTCCCATATCCCACTTTAAGAATTGTTTTACCATTATGGCATAGGTGGTTGGTGAGTATGTATAGGAAAAAGAAAATTTAAACATAGCTTAACAAGACCAGCAGGTTTATTTTTTGGGTAGATAATAACAAATACCAAAGATGATACTAAACTGATATGGAAAAGTATCAAGATCAGAATAACCAAGGACACCTTTAAAAAGAAGAATAAACTTAGAAACATACACTCTTCATTTTAAGGCTTACTATAAATCTATCCTATAATCAAGACAGCATGATTTAGGCATGAGGTTAGAGCTATGAAACTGAATAGAATCCACAAATAGATTTGCATATATGCCCCACTATCTGTTTTGGCAAATGTGCCAATGATATTCAACATAGAAAGGAAAGTCTTTTTAACAAATGATGCTGGAACAACTACATATGTGTGCACAAAAAAATGAACCTTGATATATAGCTATCATAAAAATTGACAGACACAGATTTCAAACAAAATTTGTAACCTAAAATTATTAAACATCTGTTATTTATTTGTTTATTTTACTTTTTAAAGATTTTATTTATTATTTTCAGAGAAAAGGGTAGGGAGGAAGGAAGAAAGGGAAAGAAACATCAATGTATGGTTGCCTTTCACTTGCTTCCAGCTAAGGACCTGGCTGGAGACCTGGCTGGAGACCTGCCTGGAGACCTGGCTTCCAATCTGGTTATGTTCCCTGACTGGGAATCAAACCAGTGACAAGCATCATTTTATTTTTTTTATTTTTTTTATTTTTTAAAGAGTTTATTTGTTATTACCAGAGAGAGGGGAAAAGAGAGAGAGGCAGAGATGGAGAGACACGTCAATGTAAGGTTGCCTTTCATCTGCCTCCAGCTAAGGACCTGGCTGGAGACCTGGCTTGCAATCTGGTTATGTGCCCTAGCTGGGAACCAAACCAGTGACCTTTGGGTTTGCAGGCTGGTGCCTTGTCCATTGTGTCACCAGCCAGGGCCCAAGCATCTATTTATTTTTTTTAAAGATTTTATTTCATTATTTTTAGAAAGAGGGGAAGGGAGAGAGGCAGAGAGGGAGGAGACATCAATGTATGGTTGCGTTTCACCTGCCTCCAGCCACAGACCTGACTGGAGACCTGGTTTGCAACCTGGTTATGTGCCCTGGCTGGGAAATCGAACCTGCGACCTTTGGGTTCGCAGGCCGGCTCCTTATCCACTGTGCTACCAGCCAGGGACCAAGCATCTATTTTTTAAAGGGAAATATCTTTGTGACCTGCATTGTCAAATATTTCTTAGAGATATTGCAAAAGCTCTATCCCTAACAGAAAATTTAAAAGTATACTGTATTTAGGTGAGAACCAAGACGGCGGAGGAATAAGTGGAGCTACACCAATCTCCCCGCAACACCAAACTGGAAATACAATTTAACTGGGGAGAAACCATTCAGAATAACCAACAGAACACCAACTGGAGAGAAGCCTTATTACCAGGGACAGGACAGAAGAGCCGATTCATCACAACGTGACTGGTAGGAAGTGCGGAGACATGAGAGGCTGGCAGGGCTCCCACAGGTGGCAGCTGAAGGGACAGAAAAACATCTTAGCAGCTGAGGGGTCCACCTAAGAAGGGTGGGATTTAAACCCCCAACTGGGTTTCCCAGCCTACAGCAACACAGCTGAGAGTAAAACAGCACTCAGCTGGGAAAAGCAAAAAGCCACCAGGTTTAGCTGGCATGACAGAGACTGAATTCTTAAAGGGACGATGCATGAAAATAAGTGACACCCACTTACCGTGGGCTCCAGCAGAGGGAGGGCAGAGTGGACTAGAGACACTTAAGGAGCATTTGGGTCAGTAGCCTTAGGGGGAGAGTTGAGGGAGCAGCTTGTGAATCCAGGGCTGATCCATCCCCCAAGCAGCCAGCAGACCACTCTTCTCCAAAGGGTGGGAGCCTGAGGGGAAGCCACAGCCCCGCTCATAGGAATTAATCCGCCCCACCCAGCAGTGCCTAAACCTGACCTCAGATCACAGGTTGATTGGACTCACAATTGAAGTCATCTGCCCTGCCCAGAAGTGCCTAAAACTGACCACTGATCACAGACTGATTGGATTAACAACTAAAGGAGACAAAGACAGTGGATCTCTGACAGTCTCCAACTGGCTGACTAGGCCCAGACTAGAACATGAGCTGATGTCACCAAGCACAGATCCAGGAAGTTAAAAGCTCAGCCAGTTCAAAGAAAACTACAAACAACTCCAGGGGAACTACAAAGAACTCCAGGGAAGCTACAAAAAAACATACTGAAAGCTACACCAGCATTAAAAAGGGCATAGAAACCATCAATAAGAGCCAGGAGGAAATGAAGAATACAATTTCTGAATTGAAGAACATAGTAGAAGGAATCAACAGGCTAGAGGAAGCAGAGGATCAGATCATTGAGCTGGAGGCCAATGTAGAAAAAAATTCCCAGGCAGTGCAACAAAATGAAAAAAGACTGAAAAAGGATGAAGAGGTTTTCAGGTCTCCAGTCAGGTCTGTGGCTAGAGGCAGGTGAAAAGCAACCATACATTGATGTCTCTCTCTCCCCCTCTCTGCTTCTCTCCCTTCCCCTCTTTCTAAAAATAATGAAATAAAATCTTAAAAAAAAAAAGAATGAAGAGGTTTTAAGAGAGCTGCAGGACAACATGAAACATAATAACATCAGTATCATAGGGATACCAGAAGGAGAAGAGGAGGAGCAAGGGATAGAAAACCTATTTGAAAAAGTAATGACAGAAAACTTCTTGAGGAAGGAAAATGTCATGCAAACTCAGGAAGCACAGAGGAAGATGGATCCCAAACAGGCCCACTCCAAGACACATCATAATAAAAATGGCAAATTTCAAAGACAAGGAGAGAATCCAAAAAGCAGCAAGACAGAAACAGCTAATAACATACAAGGGGGCTCCCATAAGGTTATCAGCTGATTTCTCAACAGAAACACAGCAAGCCAGGGGGAATGGCAAAAAATATTTCAAGCAATGAAAAACGAAGGTCTGCAACCAAGAATACTCTACCCAGCAAGGCTCTCATTCAAAATGGAAGATGAAATAAGGAGTTTCCCAGACAAAAGAGGTCTAAAAGAATACATCTCCACCAAACCAGCATTGCAGGAGATGCTAAAGGGTCTGCTTTAAGAAGATGAAGAAACAGAGAGATAGACAGGAACACAGATACAAGGGTAAATGGATTAAGTGCACCAATGAAAAGACATAGGGCAGCTGAATGGATAAGAACCAACTTTAACTTCTGAATGCTTTAAAGTGATCTTGTTACTATACCTGAAGAACCCTGAAACACCAATTCACAAGAACCTAGGTACCCCTATGTTCACAGTAGCACTATTTACAATAGCCAAGTGCTGGAAGCAACCTAAGTGCCCATCAGTGGATGACTGGATCAAAAAACTTTGGTACATTTACACAATGGAATACTACACAGCAGAAAAAAGAAACTCCTACCCTTTGCAACAACATGGATGGAACTAGACAGTATTATGCTTAGTGAAATAAGCCAGTCAGTGAAAGACAGATACCATATGATCTCACCCATTATAGGACAATAATGAATAAAACAAACAAGCAAAACAGAACCAGATACATGAATACAATGAATAGACCTTCAGTGGGCAGAGGGGAGGAGGAAGGAGCGGGCAAAGAAGGGGAACAGTTTAGTTAAGGGACTAGTATGGAAGAACCATGGACATGGACAACAAGTGGGATTGACTTTGGGGGAATGTGGGTGGATGGGGAAGGGGACAGAGGGGCATAAAAAGGGGATGGAAGTTATACAACAACAATAAAATAAAATTAAAAAAAGAAAAAAGTGTACTGGACTTAATCAAAGTTAAAGTTTCTTCTTCAAAAGACTCAAAAAATAAAACAAAAAAATCATTGTCTAGGTGGAGAAATTCTCTCTCTCTCTCTCTCTCTCTCTATATATATATATATATACACAAAGCAAAGACTTGAATCCAATTTATATAAAGAACTTCTACATATCAAAAACAAAAGACAAGTAATTCAACTAAAAATTGTCAAAAAACTTGGGTAGATACTTCACAGATGAGGACATAAGAATGACCAATAAAGGACATGGAAAGATGTTCAATACTGTTAGTTATCAGGGAAATGCAAATTAAAACCAGAGTGAGGTATCATTATGCAGCCACTAGCCTGGTTTAAATTTAAATGACTTTCACAAATAATGGAGATGATGATGCAGAGTGACAATATAACTCACCCTGTAAAATGGTATAGCTGGTGTGCAAAACTATGTGGTATTTTCTTATAAAAATTAAATGTACACCTACCTTATTATCCAAGAAGTCCACTTGAAAATAGTTTTCCAGCAGAGATGAAAACATATATCTACACAAATATTTGTGCAATGGAGTTTCCTGCAGCCTTATTCATAATACCAAAAATCTGAAAAAATCCAAATTTCTATCAACAAGAGAATTGCTAAACAAATTGTGGTGTATTCATCCAATGGGATATTACACAGAAGCAAAAAGAAATGGACTACTGATACACACACATGGATGAATACCAAAAATATTATATTGGGAGGAAAACTCAGGTATAAATATGTGCTTTATATTCCCATTTTTATGAAATTCAAGAACTAATTAGTTGGACTATAACTCTGCATGGTAGTGTCAGTGTGGGGAGGGAAATATACTACTAAGAGCTGTGAAGAAACTTTCTAGGGTGAAGGTAATGCTCTATGTCTTGATTGGATGTTGGTTCCACGGGTACATACAGTTTTAAAATCCCATCACGGAATGCACTTAAGACCTCCACATTTTGCTATATGTAATTATACCTCAATAAAAACATAAAAATGCCTACCCTAATTATCACCACAACTGTTAGGCATATTTTCTTGGTTTATTAAATGAGGTTTTCAATCAAATATGCATCTTGATTGCATTATAAATATGAAACAAGTTGATTACCAATTCATATTCATTTGGAAACCTAGAGGCAGAAGCAAAACTACCATGTGTGGCAGGAAGATGGACGTACCCATCCTTCAGCATTTCAGTTTTCAATCTCTTGTCTATTAACATGGTAATTGCTTTTAATGACTTTGTTCTCCACAGTGTAATCAGACAGGAAACTTTAGATGGAGAAATGCATAAATTATTCTAACTTCTGCCAGGAAAAGAATCCAAGACTTAATCAACTTCTGTGCATTTTATTCTTCATATTAGAAAGTTTTCTTTACATTCATACTTACTTGACAGGTCCTCTGTCAGGAAGGTACAGTCCTTATTCAGTGCCCAGGTCAATAGGACCATGTCCCCAATGCAGAGGACAGATGGTATTCATGTTCAAAGGGCGTCAACTATGCTAGAAATGCTGTCAAATTCATTTGGCTTCCTCTGTTTTGTTTACATATTATCTCCTGAAAAGTCAACACCATTAATGATACTAATGTATATACTAATGTATATAATTCTTTTCAGTTTATTCATTATGCACAAAGGAGACATCTGGAAAGAAGATAAAGAAAGTGCCATTACCCCTTCTATGGAAAAATTCATTAACATTCATGGCATTTAAGCTCACTTACTGTTATAATAATGAATTTGGGTCATGCTTTATGTCTGTTATAAACTTGTCTTCTTCCCAGAAGCCTCTCTAAATTGGGCTTTCTTTACTTCTTTGAAAAACCTACACAATCCACTCTCAATTTTTGATGCAGCAGAGTCTTTGCATTTATTTTTAAATTATATTATATTGATTATGCTATTACAGTTGTCCTGATTTTCCCTCTTTGTCCCCCTCCACCCAGCACCCCTCACTCCATCAGGCAACTCCTCCACCATTGTTCATATCCATGAGTCATTGTATAAGTTCTTCAGGTACTCCATTTCCTATACTGTACTTTACATCCCTATGGCTAATCTGTGACCACCTATATATACTTCTTAATCCCCTCACCTCTTTACCCATTCCTCCACACCCCTCCCATCTGGCAACCATCAAAATGCTCTCCATATCCATGATTCTGTCTCTGTTCTTGTTTGCTTAGTTTTTTAGATTCAGTTGCTAATAGATTTGTATTTTTGCCATTTTATTGTTCAGAGTTTTGATCTTTTTATTTTTTTTTTACATGAGTCCCTTTAATACTTCATATAATAATAGTTTGGTAAGGATGAACTCCTTTAGTTTTTTCTTATCTGGGGAGCTCTTTATCTGCCCTTCCATTCTAAATGACAGCTTTGTTGGGTAAAACAATCTTGGTTGTAGGTTCCTGATTTTCATGACTTTGAATATGTCTTGCCAGTCCCTTTTAGCCATCGAAGTTTCTTCTGAGAGATCAGCTGACAGCCTTATGGGAACCCCCTGCAGGTAATTAACTTCTTTTCTCTCACTGCTTTTAAAGAGTCTGCATTTAAATCCTCCATCTGACACTGACCTGGCCAGGTAGCTGGTGAGTTAGCAACAACAAATGGTTTTGATGGCTCCTGTTTATAGTCAGGTCCACATACTCTGCCATGGTGAGGGTGAAATAAAATAAACTGAATGCCTTTTTTTCTCATTTCAAAACAGGCCAACTCTCTATTGATTTGCAATTCAGCACTTATTGAGTTAAGGAAACACTGTGCAGAAGACATTTTATTTGATTCTGAGTTGCATCATTCTAAATGTTGTTTGCAAAATCTCCTACACAGAGTAACATTAGTGTCAAAATATTTCAGAGGAGCTTGGTGCATGCCAGGTTAACAGGGTGGGGGGGAAGGCAAGACTTCTGGTGATGCCAGGTATGATGTAAAGAACTGTCACCTGGTTAGAGGACAAGTTTGGCTGTTGGAAAGGATTTAGCATCAGGAATTTGGGTCTTGGTCTAAAGTTAAACCTTAAACTGCCCAGATCAATAACTTGGACATGTAACAGCTCCAGACATTGGCTACCTTGTCTGTAAAATGAGAATGATGATATCCTGTTCTGTCTATAACCCATGAGAACCTTCCAGCAATTTGGAAAATAAACAGAAAACACTTTTTGAAGCTGTAAAAGTTCTGTGCACCTAAAGTTGTGGTTGTCATGGCTATTTGCCACTATTTCTCAGCTTTTCTTTGAGGCAGGTGGTGCATCTGGATTTCTTTTAGATATATTAGTAGGCTTACTTTCATGCTCTTAAGTGCCAGAGCTATCTCGTTATGTATTTGTTTAGAGAGCTATTACTGACCTAGGCTCTTTTAGGTCCTTTTCTCATGTCCTTTCAAATGTCCCATTTGTAAGTGTGAATGCCCATGCTGGCAGGAATGTTTGCATGTATATAATTGGAAAAGAGAAAATTTATTGTTCCCTTCCCATATAGGAGTTTAAGTCACAAGTTAAACTAGAAGAGATGTCTTGGTCCACAAGCTGAGAATCTAAGGGGCTGCTCTGAGGGTCCTGAGCCCCAAGAGCATCATCAGAATCATCTCAGTCTCACCTTCCTTCTTAGCAGCTCTGCTGTCTTCAGCACAGGTTTTATTTCCAGAAGAATTCAAGTTCTTTCCTAGTGGTCCCAGGATGGCTGCTCCCACTGCCTTCTTCAGTTTGGGCAGCTATAACAAAGTACCACAGACTGCATGGCTTAGAAACAATTGAGATTTATCTCTCACGATTGTGGAGGCTGGCAGTCTGAAATCAGGGGGCTGGTACAGTAGTGTGAAGACCCTCTTCCAGGCCACAGACTTCTCCAAGTATCTTCATGTGGTAGAAAGGTCCGGGGCACTCACTAGAGCCTCCTTTATAAAAGCACTAATCCCAGCCATGAAAGCTCCACCCTGGTGACTTAATCATTTTCCAGAGGCTCCACCTCCAATGACCATCACATTGGAATTATGATGTCAATACATAGATTTTGGGACATATGAACATTCATCCCCTTGCACTTTATCTTACTAGTTATTTAACAACAGAAAAAAAGGTCCTTTTCTGATAATACATGTAAAAGCATGGCAAGTAACTTTCATTGACTTGGATGGTCTCTACTGACTTGGGTCCCCCACTGTACCCTACACCAAGCACAGTGACCAAGGTCAATGTGAGGCTCTGGTTGTCTCAGGTTTGGGAAACCTGAACAGGAAAAAGAGCCCAGGTCTGTCTCAAGAAAAACCAGGTCAACAGAAGTCTGAACACATTAAAATCAACATAGGTCAGCTCTGCCAGAGGCCCAAAGTTCACTACTGTCTTCATGTGTAGACCACCAGGCTGATGTTGACGTTCATTGTGGCCCTGTGAGGGTTCCAGCCAGAGCAACAGGGTGGCTCCCCTGCCTTACTAGAAGATGCCACATCATTTTCTTCTCTGCCTAAAATGAAGCCCATGACTTGTGACAGGGACAGGTCAATACAGAAATTTCCCCCCCAATTTTTTTTTATTATTACCTATTAGCAAAAAGCATATTTCTTCAACAAAGACAGTCAAGCAGTAATTTGTTTTTCAGACTTGCATGTTTTGATTTCAATGATGTATTAGTTTTCCATGGCTGCTGTAACAATTTACTGCCAACACAGTAACTTAGAATAACACAGATGTGTTACTGTCCCACACTGGAAGTTGGAACTCTGACATGGTCTCACCGAGCTAAAGCTGAGGAGTTGGCCCGTTGCATTTCCCCTGCAGGCTCAGGGGGAGAATCCACTCACTTGTCTTGTCCAACTTCCAGAAGCCACCAACATTTTTGGTTCATGTGCCCTTTCTTCATCTTCAAAGCCAAAATGTTATCATTTTGAAATCTCTCCCTCTTACTTTAACAATTCTGCTTTCCTGTTACAAAGCCCTTGTGATTGTATTGAGCCCACTGGGATCATTAAGATCAAGTTCCCATTTCAACATGCTTAACCTAATCATATCTACAAAGTCCCTTTGCCCTGTAAAATAACATATTCACAGGTGCTGGGCATTAGGAGGTGGACATTTGTGAGAAACTGGCTTCACAATTGGCTTCAGGTTCTTAAATTCTATGTATATACCTACTTTCCCATGAATAAGAAGGTCTGTCCTGAAAGTATCAAGCCACTGTCAATATAATTAAAATACCATATGGCTCGATACTTTTGAAACAGACCTTGTAAGTCCTAGAATCACCTACATTTTTTTTGTAAGAGCGATCTTACCATATCTCTATCTTTCTTAGACTTTTAAAAATACGTGGTTAATTCCCTTTCTTGGTTTCATCTCAGGTCAGCTCTCTGATATTGCCAGCATATTTTTTAATTTTTATTTACTATTTCCGGAGAGAGGGGAAGGGAAAGAGGCAGAGAGGGAGAGAAACATCAGTGTATGGTTGCCCTTTCACCTGCCTCTAGCTACAGACCTGGCTGGAGACATGGCTTGCAACCTGGTTATGTGCCCTGGCTGGGGAATCGAACCAGCAACCTTTGGGTTCGCAGGCCAGCTCCTTATCCACTGTCCAACCAGCCAGGGCTTGCCAGCATATTTTACCAAATATAACTCAAGTTTGTTTAAACTTGCATTCTTTTAAGCTAAGGGTGCATAATTATTTGATAGACTAAAGGTTGACCACAGAAGCTAAATGTGATATAGTAATTTAATATATTTGTCCCTTAAACTGAAATACTGATTCAAGTTTATAGAAAAAGTTTAATTTTATGTAAAGTTGTTAGGAAGATGAATGTAGGAATAGAAGATGTATGCCCCTGGCTGGTGGCACAGTGGATAAGGCTCCCACCTGCAAACCCAAAGGTCACCAGTTTGATTCCCAGTGAGGGCACAACCAGGTTGCAAGCCAGGTCTCCAGCCAGGTCCGTAGCTGGAGGCAGGTGAAAGGCAACCATACATTGATGTCTCTCTCCCTCTCTGCCTCTCTCCCTTCCTCTCTCTCTGAAAATAATAAATAAAATCTCTTTTTTAAAAAAGAAGATGTATGGGTGTCACTATACCAATGAATGTGATACTTACTAATACTTTCATTTTTATTAGAATTCTTTTGTTGCCAAAAAAGCATGTAGTTATAGATATGTGTGATTTATCAGACACTGACTTTACCCTTGACTTTGAAATAATAGGCTAAAGCTTTTTCATGTTCATTTTCTTTCCCAAGAACTGATATGCTACATTTATCAAGTGATGCTTCTTTTTTCCTGTCCTCTTAGAAGCTCTTCCAAGAATACCTTTTAGGAAATTCTATTGATTTGATGCCTAGCTTTTATTTCTTATTTAATACAATGCCTTTTCAAAATTTACATATACACTCTGGCTGGTAGCACAGTGGGTAAGGCTCTGGCCTGTAAACCCAAAGGTTGCTGGTTCGATTTCCCAGCCAGGGCACATAACCAGGTTGCAAGCTAGGTCTCCAGCCAGGTTCATAGCTGGAGGCGGGTGAAAGGCAACCATACATTGATGTATGCCTCTCTGCCTCTTTTGCTTCCTCTCTCTCTCTCTGGAAATAATAAATAAAATCTTTTTAAAAAATTTACATATAAAGTAAGAATGACATACTTGCATTATAAAACTAAACTACCTACCTGTATGAGGATAAAAGATCCATACAACTCTTTTCTCTTTATTTTATATGGAAGATCTTCAACTTTCTTAGAAAATACCAATGCTGAAATGTCCGTAGCTGCCATAGTCCAAAGAGATTAGGAAGAGAAGAGGAAGACAGAGTACCCACCATATGCCAGATGATGAACTGGGTCCTTCGCATGCATTGCTCCTTGCGAGGAAATGTAAAAGGCTTACATCTTGTATACATGGCAATTGCCATGAGATAGAAGAGCAGAGTAGGCCCAGCAGTAACTGAATTAAGCAATTAAATCATTATTTGAGCCTCCATCAAAGTGAGAAAATATGTCTTGCTATAGTAAAACCTTATTTACAGCATGAGAAGGGAATTGAAGAATTACTAGACCTACAGCATTGTCCTTCTCCTTGCCAGTCTCTCAGTGATGTTGTTATTTAAAATATCTTTATTAACTGTAGCAGACAGCATTTTTCTTACCAGTATGGAAAATATTAAAAGAGAAATAAATGTATTTGACTTTGCCATTATTTTAATTGCAATTTTCCCCAAAACTGTTCAGTTAATATGATCTACAAGCACAAAGTCAGTGTGTTAAAAATTGCCTCCGCTAAAAGCAGGTATGAGGAGAGAGCAAGGATTATGTAGCATTCTACAGGCAAATTGTGTGATTTGAGGAGGAAGTGTGAAAATTTGCTCTTTTTTTTTTTTTAAGAGAGAATACCCAACAGATGCTTTGAAGCTTTAAAAAAAAAATGTTTTCAATTGCATGGGGACCAGAGTTTCTGCAGGAAGGTTGAATTTATAGAGCAGGATCCTAATGAGAGAAACTTTGTGGCCAGACCCAGGTAGTGCTGCAGGACACCAAGATCTGCATAGGAGACACAACATTCTGACTCTGAAGGTAAATATATTCTAGAATGCAGTACAAGTAGCCACATGTGTATGCTGATGAAAATGGCTTATGAAGCAATATTTAAGCTGGAGTGGCTCAAATATTCCTTTAATGTGACCAACACTTGGGACAGGGGTTCTTAATCCTTCAAATATGAGGGTTGCTGTTCCACCCTCGCACACAGCAAAGAATCTTGGTCCTGCGGACTCTTGGCCTCGGTGTAGATGATGTGGCGATTACTTCTGTAAGGTAGTCATATCTATGGATGACATTTACCAGTAGGTACTGGGAGCTTTGTTAAATTTTGGGAGAATGATTTGCACACTGACAACATTTTAGTATACCGTTGAGAACCAAGACCAAATGTTTTAATACTTATATCTGAAACCAAGATAGTCTATTTTAAAAATTAAACATATTTGTCATGTTAACTTATTTCTTATTTCCTAAAAGACGGAACAAAATTCCTGTCATATTCATGATATACTTTATACAGAAGCAAAAGCCAACTGATGAAAAATTCTTTAATGAAATTAATAATACAAACATACAACAAAATATTACAAAGATTATTTCAATATCTTTCCTAGAATAATACAAGGGCTTTACTCCATCATTTCTTATTTATGGAAAATAACAGATGACATAGTGCCTCCATTGGGCAATGTCTTACCTGAGCAGTGGAATTTTGAGTAATTTCCAATAGGCCTGGCTTGTATTCTCCAGCAGGCCTCTCAGGTTCACTGTGGGGGTTAAGATCTCTATTCGACTGTTGAGCAATAACTCTTCACTTCCAGGATATTTTCTCTCTCTTTGCCTTGCCTTTTCCTTTTTCTTTTTTCCCCCAATAGTAATGTCAACCATCCAACCCTTAACTCTAAATGATAAAATGTAGCAAAGATAATTACATAGTTGACTGCTTTTACCAGAAAACAATTATACCTCCCAAGAGTTCTGATGATCATGCTCATCTTCTGCCAGAATATAATTTCGTTTAGAATTGGGGCTTTGACGGTGACTCTTAGTTAATATTCAAGAGCTTTAGTGTTTGAAGCCACAGCAACGACCACTTACATCTCAAGATCTGGGTGAAAAGCACACACAGGTGGTGTATCACTTACTGCCTTCATTATGCTGCTCTCCTGCTGAAGAGGGTTGCTGTTTGCTCTTGTGGCTCAACACTAAAAATCGCCATCCTGACATCTGGGTTATCGTTAAGCATTTCTGACAACTACCCATTCTCTTCTTTATGACTTCTCGCCTTCCACCTTCAATTCTAATCACACTGGTTTCTTTATTCCATGAGGTGTCCTTCACATTCCCGAACCCCACCCTCAGCTCATCTCCTCTTTCCAAAATTCACTTGGACAGCTGTCAGCTGTTCTCCCGCTGCCTATTCAAATTTTGCAGGTGTTTTTAATGCCAAGTTAAGCATTCTGTCCAAATAAGCAAACTTACTAATTTACTCAGTTTCAGAACTGCCTTTCCCTTCTGCTAAAACCTTTCAGTATCTTTGCTCACACTACACACCATGCTTGCCTGTGTTTATCACTGGTGTGGCCTCTTCATAGATACCTGGCTTCTTTTGTATGTGTATGTATTTCTTTAGGGGAAGATCACCTCACCTATTTCTTTTAAACCTCTCCCAGCACCTTGTATACATTTTTTGGTACAAGTTCATGGCATCCTCACTGAATAGATTTTTATCATACAATGAGAAAAGACCGTTCAGTGAATTACATTTTTATTAACCTTTTACAACTCCCATAAATGTAACTTTCCACAGAATTTTTAGTATTAATCTGAAAGTAAACAAAATAATATAGATAATGTATAAAAAGTACAGTTGCTAGGAAACTACCTACTATTAGGCAGTATATGCATGTCTCTCTCTTATACAACTTGGACTCAGTGGAGAAAACCAACATCCAGAGTACAGAAAATCTTTATCCAAATATTATTACTCAGCAGTATTAATGAAAAGAAATGAATGCATGGAATAGAGATATTTAGCTATAATGGAAACAGAAAATACCTCTCATTTTAAGCCTCTAGTATTTTAATCATTATTTGGATCCCAACATTCACCTATTGATAAATAGTTCAAATCAAAGGGAATTTTACTGGATAAAAATTGTGTAAAAATTATATAATATTTAATTTGTATTCCTAGACATTAGCACAAAGGAAATACAAACCTATATGAGACTATCTTATAATTATCACTTTTAAAATAATATCATAGAACTGTGCTTCTTAACCATCTGTGTTTGGAAAAGACCAGAATTTTGTTTTCTGTTGATCATGAACCAATGCTTTTCTGAAGTATAAAACCATGCTCATGGTGCCATGGTAAAGTTAAATTGCTATAAAACTTTCCAAATGCTTACTCTCACTTTCTCTCCTTATCACAAAGGTGGGTAACAACAACACAGCTGTAATAGGTGCCAACAATCTGTGGGTAATACTTTGACTCATGGGTTTCACTAAAAACAAGGTAATTGCCCCAGAAAAGGAGATGCTATGTTTTCTGCAGGTGGGAAAAAGGAAAACTCTAAAAGGTGTTATTCAGTTAAAGTTAAGCTTTAGTAAAGAAGCACTTGGCAATGAATGTGGGGTAGCTGAGAATCTGTAGAAGACACAGATCCGTAGCAATAATCAATGTTCTGGGCAGCAAATTCAATTCGCTCTGAACAGCATTATCAGTGCAAAATGAAATGGGCCAAGAAGTCTAGGAGAATCTGTCAACTTTTCTTGTGACAAGTGGTTTTGCAAGACAGTAGATAAATAGACCAGATGAATCTGACCAGTCAACAAGAGGTAAAAGTCAGGTGTACAAGTGCATAACTCTAAACATTCACTGATGGCAACTAAAGGGGTTGGCCCCTGGCTTTCTATTGCCTTTCATTTTCTTCTCTACTCCAGTATGCATCCTGGCAGTGGCTGAGGGCATGAGATGAAATGATAACTAGGGGACAGAGATGAGCTGACATCAGGGCAGGTCTCCCAGGGTGGCTGCCTTGGGGTGTGGTGCCAGGGTGTCTGATCCTCAGCCTTGCAGGTGCAGAAAACAAGTTTTGTGATGTACTTAGATTTGAAGGACATTGGTTCACACTAACAACTTAGATAGCATTCAGAAGGAGCTGATATATAGACCAAAAGGCCAGGTTATTAATGAAGGGGAGAAATAAAATGGCCAATAAACTGCTAGTTTTGTGGAAGCAGTTGGGGGAATATATGTATGTAAATTTAAAGGTCCACAGCAAGGCAAAAAATCAGTGCCCTGGTGTAAAATTATTGGTGAAAATAAGAAGTGATGTAAGCAGAAAAATCCATGCAAACAAACAATGCCTGCAAATTCACACAGGTTAATTGATTCAGCCCCATGCAAATGAATATCCCCCACCACCACACCCAAAGGTGAGTTGTCACTGGCCACTAGTTCAGGGCAATCAATGCACAGAAAGTCTACCAATGGCCCTTAGCAATTCTCCTACATTTGAAGAGAGCAAAAGCATGTTTTATATTGGCCCCTTACACACAGGAGCTCTTGTCAGAAACTCTTGATAGGTCTTCATAATGAGTTACTACTTTGGAGTAGGTATAATAAGCTTTAGATCCAATGGTGTGGATGCTTATGGGGCATCATATGCGTGTGTGACATTTGCGTGTACTAAAGGTAAAAACTCAGATGAGTTCTAATGTCCTCCTGGTGTTCACAGACCAATCTGGGCAGATTACCATGTGTCTTAAAGAGAAAAGTAATGAGGTAGGAATCATGATCATCCAGTTATCAGTAAAGAAACTGAAGCTTTGATAAAGCAATATTCTTTCTGATACATCTCCTAAGGCAAGGGAAATAAAAGAAAAAGTAAATAAATTAGACTAAAACATCTTTGCACAGCAATGAAAACCATCAAAAAATTAAAAGACAACTCACTGAATGGGAGAACAGATTCATCAATACATCTGATTATAGGTTAATATCCAAATTCATGAAAAACTTACAAAACTCAACTTCAAAAAAAAATCCAATTTAAAAATGGACAAAGGGCCTGAATAGACACTGCTCCAAAGAGGACATAAAAATGGCTAATAGACATATGAAAAGATGATCAACATCACTAATCATCAGAGAAATGCAAACTTCTCAAAGAGATATCACCTCATACCTGTCAGAATGGCGACCCTCAATAAATCAACAAATGGCAAGTACTAGTGAGGATGCAGAGAAAGGTGAACCCTACTGCACTGTTGGTGGGAATGCAGACTGGTGCAGCCACTGTGGAGAGCAATATGGAGTTACCTCAAACATTTTAAATGGAACTGCCTTATGGCCTAGCAATTCCACTTCTGGGAATTTATCTGAAGAAACCCAAAACACTAGTTCAAAAAATATATGCACCCTTATGTTCATTTCTGTGTTATTTACAATAGCCAAGATTTGGAAGCAACCTAAGTGTCCATAAAAAAGCTGTGATACATTTACACAATGGCATACTACTCAGCCATAATTTGTTTTTACCTTTATGAAAGCATGTATGGACCTGGAGAACTTTATGCTAAGTGAAATAAGCCAGTCAGAGGAAGACAAATACCATATGTGAAACCTAAGGGACAAACTGAACTAACAAGCAAAATAGAGAGGAGGCTGAGTTGAGCCTGAGTTGAGGTGAAGGGATTAAGCCAAAAAAAGACGAAGAACTCAGAGACATGGGTAGCAGTGATGGTTGTGGGGGAAGGGGAAGATAAATGATAATAGAAAAAAAACACAATAAAAATAAACTCAAAAAAGTAAACAACAGAAATGGAGCCTTTGAGTAGACATAGAACTTCCCAAAGTCATGTACTTTGGGATACTAAGAGTCATTCAGACTCTTCTTTGGCTCTGTCCCCAGCTCCTGGGGCATACTACCAAGAGACAATCCTTCATTCTCAGTCTTCTTTGGAATTGGCTAGGCTGAAAATTTTCTACTTTTAAAGGCCACCATATCCTGTGACTGACCAAAGTGGAAGATAAAATCATGGCCTTCTTTTCCCAACTCTAGACAACTTTAAGGGCCATCCCACCCTTAATACATCATATAGATTCTGCCAACCACCTTGTCAGGACTGTGTCTCAGCTCAGCTTCTCTCTCTGCCCTGACTTCGCCCTCTCCCTCCCATAGGTGTCAATTGATGTTCTATGCATGAAATCTTTATTTCAGGTTGCTCCAAGAAAACACAACCTGTGACACATAGCCAACAAATGTTTCTCGTATGAATAATGAAGTTAGGATTTTCCACGGACACCCATTCCTTTTCTGTTTTATTCTAGTGTCCTCCATTCTAGTGGTATACAATGCAGACATTTATAAAATAGGACCCTTATCTTTTACCTGGACCAGGAAAGAGAGGTTTTGGTGACAAAGAGCCTGTGCCGGGGAAGAAATCTGCAAATCCAAGCTCCTCTAGAAAATAGACAACACATCTTATCTGCTGATGAATTTTTGTTACTTGAAGCTTGCTCTCCAGCGGATGTTAAAATTGTGCTGAATAGACAGCCCATGCTGTCAGGAGAGAAATGCTCGTCTATTTCATTAACTACCTCATTTGCCTGCTGGTGGAGGAACGAGATAGACTGCAACAGCTCCGTGACTGGTGGTGGTAAATGACCCCAAGACTTATCCATCAGAGGAGAGTAGCTTCTTGAAGCTGACAGCGCATTTTTTAGGAGCTGGAAAATGGCTCTGTAGCCATTTACTTTTAAAGAAACATCACTTCTAATACTGGTCTTATTCATTGGCATGACTTCTCTGAACAAACACATAGGCTTGAAAGATATAAAACCTTCACCCTGTACTTACCAAACAGGATTAATGATTATTCATCATAACATTATTTCCCAAAAAGTTGTGGCAGGTCCTTCTTTTACTCTACTGAAGATAACTAATTCTCAAAGGACCATAGATTTCTCTTCCAGTAAATTTAAAGTTTGGGGTGATCTCTGACCCACCTGTGCTTACAGAGGACAGGCTATCTCCCTGGCAGCAATGATCTCTGTGGTCTCACACTTTCCTGGGTGTTGCAGTAAAAGGCAAGAAGAGACAAGTTTCCTGAAACAAGCTGACCTAAGGGGTGCACCTCAGTCAAGAGACTGGGCTTACCGTTTCTCCAGTAAACAATTCTGTTCAATTCTTTGCCTCCTAGATAGTAATAACAATTTTTATAATATTATCAACATAAAAATTTAGGGGAACAAAGGCTTTAATTGCTGAATCTTCTAAAAAGTAATTACTATTGGCTAATTATAGACATTTAAGGAACAAAATCATTTCATGCCTTATTTTTCTCTGCTGTGTGTGTGTAGATTGATATCAGTGCTAATTGCATCCAGGTGTTCTAAGCACTGCCCTGAGGTGGGATAAGAACAAATAAGAGAACATCAAAATGTCAGGGCTGGTTGGGGTAAAATTGATTGAACATTTTCTATTGTTAGTGGCTTAGAGGGTGCTGTCTTGAGTCCTGAGTGTTCTTTAATGTTGATAGTTGAACAATGTAATCTTGAGATTTTAAAAAATTAGGCCATAATTTTGCAGCTCTTGATAAGAATACAGTTGAATCAGAAAAGAAAAAAAATGTAAGCAAGAGCTGACACAGAGTCAACAAAGCTGGTGCTTTTTTCTGTAGAGCTAATAGAATGGTTTATTTTGAAGATTTATATCTCCTATCTCATCCGTGACAGGCTAGCTAAATCTTTAGGGTACCTGTTATGGGTTGAAATGTGTTCTTCAAAAGGATATATTCAAGTTCCAACCCTGGTAGCTGTGAATGTGATGTCTTTTTTGAAATAGAGTTTTTATGGTGTAATCAAATTAAGATGAGGTCATTAGAGTGTCTCAAATTCAGTATGACCAGTGCCCTTAAAAGAGGGAAAGAAGACACATTGAGGAACAGGGAAGAAGGCCCTAGGCGGCGGGAGGCAGACATTGGAGCGATGCAGCTGCTAACCGAGAAACACCAAAGGTGTCCAGCAGCACTGGGAGCGTGCAGAGAGATGTGAGCAGATTCTTCCCTGGAAACTTCTGACTCAGCTCTGGACCTCTCACTTCCAGAACTGAGTGAGAATCAATTCCTTTTGTATAAGCCACCCCGTGTGTGGTATTACGTTAGGGCATCCCTGGGAGATTAATCATCACCTGTCCCTGGTTTCATTGTGTAAACTGCTCAGAGGAACCACCAGGTGTTTGGTAAAATTTAAATAACGACCCTAGCTTGATCCTAGCTTGATCATTTCCAGAGCAATGCAGATATTAACAATGTCTCTCATTTATTGACTACCTTGTGCCAGGAACTGTGTGAATACATTCCCTGCACTGTTTCATGTAATCCACATGCAATCACAGGGACTATCAGTATTGCCACTTATGAGGCAGGAGTGGGGAACCAGAAGTTCAGGGACATGATCTGGCCCCTAGTCGCCCTACTAGTCATGGATGACATCTGGACCTGTACTAAGACCATATGACCATACAAGCATTTTTGCTTTGGGTAAAACGAGGCTAACATTTAGAATTCTATAAAATTGTAAAATACTATAATTGTAAAATTAATTATAAAATAATCATAAAGTGGGGGTATGAATTGAACATTCCCAGGGCCAGATTGAATGTAAGGGCACAACAGATTTGGATGCAGTGAGTGCCATGTCGTGACCGCTTATTGATGTCACTTGTATCAGTCTAGCTTTATTATAGTTGTCTTCTTAGTGCTTCTCTGTGTTCCTAAAATGACACTTAAGTGGGACCCTGCAGGATCTGCTTTGATCTGAAGCCCACCACTCCATTCTGCCCCTTGGGTAGTGTCGGTATAATGCTCTATGATTAGGCTTTTGCAACCAAAGAGACAATTAAGGGAAGTAATAGATTTTTCTTTGTTGCACAACATGACTAATTTCAATGGGGTTTATTTGCCATGAACAAATCACTGAAAAATAATGACCAATAAACTTAACTAAAAGCTTATTTCACTTGAAAATAAAGTCAACAGTGCTTAATATACTTGCATTTCAAATAAAGTCATAATTGCTTCTTGCTGAGACTATTGCAGTTAGTTGATACTCTGCACCAACACTGAACAAATAAATCTAAGGGTTTAAGATTGGGATTAGGAAAGGGCTTTTCCCTGAATGAGAAAACTATAAGGACGGTCTATGTGACATCAATCAATGAAACAGGTTAACAGTCTCCAGCAAACCAGCTGGTCTGCCTTGGACCCGGACACGGAGATCATGAACAATTCACAGATTCACTGACTGTCCCTGGAGCCCTAGCTTCCTAATCCCTGAAGCGAGACAATAAAAGTAAACTCTTTGTTGGATTGGTGGACAGACAGTGTGAGTGAATACATATGCTTAGAACAATGTCTGGCATGTGGTCACAGGTGAATAGGTGCTAATATTATTATTACTCAGATATTTTGGCAAGCTATTAGTTTTGTTTTTTTCAAATGTCTATTTTTATAAGCACACTTTTTGTCCTGCATATTCTTTCCCAGAGAGAATTAAAGTAAGCAGGGTAAGCCTGTACAGGAAACCTGATTGCATCCCCATTTCACTCATGCCTATCAGCCTCTCATGCCCACCCCAGCCCCGGCCTGGAGGGGTGGAAAGGACAGGAGAAACATAGCTCTGCCCATTCTTTCTCAGGAAGCCAGCCCACCCCAGGCTGGAGCCACAAGGCTGCTCTGAAGTCTATGCCGAATCATTAAATCGAGGTCCCTAAGGGGCACCCAAAGGTAAAAAAGAGGATTAGCTGGTGCCTTCCTTTCCATCAATTGTCTCATGCAAACTTCATCAGGAAATCTAGGTCTATATGTCCTTAAGGAGTGCTTACTTATTTTCCAATGAGAATGTAAAGTGTACATAAGTTATTTCTAAAACAGAAAGTGTTCCTAATGCATCTGATTTATGAGTTAATAAAGTGTTCATTTGGCTCTGGCTGGTGGCATGGTGGATAAGGCATGAGCCTGTGAACCCAAAGGCCACTGGTTTGATTCCCAGCCAGGGCACATAACCAGGTTGTAAGCCAGGTCTCCAGCCAGGTCCATAGCTGGAAGCAGGTAAAAGATAACCATATATTGATGTCTCTTTCCCCCTCTGTCTCTCTCCTTTCTCCTCTCTCTGAAAATAATAAATACAATTTTAAAAAATAAACAAAGCATTAATTTGGATGATGGGGTGTTATGCTAAAGAAACAGGTCTGAGGAAGAGATTCATATTTATTGATGACCACATTCTGGGCATTTTAGAGTCCTTCTTAAATTAATTTCCACATCAACCTGGTAGAGTAGGTTTCAACCCATTTTAAGGAAAGGGCACAGATGCACAGATGCTCATAGTAGTCAAATAATGTAGCCCACATTACACAACCAGGTCAGAGAGTCTAAGTGACAGTCCTGAATGTCCATTGTCACATCCAAGAAGCCCAGCTCCCACAGCCCACCCCACTGTGCAGCTGCAGCCCACACCTTGGGGCAGTGAGCCTTCTGCATCATCTTGAATTTGCACCAGATCAGCAAGCAGGCTTTGAGTCTCTGCAGGACCTCCTTGATTCCAGGAGATCCCTTCTTACCCACAGCTCTGCTGCATTTGGGTCAGTGCCCGCCTGCTTGGAGCTGACTTCCAATGTCTTCCCCTTACTGTGCAATCAAAATTCTCTGCACACCTTGTAAGCCTGTGAGCGTTCTCTGTGACTCAGAGGTGGGAACACGTGGATGAAAACCACATATGAGTTTAGCTGGGGTGGGGCAGGGGTGGGGGTTCTAAAGCAGTAGGGGAACCTACTCATCTGTTCCATTTTACCCCCCATTTTAATCCTGCTTTGCCTTTTGAAATCTTAGACAATAAGCAGTTAATACCTTCTGTTTTCTTTCTCAGAACCAGATTTCCTTAGAACAGCTCCCTCCCCCACCCTCCTTCTAAAGCTTGGAGAGTAGGCTAGGCCTGCTTTTCTTTCTGTGTGGATGCTGAAATCTGCCCAGCTGTATCATGTTTGAAAGAGTCATTATTTCTTTCTGGCATAATAAGAGCCTTAGATTGAAACAAAATATCTAATTACATTGGAAGGGGAAATATCGACATTCATTTATAAAACATCTTCCTGGTATTCATCTGTTTAATGAACTAGAGTGCTCCCAGATTGGCTGTCATCATCACAGACACGGTGGTGACAACACGTTAGGGGGAGCAGAGTGAGGTGCAGTGGTCACCCACGGGGTTTTTGTTCTGTTTCCTAACATCCTTAGGCTGTGGTGGCGTGAAAACCGAGGGCTCACCTGGCTGCTTCAGGGGCCAGCTTGCGCAAAACACCAGAAGGTTCACTGAGAGCCACAGTGGTCAGAGCAGAACCTCCCAAAGTCATTACTAGAAAGGCCCTGAAGATATTTTATAGTTTCTTTCTTCCCCCTAGTTTTAGGATCAAAGCTGAGGCATCTGAGCGTCAGGAGAAGAAAGTCAGAAGCAGGCTCAAGCTGAAGGAGAGGACAGATTCTAGATGATTGTCAGAGCAAAGTAAGGACTGAGCAGAGAGTGAATGGTGGGTGGCCTTAAATCCTCACCCAACCTGAGTTTCCAAGTCGGGAGCTGTCGGCATCTCTCCTAGCTGAGTTTCAGCCTTCCCTGTGGAAGCAGACACTTCATTCAACATTATGAAAGGGTAACTCTCAAGGAGAATTCTGCCTAGTTACTGAACTGCCTGATATTCTTGAAGCCTTAAAGGAACCTTAGGGGGTGGTCATGTTGCCGTTTCTAAGTAGGAAGAATAGAACAATATTCAGGGGAATATTATGTTTTATTTTTCTTCATGGGATAGGAGAACATAGAGGAGTGTTGAGGGTTGTGGAATGGAAGAAATATGTTTAAGTACGGTAATTGCATTATTTGGGGAAGGCTTACTCTGAAATTGTATTTATTACTGCAGGAATTTTTTCTCTGTGCATTTCAAAGCCTACATAATAGAATCAAAGACAATAATTTTTTAAAATTATTATTATCATGAAAGTGTAAAGAATACCCTTGTACTTGTTACAGTTTTAAAAGTACGAAGTACACTCAGAGTTGGGGTGAAATGAATGGGCTCAGACGCAAATAAGCTTTAGAAAACACATCCAAATGTTCATATAGTTTTAAAAAGAAATTTACTGCTAATACTGAGACTGTACCATTAGACAATTCAACCCAAAATAAGGGCCTAGTAAGACAGTCAGAGCTTC
Source organism: Noctilio leporinus (assembly GCA_004026585.1). Lineage (NCBI taxonomy): Eukaryota > Metazoa > Chordata > Mammalia > Chiroptera > Noctilionidae > Noctilio > Noctilio leporinus. The sequence continues at coordinate 170,325 of PVIW01001326.1, read as the reverse complement.
AGTCTTGACCTCCAGTGAGAGAAAGGAGTCTTTTCACAAGATCCATTTTAAAAACTAGCAGAACAAAGCTGTAAACAATCTGTATATTTCTCATGGGTGGTTAGCTTGGAGAGGCTTTGTTAAAGGGGCAGGTTACGGTCCACATGTGACCCACAGCCCCTACAGTAAAATCTGACCAAAGGAAGGGCCAGCCTTGACCAAGGGCAATCATTTCTTTCTATTAGATGGAGAAGACAACCCAAAGTGGCACTGCTTGAGGAAATCAACAGTAACAAAGAAAGGGGGCGGGGCTATTTTCTTCTTTTTTTAGAAACTTAATTGTTGTTTAATTACAGTTGTCTCAGATTTTCTCTGCTGCTCTCTCATGCCCCCTGCCACTCCCACAGTCAACCCCCACCCTGTTGTCAAGAGGAGATTGTTTTTAACAGTTGAAATATTTATTGAGATAATTGTGCATTCATAGCATCTATAAGTAATAATACTGACAGATCTTGTGTACCCTTTACCCAATTTCTCCCAGCCGTAGCATCTTAGGAAATATAGTGTTCTATTGCCATGAGGATATTAACATTGATGAAAACCACCAGTCTTACTGAGATTTCCTCATGTTTACTTTCCCTCACTTGTGCACATGCATATGTGTGTGTATTCAGTTCTATGTTTGCTCTCCGATCTAGTTCTGTGCCCTCAACTTTCTCTTTGAAAACCATATCCACCTTTTTGCCAACCCCACCTCATCCCACCCTCTTCCCATCCCTGGCAACAACTCATATGTTCTGCATTTCTAATATTTTGCTATTTTAAAAAGTTATATAAATGGAATCATACTGTATATAACCTTTTAGGGATGGGCCCTTCTTATTCAAAATAATTCCCTAGATATTAATCCAGTTGTTTCGTGTGAAAATAGTTTGTTCCTTTCTATTGCTAAGTTGTATTTCCAGTAGAGATGTACCTAAGTTTGTTTAACATTTTCCTATTGAAGGTGAATATCTGGGCTGTTTCTAGTTTGGGGCTATTATGAATAAAGGTGCAATGAACATTTGTATCTAGTTTTTGGTGTGAACGTAGTTGTCATTTCTCTGGGATAAATGCCCATGGGTGCAGTCACTGAGTTGTATTGTATTTGCATGTTTAGTTGTATAAGAAACTACTAAAATGCTTTCCAGAATGGCTGTACCATCTTAAATCCCCCTTGTAGTGGGTGAGTGATCCAGTTTATCCCCATTCTGACAGCAATCAAGGTCTCAATTTTTTTCCTTTTAATTTCTGCCATTTGGAAAGGTGTGTAGTAAGAGTTCATTGTGGTCTTCATTTGCCTTTCTCCGGTGGCTAATGATGTTGAGCATATTTTCAGGTGCTCATTTTCCATTTACATGTCTCTGTTGGCAGAATATCTGTTTGTGTATGACCCATTTTCTCTTTGAATTGTTTGGTTTTATTTTCACTGTTTAGCTTGAGGGTTGTTTCTATATTCTAGATATTATTCCTTTGTTGGGTATGTGTTTTAAAAATATCTTGTAGTTTATGTGTCTTTCCCCACCCTTCATATGATCTCAGAGCATGTTTTTAATTTGGATAAGGTCTTTTTACGTATTATCTTTTGGCTTCAGGTCTATGAACTCTTTGCCTAGATCCCAAAGTTATCCTCTACGGTTTTTCTAAAAGTCTCATAGTTTTAAGGCCTTCATTAAAGCCCATGATCCAGTTTGAGTTAACTTTTGTAGATGGTATATAGTTTAGTCAAGATTCCATTTTTTGCCCATGGATGGCGAGTTTCTAGAGCATCATTTGTTGAAAAGGTCTCAGCCTCCTCCATTGAGCTGCTTTTGCACTTTTGTCAAAGCATGTTTGCGAATGTCTAAGTGCTATATTCTGTTCAATTCATCTATGAAAGGAAGGTTTTAAAAATTGTTTTGAGGCTTCCAAAGTCCACTCAGTTTTGTTGTTTGTTTGGGGACTTTTGAGTAAGCATACTTTCGCAGTTTTAGTTTCTCATGTGTATTAATTGCAAAATGAGTTTGGAAAATAAAGACATACATACATACCTCTCTTTATATATATATATATTGTATACATATCAACACATGTATTCAGGTGTGTGACATGCACATATAGGCATATACTATGGATATACATATGTATTCTAAAAAGATAAAACTCTATAATGTAAGTTACTTAAATAAAATAAAAACATCACAAGTAATTATTTAAAGGTTTATGATTTGCCATAGTAGAAATAAATTTCCCTACATTTTTCTTAGGGTAACAAAATCTAAGTTAAATGTAATTTATTATTCTTGTACCTAACATCAATATTGTAATTTTTAAATATTTTTTACTTTCTTAATATGAATGGTTAGCAGTTAGGGTATAAAGTTTTCTTCATTATATAATTATACATATATAAAATGAGCCAAGCACCTATTAATCACATTTTATTTCAGAGCAATGGATTTTTTCTTTTCTTTTATAAAATCAAGTTAAAATTTACAACCCTAAGGGCAAGCTGACTATGAGCAGTGGGGAATAAAAACTATATATTTTGTGCTGAAAATCATAACAATGTTTATGATCATAAATATAAGGGCTTGGGTGCATACACATACACACATCTTTAAAGAAAATAAAATAATTGTCAGTCATGATGCCAACATTATTTAAGCCTGCAAAAAGAGCCAAACTGGTGTAATTCATACTTACTGTGTAGAGATGATCTCACTGCACAATTACCTTAAATGGCAGAATATCTTCAAAGTCAAAGAATTCTCAGTAAAATTTTAACTAAGTGCAAAAGATAAATATAACCAATTTAATATCATTAACAAGTTCTAAGAATGAGTTATCTACTTGGGATACCAATGAGAGAGCAAAACTTTGAAGCTTATCAGCATGTCTCTGGCATTTCCAGTGGAACAAACATCCTGATGTGAGTGTGTGTGTGTGTTTGTGAGAGAGAGAGAGGAAGAAATGAATGCATTAAATATACATATTATTTATAGGTTAATGACATTGTACAGTCCATTTTGTAATGTTCTAATATCATGCTCATGACTCCCAATTTCTATAGGTTTTCCCTACAGCATACATCAAGAGAAAAATAAATAAATGGAAGTAAGCCACCAAGAAGTAAATGAAAAAGAGTGAATCATCAAAAATATTGAAAAAGAAGAAAACAATTAATTTGACAAAATAATCTTGATCCTTCTGAAGATAAAAGATGTTATAAGTATCATTTGGGGTCCCTAGAAGAGGCCAACACTCAGTTACTCAGTTGACTGGCAAAGTGCAGTCACCAGGAACCTGTGTCACCAGGACTCATTTTTACCCTTTACACCTGAAAGTTTAGGGCTGGTGCACTTCTGTCTGCTTTGAGGGGCATATGTTCTACTGTGACAATGCAGGTTGTCAAATATGAGGCCATTTGCTAACTCCCAGCATCTAAGAGTCTTGGCAGAGATGAGTTTTGACTTGGGCCTTGAGTCAAGATAAAAGCTGGACACTAGAAGCCCTGGATATTAGTGCCGGCCTGCGAACCCAAAGGTCTCTGGTTTGATCTCTAGCCAGGTCACATAACCAGGTTGCAAGCCAGGCCTCCAGCAGGTCTGTAGCTGGAGGTAGGTGAAAGGCAATGATACACTGATGTCTCTCTCCTTCTCTGCCTCTCTCCCTTCCTTTCTCTCTAAAAATAATGAATAAAATCTTTAAAAAAAAAAAAAAAAAAGAGCTGGATACTAGGGCATCACACCTGAGCAGAGGGGCAAATGAGCAAAAGTCACTGGGACTAAAAAGAGCACAAAGTGCCTGGCAGGGAGCACCACAAGAGGCTCCTATGATTGGAAGTGACAGCTCAGTTTAGAGGCATTGAGGAAAAGTGCATTTGAGATCACAGGGCATGGGATTCCAGAATGGACTCTTTCCTTGGAGGACCTTTCCTTCTCCAACCTAGGGGTCCAGTTGAAGGACAGCTTGTTATGCTGTGACCCTAGGCTGCAAGGAGGCCTGTACCTCAGGCTTGCCAATGTTTTAACTCTCCACCTTGGCAAGCATGGGTCGCCCACAGTGAGCAAAGGACCCCAGCAGGGCCAGTTAGAGTTCTTCCATGGGTAGCTTCATCCATATCAGGGACAAAAAGTCCTTTTTCTACTGGGCTTGCTAAGTCAGGAGGTAGAATATGGACCTATGGTGATGCAATTCAGTATCCTGCAATTTTTCTATGAATTCCCTACAGCTTTAACTGGGAAGATACATAAAAGCCAGAGAGAGCCCATTTCCTCCCAGGAAACAATGATGGCCAACAACTTTCACCCATCCTGCTGCTGCCAATTCCACACTCTATAGAGTCCACCCACATATAATCCCTCATTTTTCAACATTGCAAGTATTTATCCCACCAGCATTTCATTAAGTGCCTGGTGTCTACTAAGCATCGGGCTCTGCTAAAATCATTATTAAGAAAGAAAACATATCATTTCCTTAAAGATGTTTGCAGACTACTCAAGATAGACAAGACCACTTGCCAAGAGAAACAAGTTGAAACAAACAAACCTAGCTTTGCCAAGAGAGATTTTAGATGGCAAATATGTCAACAGGGCAGCTTATCAAACTGAATGCATTTTATTAAGCTGAATCCAGCTGGCTATGGCCACTTTGAACAGGCATGTGCAAGAAGATCCTTTTTCTTCCAGGGTTTTGGGAGATGAAGTAAGTATCTGAGGCAATGAAACACGGATGGCAAAGTGAGATATGGTTAGGAGAAAGAAGGGGCAGGGAGCCAGAAAGAAAGAAAGAAAGAGACTTGAGATAACATATAGTTAATGTATGTTCATTGGTTTATAAAGCTTTATTTCAGTATTATATTTTATAAATTTAGCTTTAATGTGAACTTGTCAGAGGCTCCTTCCCTCAGTTGAGGGTAATTTATCCGGAGTCCTACAAAATCAGTGGTAGCAAAACTCCTGCAATTTCATGTTGTAGTCTCTCAGGCCTGTTTCCCACTGGGCTGCCTTGATTTGATTAGCCTTTCACTGCACACAGTGATATCTGGTAAACCACCTCTGGGACAGAGAGCATCCTCTGACACACACTGCACAGTTCTCTCTCTGTCTCTGTCTTTGGAAGAAGTGTTGTGAGAAAGCCCTCATGAAACCAAGTGTAATAACTGAAGATGAGCCCCTACTATGCTTCACAATGAAGCCAAGGCTCATCATAATAATCATCTGAAGTTGCTTTTGCTCCATCAGCAGTAACTCAGTGCAGGGCAGCCTGAGTTCAAGGCAGCAACTTACAGAGAACACTGAAAAGATTCCTAGAAGACAAAAGCCTGGCAAAGAGAGAGTTCACATTGCTCTGTGAATTCTCCTGTGGAAGTGAACAAAAAGAATTCACATATTTAACAAATTGCCTATTGTTCCTTTGATTAAAGAAAAGCCAACACCAAGACCCCATTTTGCTATTGTACAGACAAAATTAAAACATTACCAAGTCTCAGATTCATACTAAATGTAAGGTTTTCAGAATAAAAGTCAGAAGAATATTCTTTACATTAAAATAACAACCTTTGTATGGGAAGACATAGAATCACAAATTTCAAAATAATAGCTTATTTTGAAAAGCAATTGAAATGGGAATTTTAAAAAGCATTCCAGAAGAGTAGAAATAGAAAATATTTGCTACCTTGGGAAGCTGAAAAAGAAATAAGTTGCAAATTATAGCTTTTACTTCTGCAGGCAATGTGCAAATGAAATCTACATGTAGAAAATTCTGGTGCTTTCCACTATGAAAATATAGTGAAGATCAATAAATTAGAGATTTTCTTTTATGACTTCATTTTTAAGTAGGTTCTAAATTTCACCAATGTGTTGATTTAGTGAAATATTCACTTTACCTGAATATACTCTAAATTTGCATAATGAGCAGGAAGTCTTCATGAGAGTCAACTGCACCAGTCAGAGGTCATGTTTATGTCCTTAATGCCTCAGAAAAGGATCTCTTGCCCTTAGAGAAGAGGCAACTAGCTCCTGATGCAGCTGGGAGTATTTCAAAATGTATGGCTCAGTCATGGTGGACCTCATGGACAGGCTTTAAACACAAGTCTAGAGCCCAGAGATTGGGAACTAAACAAGGATTTCTATTTCCTCAGCTCTGCTAATCAGCAATCCTCATGGAAGACTGAATTGGAGCGGAGTTTCATGGGGAAAGGCAAGGTGCTGAGTCCCCATTTGTCAGTGTTAAATGGGGGACAGAAGGCACTCATCTGTAGGCTGAAATTTTATCTGCATTTTCTATATCCAGTAGGTGGCTTCTCGTGGCTTCCAGATGCTTCAGTAACAGCAGTAGGAATTTCCCTGATTTTGGCAGAAGTGGTGTATTTGCAACTAGAGCATTGCTAACAATTCCCTAATTTACTATAGAAGTGAACAGTTTGGTGACTAAGAGCTGCTCCTGGGAGCATCCCGAGAGTCTGCTTCTGAAGCTTTCCTAATGATTTTGTAACATATGCTTCCTCATACTGAGTCTTGTTTTTCTTGCACAGCCTGGAGTGTATATTACTGTCAGTATCTAGACCCTAACCAGAGCACAGGTAAGGAGTTAGCCAGAAAGGAATTCCAAAAGACTGAAAGATTTGCCATTCTTTGTACACACACTTATTTCTTTGTATAAGGAAAGCAGATCATGAGAAGAACAGACCTTCCTTAAAGGCCCTATGGGGGCATCTGTTCACACATCTCTGGCAAAACACAGCAGTTATGTTCACAGCTGAATAAGGATGGTAACCTCCAGGCTTCCCCAGGAATAGCTAGGCAGGGGAGGGGCCTCTTCCTCTCTTCAGGTTTGCTGTAGTCCTAGCAGCCCCCACAAGGAGAAATTCTCTTGTCAATGTCATGACCTTGAGATGTTTGTAGACTGCAAGAGGCTCGTTTAGAGATATTAGAGTATTTTGATTAGAAATTGCATATGGAGCTATGGGTAGGATGCTCTTTACATTACCTTATGGACAATTTAATGCTTCCTGCGACAGGAGCTACCCAAATTCAAATGAACCCTTTTGATAAAATGCACTTTAACTTTTAGCAAGTCTTATGATAGGGGCCACTTTTTCACATAAGAGATTAATTAATGATGGTAACTGCAACAAGCTGAAACAGTACCATAGAAATCATCATTTAATATAAAATTTTTTGCATTGAGATCAATTTCAAAGTGCTGAAAAACTCTAAATATCAACAAAAGAGTGGATGAATAAACTAGTCACAGCAGAACACATAGCAATCAAAATGACTAAGTCATAGTTGCACATAATAACATCAAAGAATGTTAGCAATATGATAAGCATATATATAAAATCCATTTTGTCTGATATAAGTATTGCTACACCAGCATTTTTTTATGTCCATTTGCTTGAAATATTTTTTCCATCCCTTACTTTTAGTCTGTGTAGATCTTTTGTTCAGAGGTGGGTCTCTTGTAGATGGTATATATGTTTTCTTATCTATTCATATCATGTTTTCTTATCTATTCAGCTACCCTATGTCTTTTCATTGGTGCATTTAATCTACTTACATTTAAAGTTATTATTAATAGGTAGTTATTTATTGTAACTTTTCCTCTTCGTACCTGTGCGCCTCTCTGTTTTTCTTTGTTCATCTTTTTAAAGCAGACCCTTTAGCATCTCTTGCAATGCTGGTTTGGTGGATATGTATTCTTTTAGACTTTTTTTTTTTTGTCTGGGAAACTCCTTATTTAACCTTCCATTTTGAATGAGAGCCTTACTGGGTAGAGTAATATTGATTGTTGGCCTTTGTTTTTCATTGCTTGGAATATATATATATTTTTTGCTTGGAATATTTTTGCCATTCCCTTCTGTAGTGTTTCTGTTGAGAAATAAGCTAATAACCTTGTCAGAATCCCCTTGTATATTATTAGCTGTTTCTCTCTTGCTACTTTTAGGATTCTCTCTTTGTCTTTGAAATTTGCCACTTTAATTATGATGTGTCTTGGAATGGGCCTCTTTGGGTCCATCTTTATTGGGACCTCCTATGCTTCCTGAACTTGCATGACTTTTTTTCTAAACTTAGGGAAGTTTTCTGTCATTATTTTACTTTTTCAAATAGGTTTTCTATCCCTTGTTCCTCTTTCTCTTCTCCTTCTGGTATCCCTATGATATGGATATTATTACATTTTATATTGTCCTGCAGTTCTCTTAAAACCTCTTCATTCCTTTTCAATCTTTTCTCATTTTGTTGTACTGTCAGGGAATTTTTGTATATTAATTTTATTTATTATTTCCTGAGAGTGGGGAAGGGAGAGAGGCAGAAAGGGAGAGAGACATCAGCGTATGGTTGCCTTTCACCTGCCTCCAGCCACAGACCTGGCTGGAGACCTGGCTTGCAACCTGGTTATGTGCCCTGGCTGGGGAATCGAACCAGCAACCTTTGGGTTCACAGGCCGGCACCTTATTCACTGTGCTACCAGCCAGGGCCCGGGAATTTTTTTTGATGTTGTTTTCCAGCTTACTGATCCAATCCTTTGCTTCAGATAGCCTGTTTTTTATTCCTTCTACTGTGTTCTTCAATTCAGAAATTGTATTCTTCATTTCCTCCTTGCTCTTATTGATAGTTTCTATGTCCTTTTTAATGCTGGTATAGTTCTCAGTATTTCCTTATAACTTCCCTGTAGTTCTTTGTAGGTTTTCATTGAGCTTCTCTATAATCATTATTTTGAATTCCATGTTTAATAGTTACTTGCCTCTATTTCATTTAGTAGTCTTTCTGGGGATTCCTCCTTTTCTTTCAATGTGAGGAATATTTCTTTGTGTCCCCATTTTAGGTGACTCTTCGTGTTTGTTTCTGCTTTGGCTTCCTGACTTCATGATGTGACCTACTGTGGTAAGAGAACTGTGGGATTCTGTGGTACCATCTCCTTGATCTCCTAAACTTGATGCTCTTGGGATGCCCTTTATGCCATTTTTGGGGGTTGTCTGGTTGTGCTTGGGTTTTGGTTGTTGTGTTGCTCTTTAGTGTGTCCTTCTCTCCAGCTAGTTGACTGTATGTCACTCTGCCCACCACATCTTGTATCCTGTTGTAGAGGTTCACTTTCTTTATCTCCGGGATCTTCCCTGGTGACATCTGATCATGTCCCAGTCTGGGTCTCATCAGACTATTATTCGAGACTATAAGAAATCCACTGTCTTTGTCTGTCTTCTTCAGTTGTCAACAATCAAGAGGATGCTTTAAAAGAAAGTTTTCACATACTCAGCACTTTTTATAGATTTCTATAAGGGAACAGTTGTCAATGGTGCCTCACACACACATGGCTATGTATTTGTATTAAATTATAACAATATACAGTTTATCAGTCTAGCCTGGTTTAAACCAGGAGTGAATTCTGCATTATTTTGAGAAAATTCTCTGAGTTCAGAAATGTATGACTTGAAATGAGCTTTTGAATAATGCCTTATTTTAATTTAAGGACCGTCTGTGAGAGTTAGATTTGTTTCCTCATACTTACTAATGAGTTTAACTAGAATTCCTGACAGAACTAGCCTTTTAGCTAGAGTGTGGGAAAGATTCCTGGAATAGAAAACATGAATTCTGGAAACAGGCCTTCTACCAATTATTGGGGTCATTTTGGGCAGGTGGCTTCATTTCAACTGGCCTCATTTTCCTAACTTTATAATGAGTGAGGCAAAGGATGAGGTAATTTCCAAGGCCACATCTGATAAAATTATGTGCTATTCATCTTGTTGTAAACAGTAATGTCATGGGAAAATCATCCAGCAAAGCAGACAAGATTTTCTAAAATACACCATAGCATTTCATGCTATTTAGAAAGGATTGCTAATCTCTATGTTGAAGCAGGTACATAAAATATTTTGAGCAATATTATTTTGCCAGTCTGCAAATCACAATGGAAACTTGTAGAAAGACTTTTTTAAAGATAGAAATTAGTGACTGTTAGAGGATGCCAGTAACCAGTTTATTTTGAAAAAAAAAAAAGTAAGGAAAGGAGAAGAAACAAACTTTTTTTTTTTTTTCCCCTAGGTGAATGTGCCACTGGCTAACCAAATAATGGATGAAGAAAAGTTTTTATTTATAGAAGTTTCCTAGCTAGCAAATGAAGAAGGTAAGATAGAATTAGAACATGACCATTTTTTAAAATTTCAATAATTAGTGGACCCAATCAATGAGTATCAGCTGCAACTAACATCACAGAAAGAGAGGCAATTAGATCCCGTAACCTCATCCAAGAAGGTCCATAGTTTCCCCATTGATACTATGCAGTATCATTGAGGCAAAGCACTCTTGCCTTGAAAATTGAACCTGAATCCGATCCACCTCATCTAGACTCAGTTTGTTCTACAAAGGAAATGCAGAGGACAAAGCAGCATGTGGTGAAAAGGACAAAATCTAGTCTGTGGAAAACTGTACAAGACAAACTGATCTTATTTCTTCAGCAAATATTTTACAAAGAAAAAATGGTAAGGAGAGAAAAACTTTACTGATGGGAAATGATATGACATTAATCGATCAATTACAATGTATGAATGTTTTCTGTATCCAAATTCAAACTATAAATATATATACAGAACATTTGAGAAATATATGAGGCATTTAGAGTTTTGAATATCAACTAGAGATACTTATAAAATTAAGCTATCAGAGGAAATGGGTTTGGGAGCCTGAGTTAAATAGGTGAAGGGATTAAGCAAAACAAACAAACAAAACAAAGCAAAAACCCTTATGGACACAAAGACACAGACAACAGCATGGTGATTACCAGAGGAAAGCCATGTAATGGGAGATAGAAGAGGGTAAAGGGGCACAAATGGTGACAGAGGAAACTTGACTTTAGATGGTGATCACACAATATGATATACAGATAATGTATCACAGAATTATATACTTGAAATCACATAATTTTACTAATCACCATAACCCAATAATTCAATAAAATATATTAAAATTATAAGTTTTAAGACATAATAATGATATTATGGTTATAGTAAAGAAAATAAGTCATTTTAGATATACCCTATCATATTTATGGGTAAAATGATACATTTTCTTCAAAGTAATGAGGGGGTGAAAAATAATATATGGGAAACATAGATGAAGAAATTATATAATGTGGAGCCAGGGAGTAAAATACGGTGGCACAAATGCAACTAAAATGTCTAGGAGTTAAAGTGGATAAAAGTAGGTGACAGAAACAGGGAGGTTTTTTACACAATTGCAGGTCTGTATTTGGATTTTTCACAGTGAATAGCTTTAAAAAAACAAGTAAATACCAGCAATTGAAAACAATTAAATAGAGCCCTCTATCTTCAAATCTGGTCCATATCTATAAAAGTACCAAAAAACTGGTGTAATTTGGGCATCTAAATGTAGTCTAAAATGGATTCACTTTATAAAAATTCAACTTTATTGCCAGTAATAAAATGCTAAGTTCCCACCTACCTTTAAGAGCTGGAAGTGGGATATACACAGTGGAATATTGCCACCAGCTCATACAAGCTCAGCTCACAAGAACTAATTATTAATTTTTTCAGCTATTAAACACAGCCACTATTAAAATTAAATTACATAAAGTTTTTTTAATCAATTCAACATACATTGAAAGATAATAAGTATTCAAAATTGATTACTTCTTAATTATTTTAGTCTATTTTTCATTCTCTGTGCTCCTGAAGTTATTAACATCTATTAACATCTATTGTGTGTACATATGGTGTCAATGCTATATAATGGTGGGTAGCATAGTATTTATCTTTACAGCAACATACTCCATGATATCTTATTGGTTGCTTGAAATTAGCCATGTTGTTAGTACTTATCCCAGGGACATTGGCCAATTCTACAAACCAGGGATTTTTCTTTTCTTTTCCATTGTTGTTCTATTACAGTTGTCCCATTTCCCCCCCATTGCTCTCCCTTGTCCCACCAACCTCCCCCTTTCTTTGTCCTGAAAGTCAATTATTAATCATTTATCAGTGTACCTCTGACATAAGAAATTATTTATTTGGTTCTAATATAGTTATTATACTTAAAATTAATTAGATAAATACTGGAGAAATAAGAATCTTTCCCTCATTAAGATTTCACTAAATGCCTACACTTTTCCTGATCATCTTGTCCATTGACATCTTTTAGAATTTATAGTTGCTATCTAATAAATTAGTACATAATTGTATGTGGCTGTTACAATTGTGTATCAGCCAGTAGGTCATCCCAATTAGACTAATAACACTTTGAGGGGGAAATATTCATGCTTCTGCTGAATCTGCATAGTGTCTGGCACAAAAATACATTAAAGATGCTACATAAATGCAATTCATCTATTCATCCTTTAGCAAGTCAAATGTATAGTCACCCTGCTAGTGCTGGGATAGATTGATGAGTAAGTGCATTAAGTCAGCCAAAGGGGTCATATGAGGGAGACAGACACATAAATGCATAGAGTTTGAAAAGGATGGAAGGGTTTAATTATCCTGGATAGATGTCCACCAACCTCATTCCTTATTTAGAAACTGATATGCCGGGTAGTATACTGAATAATTTCTATTTATATATGCTTTATTTAATTACTTTCATGGTAGTCTGAGATAGAGTTATTACTCCCATTTTATTGATAAGGAAACTGAGACTGAAAATGGTTAAGTAGTTTCTAGTCAGAGGTAAGTCTTAGATTTTTATCTTAGATTTTTATCTTAGATTTTAAAGTTCAGGCTCTTAAGCATTTCATGTGCTGTTTTAAAGAAAAAGAATAGACTTACTTTTTGAAAGATTGGTATAATCTGAACAGCAGAGAGAAAGAGAGGACATGTCATATAATAGGAAAAGAGGCCTCATCAAGGTAAGAGAAGGAAGAAAGTGATATGTATGAGCTGTTGAGAAGTCTTTCCGTGCAGAGTGTGAAGATCTGAATATAAGGCTGGCTCAGATGACTGATTTTCTTGAATGCTTTGAAAGCTAGGCAGAGAAATTTGGCTCAGAAATAGGGAGCCATCAAGGTCTTTGAGATAGAGAGTGCTATAAAAATCACAGAATTCGAAGGACATTAGAAAATATGCCAGAGGATTGAAAGAGTAATAGTAGAAACAGATATGGTAGCAATAAAGATCTGAAGCAACATCAAACTGAAATAGAATAATAGATGTTTTCTTTGGAGTTTGGGAATATTTTCTAAATTGGTGCTTATAACTAATGATAATAATGAAATCACAAAACAAATGTTAATAATTAGACAAGTAATGACTTTTTCCCTAGTAATTATAGTCTAAATCTAATATCTTATGTTAAAGCAGATTGACTACTAAAAGGTCTCTGGTGTTCAACATAAAGAAGGTGTTCTGAGTGCATTTTGAATGAGAGGTTTTACCGTGTGGGGTGTTTCGCATCTTATGCTCCAGAACATCAAAATACCAGCAACAATCCCATATTCAGTTCATGCAGGAGCTAACTTTAATAATGGTCGGATTTTCTAGATGACAATCTGTGTGTTTGGAGCTGAATATCACTGTCAGAAACCCCCACCTTCAGATTCTCTTTCCCTTTCTATTTCATTAACTGCTGTCTCCCTGGTGGCAACACATTAATCATGCACTCTCCCTTTCCATAATGAATGGTGCTGACAAAACCCATTCTAACCTGCATCTCGTCTGCAGTGTCGAAAACTTTGTTTCCCATCTGACTACCCAAGCATGCATATATTCCAGTATTACCACACACATAGCCTCCTTTGCTAACACAGATTCAGGAGTGAGGAGAGGTAAAAAGGTGCCCACCCACCTTGGGCAAACTTTGGTAACATGTCACACAAGTAGTGGGAACTGACTTTGTATGGCACTGTGTACATCATGTGGTTGAAAACTGCTACTTATTCATCTGACTCATCAGGTCTCAGCACTGCTGTTAATTGGGCTCCTTAAGGAAGTTCTCCTTAAGATATTCTTAATCACATATGAAAATGACAACATAACAAATTACATTTGAGCAACTGAATGTGCAACATAGAATGAACTAGTAGTAATTGAATGGCATATCCTTAAGCGCAAATAGAAATATTGAACAATAACAAAGTGATTTTGGTACTTGCTGGGTTGTTCTAACCTGGTGAGGGTGGGACTGGGTTTGTCTTATTCATCACTAGGTCTCTAGGGGGCAATAGATAGAAGAGGCTGAATAACTATTGCTGAATGGGTCAGTAGGGCTTCATCAGTGGAAAAGCTGGTGCTCGTACTGGTCAAGAATGTGGGCTCTGAAACCTTGTAGGCCCTTGCACTTGCCCCTGTGTTCCCTATGCCTCACTTTTCTCGCCTGTGAGACACAGATAATGTTATTTCCTGTTTCACAAATATGTTGTGAGGATGTGATGTCTAATTACATGTGGGACTACTCCGAACTATGTTCACTCTTGTTTATCTGGAATTAGCACTGTGGCCAAAGTGTGCTTTGCAGAAGGTAACCACCATTCTGGGGCCATGAAACAGTTCTTTCTGCAATGGAAACTTGCTAATTGGAGGTTTCCTGAATGGTCAGACCAGGACTCCTCACTAGTCTTTCCGTTTCCACAAAGCTGGTTCTAGTTCCATTTATGACAGTTAGCCCCTTTCTACTTGATCAATTGTGACTCAAAAGACACCCATGATGCAACTGTCTAAAGCTTGGACTGTGATGGCTACTTTGATGACCCTGACCAGCCTTTATTTTTGCCTTGGCCATGCTCCTATGCCTTGGCTGTGGTGCTTAGCTGACCTTGTGCTTCTTATGTCAATGCAGAGTAGACTTTCCCAAGGTTCTCAGTGCTCCTCTTCTTCCATTGTCCTGGTTGTGCCATCTCCCCCTGTGAGCTTCTTGCTAGCACATGTTTTACACTATCTTATGCCAGAAGGACCATTCCCATTCAGTAGGGCTAACATGGTAACTGCAGTACACTCTTAGCTGTCCAGGTTGAAATTATGCTCTTCTTAGACTCAAAATAAGCAGTTCACTCTAATTATGTTTAGTGCAGACTAGCTGTAATTGTCACTTCAAAATCAGCACTGCCAGTTTTGACAGCAGAGAAAAAAATTCTGAGTTTGAGTGTCTCTAACAAGAATAACCCGTACCATTCTGAAGCAGTTTACAAAAAATACCATGCTGTGTTACCAGGTTCTCCTAAGCTACATTTCCTACACTTATGGGGGCTGCACCTCCAGGACTGGGAAGAGCCCACTTTCATCAGTTCTAAGTGGAACGTAGGGTTTGCCTCAGTCTTACTGTGACTAGTGGAATAACCCTTAATTGTATCAACTTGCCTCATAGTGTGTTCTCATAATATGTACAGGGCCATATAATGTGAATCCAAATGTTTGCAAAATGATACTAACATTGGTAGACATTTCTCTCACCAGTATAACTGAACTTGTTGGTAAATGAGCCAGATATAAATTGAAGTGACAAATGTCTTCAGAAACAACAAAAGTTATAATAATGAGGCTTAAAATAATTGGCATTCTTGAGTTAAAAGAATAAAACTTTACTCTTTGCAACAGCATGGATGGGCCTGGAGAACATTATGCTAAGTGAAACAAGTAAGTCAGAGAAAGACAAATATGTCTTTCACTTATAGGTGGAATCTAATGAACAAAGTGAACTAACAAGCAAAACAGAAACAGATTCATAGATGGGGCGCAGATGGCAGCTTGTGGGAGTGGGGTTAAGGAATGGAGGGATTGAACAAAGGGCAAAAAGGACTCATGGATATGGACAACAGTGTGGTGATTACTAGCAGGATAGGGATATAAGGGGACTAAATGGTAATGGAAAAACTTCAGTAAGGATTAGATTTTAAAATATTCTGAGAAATTACATCTGGTTCTCTATGCACATTATAAATGGACTGTTTACAAAAATATGTTTTATTTCGAAGAGAAAAAATTATTCCAAATTATACATTCAAACACTGCATAAAGACTTTGAATAAAGCCTTTTAAAGATGGATAAAGATATATTAAGTACTCATTTTTGTATAACTGATGCTTAAAAATCCAATTATGAGGCAAAGGTGATTAATGTTAACAACTTCATCTCCTATAATTAATAGCTCTAAAGCTTTCACTAAAAATTGAAAAACTGTCAAATAAAATGTCAAAAATGTATATTTATTTGAAAATCCATTAAATTATTTATTATTTATTTTATCTGATTTTAGGTATCTATAAATTTTAAAATATTTTATGAGTAATACATGTTCTGTTTTCTAAAACTAATCAGATTTTTTGTAACCAATGTCTTTATTCTAACAACACAGACTGTTTTAAAATTTAACACAAGAACAACAAAAAAAATTAGATAAATGTAGTTGGTTGAAGAATTATTTAAGGAATTTAATTCGAATTCTATAGGGTCTTTTTAAAAAGTTATTTTTAGAGAAAGGGGAAGGGAGAGAGGCAGAGAGGGAGAGAAACATCAATGTATGGTTGCCTTTCATCTGCCTCCAGCTGAGGACCTGGCTGGAGACTTGGCTTGCAACCTGGTTATGTGTCCTGTCTGGGACTTGAACCAGTGACCTTTGGGTTCACAGGCTGGTGCCTTATCCACTGTGCCACCAGCCAGGGCCCAGAATCCTATAGGGTTTTAACTTAGATCCTTGAAGATAGAATATACATAATATAAGTAAGTTACTTTGTGAATTTCATTGTGGGTGGGAGTATAGAGGAGGTTGATGATCGATGAATAGGTCATTAAAGGATGATATAAGAGTAAAACCATATTAAAACTTGGAAAGATTACACACAACCACAGTGATAACTAGGATAGCTTTATGTGTATTTCTCATAAACAGTCACTCCCAGCACACTTTATAGGCTTTGACTCACTTAAGCATAAAAAAATTATTTTGCACGAAGAGAAAAATACCCAAAATTTAAATTTAAATTTTTAAATTTAAGTTATTGGCACACTGTCTTATATTGCTTATATAAGTATTAGGTGTGCAATATAGTGATTCAACATTTTAATACCTTATAGCATGACCACCCACCCCCTATTTCTCCTAACCATCTCACCATGTAAACTTATCACAGTATTATTGAATATATCCCCCTTCCCTTTTCACCCATCTCTTCACCTCTTTCCTTCTGGCAAATATCTTTTTGCTATTTCTATGACTCTGTTTTTGGCTTTTTTCTGTTTGTATTATTTTGTTTTTAGATTCCACATATAAGTGAAATCATATAGTATGATTCATACTATGAAATATATGAAATATATTTGAAATATATATGAAATCATATAGTAGAAAGATAACATCACAGTTATCTTTCCCTGCCTGATGTATTTCACTGAGCATAATATCTTATAGAGATCAGGAAAAGGCTAGCCACAAATAGGGCCTTTGGAAGTAGAACCCAGGATGCTGTGGTATAATAGCTAGGTTTCTCACCATAATGCAAAATTATTCCAAAATGATGTTATGCTTGCGTTACCATTGTTATGTAACATGATCATATCTCTGAACTCAGACTTTGAGAGATAGAAGTGAATCAGTATTCCACAGCTTAAAAGATTTTGATAAACCTAAAAATCATTCATAGCTTTAGAAAAAACAATTTTTGAGGAAGAAGTAATTTAGCTTTAAGAAAGGAAAAGGCTGAGGAAAGAGTAATATGGTATTAAAATAGAAAATGGTAGGCTCTCTTCCTTCCATCTGTCTTTAAACATAGAACTAACCAATGTTTATCTGATGTAGATGTGGAATGTCCTGAGTTCAACAGGATGGCCACGTGACCCTTCATCATTTTCTCTCTATCTATCTATATCTCTATCTCAGCTATACTTCTTTGGTTATATATTACTTTTATTAGAACAAATTTATAAAATTGTTCATGAAAAGCAAATTTTCCTCCCTGGGATTTCAATTCGATTCAACTGGGAAATAGGACTGCAAACCCAACATTCCTCTTGGTTCCTTTTTTGACATTTGAAAAAATTCTTTAAGAAGAATATTCTTTCAACTAGTGCAAAACACCTCAACTAATTACAGGAGAAAAACAACTTTTCTGGCATAAGGGTCTGGGAACTTTGGGAAGGCCTGCTGGTTTGGCAGGTAGCAGTTAGATTTCATGTTCTCTATCATCCCTAACTTGGAGGCACGTAGATTTCACTTCTCCAAGGTCAGAGGGGAAGGGATCAGGAAGATCTCATTAGTGGAGTCAATTCCCTGAATCTATCAAGGTTCTTTGGATCTCTCTCCCATGCCATGCAAACGCTGTATATTGTTCAGTATTAGGCACAGAGAGTGAATGAGATTGTGTGTGGGGTACACCCATTTCTGCTTTGAAATTCACAGTCTACGCTATTGCTGCTTAAATTTGCCATGTCAATTAATTACACACAAGTTCTACAAGACATATGGCATGCTGATGACTAATCTGTGATTACTTTGTGCTGTGAGGAAGCACTAGTGCATTATGACAGCTGTGTTGCCATTTTATTGTATCAACCAGGACACCTCTGTCTCTGCAGTATGTTTTTGTAGCCTGATTTCCTCACCAAGTTATTGCTGGGTAACTGTTTACCTTCTGCAGATACACCTGCCTTCCTGTCTCCTCCAGAAAACTTCCTGATTGTACTAGGCTTTTTCAGCAACCTTCCTCAATTAAAATATGCTCAACCATTCACTTGTATATTGGTGAAAAAACAATTCAATGTGAAAGTATTAGTGATGCATAGATTTCAAGTTTCAATTGTCATCTCTATAAGAATTAACACTATTCTGTACTGAACTGCACCCCTTCGCAAGAACAATGGGGTTAAAAATGTAAACAATCAAGAAAAAAGTATCAACACTTGAAATACAAGTGAAAACACATGCAAGAGGAAAAGAATTTCTAAAATAAGATAACAATGAATTATAGGTATACTATAGATATAATTATACCAATGTAATGTTAGAAATATAAAGTTTATTCTTTTTAAAGGTTTTTAAAAATTATATGTTGGTTCCACCAAGATTTTATCTTACATGGTTTCTCCTTACTGTTTTACCTCAATGGATTTGTTTTGGTAATTCACAGAATCAATGGTAATCAGACACTCTTGTTTAATTTTAAAAAGCTTACCATCTACAAAATAGGATTTATTCCAAAATCATTAACACCAGAGAAAACAAGAAAGATAAACTTTGTCTTCTATTCATTAAAGGTTAGGATTTTAATTCTCCTCTTTAGACATTTTCTGAAACCTGTTCAACCTTGTCTATCATTTTGAAAAATTCAGGAGTAAATAAAAGGCAACTTTTCCCTGGAGCTGGTGAGAATCCTTGTTAAGAGTTTACTAATGTACAGAACCCTGTGGTTTGTTCATCTGGATGTCCAAGCAATGGAGAGCAAGAGGCAAAATAAAATGTGACTTATTGCATTTGGTATTCAACCGAGAAGGCAATACTGTCAACATACACCCAACTTGGTGAAAGGTCAGCCTCAAGATCAAGTAACATACAGGTGTGTGGAGAATAACTTGATTTCTTAGATAAGGAAAACAGACATAAATAAAGAATGACTTTAAAATATATGATCAATCTTAGGGCAGAAATTTGAAGGCTATGCTTACTACTTGAGAATTTTGGTGAGATATTCTACTAAAAGGAGTGGTTAAAAAAAAAAAAAAAATGTCCAAAATTTGTAATTAGTGCAGGGTCAACCTGTCCTATTTTTATTCAAAATTAAGGATTAAAGACACTGGGTTAGTGCTAAACCAAGCCTGGAGAATCAGGACAGAAATGCTGTTTCCAGAGTGTTATTAAAAATAATTTAAACTCTCATATTTCAATAACTTTTCTCCCTTATGACAAGACAGTTTAAATTCAATTGTCATTTATGGTTAATGCTCATGCATTTCTGAAAAGAAATATTATTCTCGCTTTACAGATGACACATCTGAGGTGTAGCTGGATTTAATACTTTTTTGAGGTCACTGACCAGGCCACACCAGTCAGGATTTAGACCTAGACTTTTCAGACCAAACTCCCACCTCCCAGAAACTACCTCCAGAACACCTACAGTGTGTATTTTCCAGCAATATATAAAATTAAGGTTTGTAATCTCTAATTTCTATTTTTTAAAGATTTTATTTATTATTTTCAGAGAGGGGTTAAGGGAGAAAGGCAGAGAGGGAGAGAGACATCAATGTACGGTTGCCTTTCACCTGCCTCTAGCTACATACCTGGCTAGAGACCTGGCTTGCAACCTGGTTATGTGCCCTGGCTGGGACTTGAATCAGCGACCTTTGGGGTTGCAGACTGGTGCCTTATCCACTGTGCCACCAGCCAGGGCCTCTAATTTCTTTAAATGGTAAATTATAGTACTACCTCAAAAGTACATAACCTATTTCATTTAAGAAATACTGTATTTTAAAAAATATATTTTATTGATTTTGCTATTACAGTTGTCCCAATTTTCCCCTTTGCCCCACCTCATTCAGTGTCCTCTATTTCCTCTGGCAATGCCCTGCTTAGTTCATGCCTATGTGCCATACATATAAGTTCTTTGGCTTCTCCAATTTTTTGTTATTTTTAATGTCCTCCTGCCTATTCTGTAACTACCAATATGTATTTTTTTTTCACATCCAGACAATTCACCATTTAATTACTGTCTTCTGTCAGCCTCTCAAATCATACTAATACAAAGTTTTTCAAAATACTTATGTTAATTCGCTTATTTAAAAAAATTGCTTTTTAAAGCAATGTTAATTGCAATATTACCAAACACATGCACAAATGCATTTACACACATATATATTTTTACAAATGTTACACTAGAAAAAATAGTTCTACTCCTGTGACAGTGTCTAATAACATCATTTAATTAATTGCCTTCAAAAAATTTCTTTTAGAAACATTTTGGTCTAGTTTCTTTCATTTCTCGTCCCTGAAAAAAAAAAATCTCATCTCATAACTGTCCTTCCCAGGTCCTACCTACATTTACTTGGTTATAGACAGACTTCCCCTGACCTAAAAAATATAAATAGTCAAACTCTATTTTCACTCCCAAAAGATTTAGTCTTCTTTATTCTTTAAATCTGCAGTGTTTAATATGGTAGCCACCTAAAATGTGGCTAGTTCAAATTGCTATATACTATAAAGTACATACTGGATTTTGAAGAGTTAATACAAAAAATTTTAAATATGTTAATAGCTTATATAACTATTGCATATTAAATGATATTTTAGATATTGTGTGTTAAGCATTCTTTTTCTCTTTTTTCCTTTAAAATTTATTTTACTTTGGAATGCTTTTTTTTTGTATTTTTTAATGATTTAAGGAAATTTGTAAAGTTCATAATTTATTGGACCAAATTTAATGGTTCAATTACTAGTTGACAAAATTTTCAGTAGCATGATGAATACCATGTCTATGATAACATTAGTTATATAATTATGACATAGATAATATGTAAGGCAGCATGTAATATGTATGTATACCCTTTGAAGATGATAAAGTAGTATCCTTATCTCGGTCACTAATTATATTAATAACATATTAATAACATAAAAGGAAAGCATTTTCTTTTATTTAAGAAGATCTATCCTATTATCACTTCTACATGCTTACATTTGGAGGTCATTTCTTATACTTACTTTTTATTTATTCAGTCTGGCCATTAATTTTGTTTGTTTTTGTTTTTTTTGTTTATTTGTTTGCCATTGATTTTTTAACACCTTGTTAAAAGTATTAATGTTATATATTCATAAAGCATACATATTCTTCAAAAATATTTTTCTTATTAAAAGTAGCTCATGTTAATTATTATTAAAAAATTACAGAGGCAAGGAAGGGGAGCAGCTTAGACAAGAACCTAGTATAAAGGAACCATGGACATGGACAACAGATGGGATTGACTTTGGGGGCAATTGGTGGGTGGGGAGGGGTCAGAGGGTAGCAAAAAGGGGATGGATGTAATACAACAACAATAAAATTTAAAAAAAAATAAAGAAATCCTATTCATATTGGCTAGAGTCCATTACTTTATCAAAAGGTGAGTGAGGTGAACTCAGTGAACGGTCTTAAGTGAAAATAGTCCAATTCTGGGGAGGCAAAATAGGGAAGACTGTTATGTAAATAGATGTAAATGACCTTTTATGTCAATTCCAGACATCTTTTTCAGGATATAAGTAATGATGTAGTGATGGTTACTAATGTATAAACTTTCCTTGTATTATAATTTCAATTTTAATAAAAACATAATTACTGTTTAAAAAATTACAAATGCTAAGAGGACTCAATCATACAAAATCAAACAATGGATTATAAATATATATGTATATATACAAAAACCTCCTAATGCATTTGATGAAAATGGTCCCTATACAAAGTTTTTTTTTCTGTTTCTAAATATGCTTATATTTTATGATACATGTATTTATCAGGGTATGTTAAATTGCTATAGTAAATAGACCACCTTATATATATTCTTTAATCAAATGAATTAATGTAGACATTTTGGGATAATGAAAAGAAAACTTTGTACTACTATGATTTGAGAAGCTGACAGGCGGCAGTAATTAAATGGAGAATTGTCTGGATGTGAAAGGAAAAAAGAAAAAGTACACACTGGTGGTCACAGAACAGACAGGGGGATGTTAAGAAGAATAAAAGAAATAGAGAAGTCAAAGAACTTATATGTGTGACTCATGGGCATGAACTAAGGGGGACATTGCTGGAGGGAATGGGATACTGAGTGGAGGGGGCACAGGGGAGAAAATTGGGACAACTGTAATAGCAAAATAAATAAAATATATTAATAAGAAAATAGACCACCTTAGTGGCTTAAAAAGGATTAACTTTGCTTCACTCTCGTAGTGCAATCTAAGGTTGGGTGTTCTGGGTTGTCAGGAGGGTCTGTTCCATAGTCTTTCAAGGACCCAGGCCAGTGAAGGCCTTCCCATTCAATATCAATTTTCCAGTTTGGCTTTACCTTAGGTATTCTATCCAAACTCTTATTGAATGGCAAGGCCTTCGTTGGTCTGGTAAGAATGGGAGGAAAGAGAATGAAGGAGACACGACCTGATTTTCACTCACAGTCCTAGAAGGAACATAATACATACAGGGGTGGACATGTTATTTAAAATAAATAACATGATAAGTGATAAATAATAATACAAGAATAAACTGTGTTTTCTGTACCAACAACTGTAAGCCTACTTTTGCTCACCCCTCTACAAACCTATTCTCATATCCCATTGAATAAGGTCATGGTGATGGCCATATTTTGCCGCAAAGGAAACTTGGAAATGCTGGGCAGCATGCCCCATGTGCAACTCTGTTTACTGTTGGAAAGGGGCTGAGAGATTCTGGTGGATGTTGAAACATTTCCACCATTGGAGACTTTGGTCTTTTTTTTTCTCCCACTGGTGCATAATGTTTTATTAACTACAAAATGAGTTCATTGAATGAAATTGAATTTATGTAGTGCAAATGAAAAACATTTTATTTTATCAGGATTTTCTTTACCACTCTCTAGTCTTTCTTAGTTTCCATTCTCACATTGGCAGGTCGTTTTTCCAGCTGACAAAGCTCTCAAGTCACACAGTCACAAATCTCAGGCACTAACAAATGGTCTCTTTCATAATGAGACACAAGACCAATCTAATAAACAACAAAACTGTTAATGTCATATTATATTTAAGACTCTTTGATTATCCTTCTCCTCTTTCTCCTTGATCACAACAAAGTTTTGTCTGTCTTGCTAGTCTCAAAAAACAAAACACAAAAAGAAAAAAGTTTTTCCCTCTGTTAATTCCTTCTGTTAGTTTTTATAGGTGTTATATTATTGCTTTTTAAAATTTCTTGGCTTGAGAATATTTTAAATATGCTTATAGTTTTAATTTTTATAAGTGTATTCACAACTACAACTTTTCCTCTTTTCCTCTGAACACCACTTAAATTTAATCTTACTCTTTCAATAAGTTATTGTTTCACTTATAGTTTTCAGTTTTATTTCTGTTTTTAATTTGAAAGTTATTTAGACATCTATTTTCTCTCAGGTATTTTGTGTTTTCAGTTTCTAATCTTATTGTCAGATACTAGGGCACAAACAGTATCATTCTCTATCAATTATTATGGTCAGTAAACATGGCCTGTATCATTTCAGTGGCTGTGAACTTAGAGGTTTCATATACCTGAAAACTTCTATATTCTACCCTTATACTAAATTCATAATTTGGGAATAGAAATGTAATCCCAGTTATTGCTCAATTTTGTATATTTTTCATTATCTTCTTATATTTGTTGTAAGATTATTTGTTATATTGTTGCCTGTAAGAATTCAAATGCTGACTTGATGACATTTTTATTATTGTAGTTTGTCATTTTTGTATCAGAGTTGCAAGGATTCAGATTTATATTTGGTCTGAAATTTCATTATATGTGTCTAGGTGTTAATTTTTCTTAAAGTACTTAATGGTAAACTCTGAGCATTCTTTGAGGGTTCTATCTTTATTGCTAGGAGATACTTCTCTACTAGTTCTCTAATCCTGCTTCCTTACATTCCTTCTGTCCCCTCCTACTCAAAGTCATAGTGAACTAACAAAAATTCTCTACATCTATTCATGATGTTCAAAATGTTTTTTTCTTACTTTGATTGTCTCCGTCTTGTTGTGTTACTTTCTGAAAGAATTTCTTATCCTAGTCTTCTGGTTGATTAATTTATTCTCCAGTTGTGTGCATTACATTATTCAGCTGATGTTTGAAATTTCCATTTGAAGGAACAAGTTTGTAATTTGCATGCTGTTTTTATTTTTGCAAGATACTCTTTCATCTCTTTGAAGGTTCAACATATCAAATTTCTTACCAACTTTAGCCTGATACTCAGTTAATTGCATTTCGTTGAGTAAAAGCCTTTCTCTTGTTGAGATTGTTGGTCCTTCAATGGCACAGCAATACAGAATGTCTCTCTCTTCTTTGTATCAGAGGAATCCTGCTGTATTCATTTGTAGGCTCCTTAGGAGAGGGAGTGGTCCTGTTGTCCCATCTTCTTTTTTTGTGAGAGTAGAGAAGTTCCCCCCAAGTGCTGCCATCTATGCCATCTTGCACCTTACCTTCTCCCTTTCATCTTAGGCTCCTTTAACTGTGTACATTCCTGCGTTTGGACCCAAGTCTCCATACCATTCAGATGGCTCCTTTACAGCTGCCTGGCAGACATTTGAGTAGCCAACCTACTGACTTCCTGAGCCTCTCCTGCCCTCCTATCCACCACCTCTAATCATGGCATGTATTTGATGTTTTCCCCACAGTTTCATGTGTTTGGGGTTAAAGTTTTCTACTTCCAAACAATTCATGTCTGTCTCATGTCTGTTTTTATAAACTATGATTTGTCATAGTTTATAAAGACAATGGATCCTTTCTTATTTTCCCATCATTGTTTGTATTTTTCAATAATGTCAATCATTTTTAGGATAGGATGCTCAATTGTGGTATGGACAGACCCCTCTCTTTATGTTTTTTTAAGGAAATGAATTTTAACAAGTAAAAGAGCCAAGGGACACTCACACACAAAAATCTTGGGGAATACTTGCTTTGACCTTATTTAGATTTAGGTATTTTGACCTTTGGGACATAACTATTGTTCACATCCAAAGAAATAATTAAGATTGGTCAAAGAAGATTGAAAATTTGGTATGTCAAATAATTAGCAAGTTTTTGACAAGAATATTCAGGAGCAATGAAGTGTCTGCTGGCAGAGAAGAATTAGTAAGGTACTTGGCATCTCTCCTTCTCCCAAGACTGAGCTGACATCCAATCATTAGATATTTGTCAAATATCCACAGCTCTTCTCATGGTCATATCAGAATCTCACCTGATGGAGCCCTGCTATATTGCACAAATAGCTTTTAAGGGTGATTTTATTATCTCCATCCCTATCAGCTAGAGGAGTAAACAGCATGACTAGCACCCATCATCCCTGTTCCAAAACGCTGTTGCCAAGCCAAACCCAATTACAACAGTGACTGGAAGACGTAGACTAAATGTGTACTCCAGATAAGAGAGCATGGGCTCTGTGAACATGGATCAAGAAATGTGCAATAAGGTTGTCCTCAGGGATAAGCCGAAGTTCATTAAACAATAGTGTCATGCGCAAGAAAATAAAATATGTGTAAATCTCGCTGATTGATTCTAGGAGGAAGCTTATTACCTAACCTGAACACTTAAGAACAGGCTGTCACACTTAAGCCTATTTCAACTTCTCCAAGGAAACACTCTCCTGGAAGGAAGTCATCAGGCCCCCAAGCAATTACCAGGCAATGGGACATTAGACATCTGAGTCTGTACTCGTTTTATTGTGGTTGCCATAACAAAGTACCTCAAACTGGGTGGCCTAAACAACAAACAATTATACTAAAAAAATTATTCTCTGGGTCTGGAAGTAAGAAATCCAAAGGAAGGTGTTGCAAGGGGCATGTTCCTTCTGAAGGCTCTAGGGGAGAATCCTTCCTTGCCTGTTGCAGCTCTGCTGGCCCCGGCATTCTTTGGCTTGTGGTAGCCTCCCTCCCACCTCTACTGCCATCTTCAGATGATTGCCTTCCTTGGTGGTCTGTGTCTTCATGCGGTATTTTTTCTTGTATGTTGTCTGTTTAAATTTCCCTCTTCTTATAAGGACATCATATTGGTCTGGAACCCACCCAAATGAACTCATCTTACTTATATCTAGAATGATCTTACTTACAAATTAGATCATATTCATAGGTATTAGAGATTAAAACTTCAAAATATTTTTGCAGGATGTAGTTCAACCCCTAACAAAAGTTTTGGAAATGTATCTAAAGTCTTTCAGCTTGGGTAGATACCAATGAGCAATCTAGAATCCATTAGCTAAATGGAAAATAAAGCTACATCCGAGGAATTGTCTCCATCAGCCTGATAAGAACTGTTTTGTCTCCTAGTTTCCATCAGATTGGCCTAATATTTTTTTAAAAGGCCTACTCATTAACTGACTACTCCACATCATCAATAAATATGAGTTTATGAGGAGCATATACAAAACACAATCTTTTTTCCCCTATGAACTTCCTTTCTTCTTTCATTATTCTTATCTAATTGCATCACTAGGAGACAGATGAGATCTTCAGCCCTTGACTCTGTCATGACAGGCCAATTCTGTTTGCTGCCCCAGCAACAGAGGCCTCTGTCTCTAAATCTGCCAAGTCAAACAACAGCAGAAACCTATCCACATCTGGGTTCAGAATTTATGGAAGCTGGGGCACCATGAGGAAGCTGAATGGAGGCCAACAGAGGAATTATCATGGCTCAACATTTTATCTGCAGTGTTTAGTTTTTCCAATGGGCATCATCAGATTTACCTTCTCATTATGCTAACTGGTTGAAAAATAGCCCCTTCCATCTGAGATTCTTTCTCTAAGTCATGTGTTTGAAAAAGGAGCAACTACATTATCCTTATAGACCCTGATGCATAGGCCCCTCATTTGGCTGAAATGAATTGTTTAGGGAACATAGCTAGTCCAGTTCTGCACCTTTGTGTGATGGAATAGTGAGTAGAACCATCTCTGTCTCCAGCAGGCAGGAGCATTTGAGAGAAGTTAATCACACTCCTTTACTTGTGTTTAACTTACTTTTACAATTCCTATATGTATATATCAAATGATGTTGACTTTCTATTTTTGGTTATGATATTAATTTTTTTGAAGATGCATTTATTAAAGCAAGAGAGTGAATTTAAAAAGACAGTAAAGTAAATAAGAGACATCATAGAAAGTGACTGAATTTTGGAAAACCTGGTAGTAGAGAATGATTAATGTAATCTTTTTATAGCTCTATTCACATTTAAAAATCTTTCAGTCAGTTTTAATAGTTTGTATCTTTCTAGTAATTTGTCCATTTCATCTAGTTAATCAAATTTGTTAGCATTCAATAGATCATAGTTTTTCCTTCCAAATCTTTTTATTTCTGTAGGATTGGTAATAACGTTCCTTTTCCATCCCCAATTTTAGTATAATCTAATCTTTGTCTATTTGTTAATGTTTTCAAAGAATCAACCTTTTCCTTCACTAATTTTGTTTTTGTATTTTCTATTTCAGTAATTTCTTATTTTACTTTCTCTTATTTGCTTGAGGTATAGTTTCTCTTCTTTTTCAAATTGCATATATGGAATATTCATCATTGATTTGATATCTTTATTTATAAATATAGAGGTTTCCAGCTGTAAATTTGATTCTAAGAACCACTTTAGAAGCATTCCATACATTTTGGTATGTTGTATCTTCATTTGCATTTATATTAAAATATTTTCTAATTTATCTTGTGAGTTCTTTTTTGATCCATCGGTTAACTGTGTGTTGTCTAGAGTTCCACATAATTATGAATTTCCCTTCTATCTTTATTGATTTCTAATAACAAGTTGTATTTGGAGAATATACTTTGCATGATTTCACTCTCATAAATATATTTAGTTTACTTTATGGTTTAAAATGGGTGCTGGCCTGCGAACACAAAGGTCGCTGGTTTGATTCCCAGCCAGGGCAACATAACCAGGTTACAAACCAGGTATCCAGCCAGCTCGTAGCTGGAGGCAGGTGAAAGGCAACCATACATTGACATCTCTCTTCCTCTCTGCCTCTCTCCCTTCCCCTTTATCTGAAAAATAATAAATAAAAGCTTTAAAAAATAAAATATAAATAAATTTTTAAAATGGCCTATCTTGGAGAATTTTCCATGTGCCTTTTTTAAAAAGTATATTTTTATGTATTTGGATAGACTGTTCCATACATATTTAATAGGTGCATTTGGTTTATAGTGTTCTTTTATTTTCTTAGTGATTTTCTGCCTATTTTCTCTAAGCACCATTAAAATTGAGGTATTAAAATTTTTATTTTTTTAAAGATTTTATTTATTATTTTTTCAGAGAGAGGGGAAGGGAAAAGAGGCAGAGAGGAAGAGAAACATCAATGTATGGTTGCCTTTCACCTGCCTCCAGCTATGGACCTGGCTGGAGATCTGGCTTGCAACCTGGTTATGTTGCCCTAGCTGGGAATCAAACCAGCAACCTTTGGGTTCACAGGCTGGTACCTTATCCACTGTGCCACCAGCCAGGGCCTCAAAATTTCTAACTATTATGGTTAAATTTCATTTCATATTTTAATGTTGTTCATTTTTGTTTCATATATTTTAGTGGCTTTCCTGTAATGTGCACATATGTTTACCATGGTCATGTTTTCCTGTTGGATTTGACTCTTTTATCATTATAAAATATTATTTTTTATCTCCAGTAACTTTTTTTGTTTTAACATTTTTATTGTCTGATACTCCATATTTCTTGTTGCTGTTTGCACTTTCAAGCTATTTGCATCTTCAGGTTAAAGTGTGTCTCCTGTAGATAGCATAGAACTGGACCTTATATTTTTAGCTAATATAATATTATAATCTCTGCCTTTTGATTTGATTGTTTCATTGATACACATTTAATGTTGTTATTGATAGTTATTTATGTTTGCCATTTTACTTTTTTCTACATATCAAGTCTTTTTTTGTTCCTTTATTCTTCATTTATTATTTTCTTTGTAACTTGGTGAATATTTTTAGGACAATAATTTAATTCCTTAATGAATTGTTTACTATATTTTTTATTTACTTTCTTAGTAATTGATCTAGGGCTTACTTATCAGAATCTACTCCAGATTCATACTAAGTTTATTCCAGGAAGATCTGTGATTGTGTATCTTCTTTCCTTTGTGTGTGTTACTATTTTAGATATTATAAACCTATCTTTATAATAACTACTATATAATTTTCTATATTTTGAATAAGAGGAAAGAAATAAGTGAAAGAAAATCTGTAGAGATTTTAAATAAATAAGTTAAAGATGGCCTTTATGTGTATATTAGTCCCATGTTGTTTAATTCTTTTGTCAGACGGGGATAGTTAGCTGAAAGCCCTTTGATAACAAACTCAAAAGTCACAAGGATATATTAAATATAATTCATTACATGTTTTTACTAAGGTAGCATTTTAAAGCCCTGGTTATATCATTTTCTGATTTTCTACATCAATATAGGAATAAAGCCTAACAAGTCAAAAGGTATTATTGTAACAGGAAAAAAAAAACTTTATACAGCTCTGGCCTACCCCAAAATGGAATTAGAATAAAATGTACTAACAAACTGATAAAAAAGAACTCACGTACTGGCAGTTTCTTTGCAAGCATATTAGGCGCCAGCAGTCCCAGTTCCTGCTTATACAAGAAACAGCCTTGACCATGACTTAGGGTGACACAGACAGCCCAACTGTAGGACTCTGGCTGGCACTGACCAGCTCCAGGATGCTGACATTACAGATCCATATCAGGACCAGGAAGGACACTGCCAGCCTGTCCACAGCCCCACCCCCTGATCTCCTTGTTCTCCTCATCCCTCTCCTTCCCTATAAAAAGCCTTGTCTGCACTGAAGTGTTAAGATGGGCTTTGAGATGAAAGTGGCCTTTCAGGTTGCTGGCATCTGCATAAAACCACCTTCCTTTATATCAGCTCCTGCCTCTTGAGTATTGGCTTTTGGAGCATCAGGCAACCGGGCCTGTGGTCTGGTTATTAGTATTTCACTGTTCTACTAGACACTCACTTCCTATTTGCTTAGTAATATTTTTGTTGAAAGTATATAAAACAAGCTTCAAAAGGCCATTTCAAATAAACCAATCTGGCACACTGAGAATGCTGATAATTCTTAGTAGAACCCCCAGCAGGATTTTACAGCATAGAGTAACTATTTTATCTACAAATAGTATAGTCAACCGTTACCTGTAGGAAGCATTAGCTTTCTAAGCTATATGCATGCTTATTATCACTCTGATTAAGTGTATATTATGAACACAGATATCTGCCCTGCAGAATTAAAGCCTTATGTAAGTGCACATAACAGAAAATCATAACCTCATAGAATGGCATGTCAGATACAGCTTATCTGAAGGATGAAATATAGGTGTTAAGTGCCCAGCAAGC
This sequence comes from Noctilio leporinus, assembly GCA_004026585.1. NCBI lineage: Eukaryota > Metazoa > Chordata > Mammalia > Chiroptera > Noctilionidae > Noctilio > Noctilio leporinus. Next base: position 139,341 of record PVIW01001326.1, on the reverse strand, counting down.
CAGGAGTATCAGGACCAATAGAGTGTGTTAACATCTGTTGACAGGAAGGAGTCACATCATTTTTCAGGAGCTAAATGAGGACATGGGTGGCAGAAGTTCAAAGGGAAAGTAATAAGACATGATCCTGCAGAAGTGTGCAGAAAGCAGAGCACTGGGACTTGTCAGCCAACCGGAGGGGTTTTTTTAAATACATTTTGTTGATTATGTAATTACAGTTGTCCCAATTTCCCCACTTTGCCCCTTCTGTCTGGTACCCCCATTCTCTCCAGTGCTCTCCTTAGTTTATGTCCGTGGGTCATGCATATAAGTTCTTTAGCTTCTTTATTTCCTATACTGTTATTAACATCCCCCTGTCCATTTTGTACCTGCCAATTTATGCTTCTTAATCCTTGGACCGTTCACTACAGTTTCTCTCTTCCCATTCCCAGGGGATAACCCTCCAGATGATCTCTATACCTATGATTCTGTTCTCATTCTGGTTGTTTGTTTAGTTTGTCTTTTTTTTTAGATTCAGTCGTTGATAGATGCTTGTTATTTCAATATTCATAGTTTGGATCTTTTTCTTAAATAAGTACCTTTAACATTTCTTATAATAAGGGCTTGGTGATGATGGACTCCTTCAGCTTTACCTTGTCTGAGAAGTACTTTACCTGCCCTTCCATTCTAAATGATAGCTTTGCTGGATAGAGTAATCTAGGTTGTAGATCCTTCTTTTTCATCACTTTGAATACTTCTTGCCAGTCTCTTCTTTGAAGTAAATAATTGGCTTAACAAATATACTATGATGCATTTTAAAATAGTCATTATAAATAAGAAAAAGACTTGTCGAAATGTGAAAATACTCCCAATAAATTGCAAAAGGAGAAAAAGTTAGCTATAAAATGTAGAGAATGATACAAAAAAAAATGTATGTATGTTTATTTGTATACCTTGCAAAGATATTACTATAATACTATGAGAGGTTATCTTTGGATGGTGGAATTACATATGATTTTTGTAATTTATAGTTTTTGTACCTCCCTGTGTTTTCCAACTTTCTTGTATTAGAATATGTTATATTGGAAATGATAAAAAAATAAACCATAAATGTTGTTCTTTACAATGATCAGATATGAGAACTTCTTGTATTTTGTTTTCAATGTCTACTTACTTCTAAAATCACCATTATATTCCTACAAATCGCAGCTGACCTGCAGACAGTTCAAAGGATTTTCATTGCGGTAAGGACATGTACCAACCTAATCATATCAATAACTCAAAAGTAATAATTTAAAGTAAAGAGAACTTTGAACTCTTGGCTTTTATATCATGGGACTACCATATTTGTTTGTGATCATGGGGAAAACACAGTTACTAAATTGACAAGATAAAACCCTGCGATTATTCCCTGACTATAAAAGCAATGGGTAATTATAGGGAAAAATGCATTAAAATGCAACAAGAAATAGACATGCTTTAATAGTCCTATTTCCTAAAAATGAGACTTTGCAATATACATTATTTCCCCTGCCTTCATAGCATTGCTTGAATGTTCTATTTATAAAAGTAGTTTTGTCTAAGAAGTTCAATAGTAATGGCATAAAGGACTACTTATTACACAAAAATAAAAATAGAAACATAATGACAACTTCAAAAACAATATTACCAGAGCTTGTTTGAAATATTTTCAAGCAATTCTCACTTTACAGCATTCAAAATGCATCAAAAACATATTATTGCTTAAAAACTACATATTATGGCACATTATTAACATGCCAACCCTAGTAGCCATGAAACTTATAATTAACAATATTGTTTTCTTCTTAGAATATTGAGGTCTATTTTAGAATAATTTGAGAAGTGCTAAACTTAAAAATATGTTCAAAGAACTTTACTTCTTGTTTTTTTCAATACATTCTAGAATAGATAGAGAGGTATTTGGTGTTATACTGCTTGACCTTAGAAATTTTCTCAAACTACTATTAAATGACCCTAAAGGTTGCCATTTTAAAGAGATTATTCAGCATTTTCTACACAATTAGGGCATTAGGGAAGTAAATAGGATAAAAGACTGTTTCAGTTTGATATAAAAAGGCTTTTCACTATAGATTATAGAGTAGAATAACCAAATAACAATGGCTGACCATTTTTCCCACCAGGAGTAACAGAAAACATATGTTACAAAATCACATAATTGTGTGATATTTAACTCATGTCTTTAGGACTATAAATTGTGTCATTAATTGCATGTATAATTGAAAGGAAGAAAGGAGCAGAAGCAATATTTGAAGACAAAAATGATGAAATTATGCAAAACTGTTGAAAGGCATTAATCTATGTATTCAAAGACTCAGAATAAAATGAGGAAAGATAGCTACAAATAAAATCTCACCAAGGCACATCACACACAAAAGATAAAAAACCACACCAAAGGGAAAACTTTAAAAGGAGCCAGAAAAGATCTTTATCACTGCCAGGGGAACAACAATCAGAATGATAGATGCATTTCCAAAGGAAACAGTGCAAGTCAGGAAGCATCTTTAAAGAGTGAGAATAAGGTTTTACATTTCTGTATCATGATAAAATATCCTTGAACTTGAAGGAAAAATAAAGACATTATCAGATAAATTAGAGCTGAGAGAGATACATCCATCTTCTCTCTGTTTATAGTATCTTCATTTTCCTTTGACTGCTATTTGGTAAGATACTTATTTAATCTTAGCCTTCCCTTGATCCAGGGCTGACTCATGCCCTAAGCAAGTCCAGTATTGAGCTGTAGGGAGCAGAAATAAAGTGTGGTAGGAAGTTGGGGGTCCATGGAAAGACAAAAGAATAAAAAAGGAATATGGAGAGATAAAAAGAAGAAATGGGGTTGGGGGAGGAGGATTGATAGGAGAAACTAGAATTTCATAGTAGGATGAATTTCATCCGTTAAAATACTTCATCCTGGCCTGGCTGGTGTGGCTCAGTGGATTGGCATTGGCCTGTGATCCCAGTCAGGGCACATAACCAGGTTGCATGCCAGGTCTCCAGACAGGTCCTTAGCTGGAGGCAGGTGAAAAGTAACCATAAGTTGATGCTTCTCTCCTTTTCTTCCTACCTCCCTGCCCTCTGAAAATAACAAATAAAATCTTTAAAAATAAAATAAAATACAATAAAATACAATACTTCATTCCTTTCTAATAAATCAGCACATTTAGAAATCTGGTTTCATGGAAACATACGTCTTTGTTATCTTCAACACATTCTAACATTATTTCTTTGGAGTTATTGGAACTCCAAAGAATCAGTATTTCTGGGAGGAGGAGCAACCCAGATCAGATGATAGCAGATAATAAAGAGTAATTTTAAAATGTGTGCTAATACATTCATGGAAGTAAAAAGGGCTGAGAGATATTGTCACCAGTAGACCAATGAAATAATTAAAAAGACCCTATAATATGAAAGGTGCACGTGACACAAAAGGACAGGATCTCAGGAAGTAATAAACAGAACTGTAAGGCCCTGGCTGGTAGCACAGTGGATAAGGCACTGGCCTGTGAACCCAAAGGTCACAGGTTCGATTCCCCAGCCAGGGCACATAACCAGGTTGCAAACCAGGTCTCCAGTCAGGTCTGTGGCTGGAGGCAGGTGAAACGCAACCATACATTGATGTCTCTCTCCCTCTCTGCCTCTCTCCCTTCCCCTCTTTCTAAAAATAATAAAATAAAATCTCAAACAAACAAACAAACAAAAAAAGAGCACTGTAAAGGTATTTGTGTGTCTTTGAAAAAGAAAAGGTTTATTAAAGGTGCACTAATAACAATACAGGTATACCTCATTTTAGTGTACTTCACTTTATTGCACTTTGCAGATACTGTGTTTTCTATAAATTAAAGGTTTGTGTCAACTCTGCATCCAACAAGTCTATTAACACCATTTTTCCAACAACTTTTGCTCACTTGGTGTCTTTGTGCCACATTTTGGTAATTCTCGAAATATCTCAAACCTCTTCATTATTTACTTGTTATAGTTATCTGTAATTGGTGGTCTATTGTAATTTTGTTTTTTGGGAACTCCCCAGGGACCCTGATTAGACAGAGAACTCAATCAGTAAATGTGCATACTCTAGCGGCTTCACCAATCTACCATTACCCCCTGCCCACCTCCTCCTTAGGCCTCCTTGTTTTCTGAGACACAATAATATTAAAATTTGGCTAATTAATGACCCCATCATGGCCTATAAGTATTCAAGTGAAAGGAAGAGCTGCACATCTGTGGGGACAATACAGTCAGCCAAGCTCCCTCACTTGGACACGCAGGTAGACATGATTCAGCAGATATTAGCAATGGTGACATCTTAGGTTGGCATGCAGCCAGCTTTGTTTGCACACAGTATATAAGGAGTAAGAGCTTTTCACCTGGGGGCCGATCCTACCAGCTGCAGCAAAGGTATGTTAGATACCCCGACGATTCCATGCATCTTTTTTCCGTCTGCCTGAATCCCTAGTGGACCTGCCTGGTCTTGAACATTTGCAAAACAACATCTCTCACTTTAATTGTTTTTGAAAACTAGAAATAATTCAGCCAAGTGAAGAAGGCATGTCAAAAGCCACGATAAGCTGAAGTTAGGCATCTTGCACCAAACAGCCAGGTTGGGACTCCAAAGGAAATGTTCTTGAAGGAAATTAAAAGTACCATTCCTGTGAACTCACCAATGGTAAGAAAGCAAAGCAGCCTCGGTACTGATAGGGAGAAAGTTTTAGTGGTCTGAATAGAACACCCCATAACACTAATCCAGAGCAAGGCATAACTCTCTTCAATTCCATGAAAGCTGCAAGAAGTGAGGCAGCTGCAGAAGAAAAGCTTGAAGCTAGCAGGAGCTGGTTCATACATTTTATGGAAAGAAGCCACCTCCCTAAAAGTGCAAGGTGAAGCAGCAAGCTATCCAGAAGACATAGATAGCTAAGATCATTAATGAAGGTGGTTACACCAAACGACAAATTTTCAGCATGGACAAATGTCCTTGGAGTGGAAAGCGATGCCATCTAGGACTTTCATAGCTAGAGTCTTACCAGGTTTCAAAGCTTTCAAGAAGGAGCTTTTTTTGTTTGGGGCTAACGCAGCTCATGACTTCAAGCTGAAGCTAGTGTTCATTTAGCATTCCCCAAATCTCAGGGTCTTTAAGAATTATGCTAAATCCATTCTGCCTGTGCTTGATAAATGGAACACCATAGTAAATTGAAATCCTTCTGGAAAGGACTCACTATTTTTGATGGATTAGAAACATTTGTGATTCACAGGAAGCGGTCAAAATATTGGCATTAAAAGAAGTTTGGAAGAAGATAGTTGGCAGAGGGGCCAAGGGTTACACCGAACCATCCTAAGAACTAAGGCCAGGGCCACTGTCCCACATCTTAGGGGGCCAGAAAGCTGGGATTCCTCGGGTCAATGAACCCAACTAAGGGGAAATGCTGCAACCTAGAACTGTCTTGGAGCACCTCCACCTCATGTAAACAGAGGGGTCAGGGGAACGCAGGCAACTGTACCCAGCAGTCCAGTTGGCCACTGCAGTATGTGATGGGAATGCCCCCTGGGCAATCAGCATGAAATATTAGTTGCCTGAAGGTCCTCAGAAAAATATCTGACTTATTTGTTCTCTGAATCCTGATGAGACACCAATTAAACTTCCTGGATATCAGAACTAGAACCTCAGTAATTCTGGGGTCCAACCATATCTGTGTTGTTGTTAATGTTGGAGTTCAGGATACCTGTCCAAACACCCTTCCCCTAGCTTCCTAAGAAACGTACCCAAACTCGCTTTATTCTTTTTTTAAATTTAATTTTTATTTTATTTTTTCCATTATAGCTCCCTTGCCCCAGCCATCACCACACTGTCGTCCATGACCATGGGTCCTTTTTCCTTTATGCTCAATCCCTCTCCACCCCCAACCCTGCTCCCTACTAACTGTCATCCTGATCTCCATCTATGAGTCTGTCCTTGTTTTCCTTGCTAGTTCAGTTTGTTTATTACATTCTATGTAGGAGTGAAGTCATATGATATTTTTCTTTTTCTGACTGGTTTATTTCACCTAGAGTAATGTTCTTCAGATCCATCTATGCTGTTGCAAAGGGTAAAGTTTTCTTCTTTTTTATGGTCGAATAGTATTCCTTTGTGAATTAGTTCAGGGTTCTGGGCTCTTTTCTTGCTTGTTCTTTTTTTTTTTTTTCGTTTCCATCACAATACATGATTTCCTCTGAATCTGGTGAGGTGGGAGGTAGGGAGCTCATTCTTTTGCTAGTTCGGACCAGCCAGCCTGCTCTTTAACTGTTGTACTGAGGCCTAGGCCTTTCCCAGACCTTCTCTAGACCCTAGCACTGAGTCACCATATGCAAGGAGGGAAAGCAGTAGATGAGATTCTCAGGATGGCCAAGCCCACAAAGTAAAGATTTGCTAATGTGAGTACTTCAGCTCTGCCATAAGCTCTCCCCATACCTATGGCATTTTCACAACAACCAGAAGAGGTGAGACCATCTTTGCTTTGTCTTAATGGTTACTCCGGACTGGTTGCCAGGTGTCAACCAAGACACAATAGCTGTGACAACACCTCATTTACATCAGAATGTTCCTGCCAACTTAAGGGGATGGGGTCAGCTCTTGTGAAAAATTGACTCCATGGCCACAGAGAATCATGCTCCTAAGTGACAAAGGCAGTTTGAACTCGGGGGCCAAGGCAGGCCAGGTTTGAGACAGGATGTAATTATTTGTCCTGTGTTAGGGGCAGGGCAGCAGACAGCTCAGTGTGTCTACTGAGTTCACAGGATTTGCAGAAGCACTGACTCACATGGAACGGACTTGTTCCTCCACCTCCTCACTGACCGTTGTATATGATACTTCAGCGACTGCAGGGCAGGAGCTCCTACCCTGGCCAGCTGTGGGGGAAGGAGAGTCCTAGGAGAAGTGGACAGGCTACTGCAGTGGTGCTCAGCTGAGCCCTAGGGGGCCCTAGATCAGGAGAAAGGCTACTAAACAACAGCCAATAATGGTGATCAGCTTTTTAAAAACAACTTTATTGAGACATAATTGACATACAATAACTGCACATTTTTAAAGTGTGCCTTTGACACATGTTGACACCCATGGAATCATCACTGTAATCAAATAATGAGCATGCCCACTGCCCCAGGCTTCCTCACACCCCTTTGTAAATCCTCTCCTGTGTCCTTCTCCAGCCCCTGTCCGGTCTGATGGCGGCAGTCACTGGTCTATTTTCTGTCAGTTTACATTAGTGTCTCGGGCCACTCGGGCTGCTAAAACCAAATAAGACTTAGGGCTTATGCAACAGAAATTTATTCTTCCCAGTTCCGGAGGCTGGAGGTCCAGGATCAGGGTGCAAGCAAGGCCAAGGAACGCTCTCTTCTGCGCTGCAGCGCCTCCTGTGGCAGAGGGGTGCGTTCTGGGGACCCTCGCACAAAGGGACTAATTTCAGGCATTTGGGCTCCTCCCTTGTGATCTAATCACTTTCAAAAGCCCTAATAACATCCTGTGGGCATTAGATTTTCAACACAGGACTTTTCTGGGAGACAGGGGTTTGCATTTTGTATAATTCTATGCAAGTTTAAGGATACACTATATAACATTTTTGTCACCTTTCATTCAGCATAATCATTGTGAGATTCATCGATGTGCTACATGCATCAAAAGTTAATTTTTTTAATTTGATGAGCAGTATTCTATTACACGCATCAAGCACAATTTATTTAGTCACTTGTTCATAGATGTTTTAATGGTTTGCAATTGGGAGCTATTGCAAAGCTGCTACAAGCATTCTTGTATAAGTCTTAACGAGTACTTTCATTTTGCTTGAACAAATACCTAAAAGTGGAATTTCTGAATCATGTGATAGATATATGTTTGACGTTTTAAGAACTGATTAACTATTTTCTAAAGTGGTTGTACAATCTTACATCTCAAATATATTTGTATTTCTCCACTTCCTTGGTTACACTTGGAACGTTATTTTACCATTTTTACTAATAGGTTTATAATGGTATGTTATGATTTTAACTTGAATTTCCCTAATGACTAATAACATTGAACATCTCTTCATGTACTTATTTTACATCTGTATGTATTCTTTGGTGAAGAGTTAATTTGTATTACTTATTTTATGATTGAATTTTGAGTTTTCTATATAATCTGTATATAAACCTTTCTCAGATAAGTGATTTGTAAATATTCTTTGTCTGTCTTACATTTTATTTCTCTTAAAAATGTCTTTCAAAGGCAGAACTCATTCATTTATTCTTTTAATGATCATACTTTTGGGGTTGAATCTAAGCAACCTCTTGCTGAACCCAAGACCACAGAGATTTCCTGCAATGTTTTCTTCTAGAAATTTTATAGGTTTTACATTTCAGTCTCTTACCTATTTTGAGTTTATTTGTGTATATGTGGTAAGGGAGGGGTTGAAATCAATTGTTTGGCATATAGATATCAAATTATTTTACCACCATTATTTTAAATGACTTTGTATTTTATTTCCATAAAATTTTATGTAAAATGTTTTTGTAATTTTACATAAAATTTTATGTAAAATTTTACTTATGTATTTTATTCATATATTATCTATACATTTCTGGACTCCATTCTGTTATGTTGATTTACTTCTTAATATTTATACAAATACCAAATAATCCAATTACCTTAGCTTTATCAAAGACTTGAGGTCAGGTGGTTCAAGTCTTCTAGCTTATTCTTCTTTTTCATGTTTATTATGATTGTTCCAGGTCCTTTGTATTTCTATATGAATTTTATACCTACAATAAGCATGTTGGAATTTTGATAGAGATTATGCTAAATCTATAGAATACTGTGGGTGAGTAGGCATCTTCATGATTTTGGGTCTTTGTTACATAAGTGAGCCAAAAATGACCTTTCGGTATTGGCCCCTAGGGTGTGTATTTCTTCACTGCAGGCTCAGAACTGTTAGCTCAAAAACCCTCCAGCACCGAACTCAAATTTGTAGACAGCCTGTTATTTGAAAATAGCTTCAAATAGCAGGAAAGCTATTTAGAACCTGCTGTTTTGCATGTCTAACTAAGCCTCACCTCACATCTGTTGGCCACTGCTCAGACAAATCCTGGTGGTTTTAAGAACCCAAGCACCTGGTACCTTTCAGAGCTCTCCAACCCAAAAATTCCCTGCTGTGTGGCTGGGTGACATTACTTAGACATGTTAGCCACCCCTTGGATCCCTCCCTGCTGGGAGTTCCCTTGCCCTCCCTGCACTCTGGATGGGGGTCCCAATAACCTCAAGCTGGTGGATGGTTTCATGCTCCCCTCACACAATGCTGTCCAAACACCACACGATAAAGCTCTCTGTGTGTTACTGCCCTCTTATGGTCATGTCTTTTCGCTGGTCAGCTCTCACCTCACCTATAGTTGTCAACCTGTGCATAGGTATACCTCTTCTTTTGTTTAGGACTTCTGTAACTTCTCTCACAGCATTTTAAATCTTTTCTTTTCCTCACCCAAGGACATTTTTCCATTGTTTCTAGAGAAAGAGGAAGAAACGGAGCGAAACATTGTGTGAAAAAGAAACATCAATTGGTTGCCTCTCACGCACGCAGCAACTGTAGATGGAGCCCACAACCGGGTATGTGCTCTGACCAGGGATTGAACTGGCAACCTTCAGGTTCAGGGTGATGCTCCAACCAACTGACCCACACTGGGCAAGGCTTAACAACATTTTATAGCTTCCACTGCACAAGGCTTGTATTACTTTAGTCCATTTTATTTCTCAGTATTTCACATTTTCAACAGTACTGTGAGTGGTAATTTAAAGTTTATTTTAATTTTATTTTTGTCACTGTATGTAAAAGTACTATTGATTTTTGTATATTCATTTTCTATCCTGCTACCATGCTGAAGTCACAGAGTATTTTGTAGTAGCTGTATCAGTAAGTAGTCCCATAATGTTTTCTAGTTTCTAAATGTTTGATAGATTTTACCATTGAAGCCATTTGAGGTGGAATTTTCTTTCTGGGAAAGTTTTTAAGGACAAATTCAATTTCTTCAAAAGACAGAGGGCTATTGGGATTATTTACTACTTCTCCAGTAAACTGCTGCAGTTTATCTTTCAAGGAAAGAACTTGAAATTGATTGAGGAATCCTACTCTTCCATATATATAAATGAATGTAAATAGATTCTAAAAGTCATTTACTGGAATGTTCATAGCTTCTCTACTCTTTATTTTATTTTATTTATTATTTTTTAGAGATAGAGGAGAAGAGAGAGAGGCAGAGAGGGAGAGAGACATCAACATATGGTTGACTTTCACCTGCCTCCAGCTACAGACCTTGCTGGATACCTGGCTTGCAACCTGGTTATGTGCCCTGGCTGGGAATTGAACCAGGGACTTTTGGGTTCGCAGACCATTGCTTTATCCTGTTCCACTAGCCAAGGCAGTTTCTCTATTCTTAACAGTCAAAAAGAAGAAAACCTCAGATACTCACCAAAAGGTGAATAGACCTAAATTAATGCACAATAGAATATTATGCAACAGTAAAAATACACTATTAGTAAATGCAACAATATGGAAAGCTCTTAAATGCATTAATTGAATAAAAAGACCAGACACACAAAATCACAGGCTCTATGACTCTATTTACATGAAGTAAAAAACAAAACAAAATCAATGCAAAAGAAACAAGACATCAGAATAAGTTGACATTTACAAAAGCCAAAATAATGATTACCTTTGTGGGAACAAAATTGAAAGATGCACAAGGAGATGGAAGCAAGTACTGAAAATCTGTTTCTTCACACTTAAAATTATAGCATTGTATATGAGTGTGTAGAATGAAAACTTTTTAGGTATTTATGAAATAATGTTTTTAAAGAGCTTATTCATTATTTTTAGAGAGAAGGGCACGGAAGGAGGAAGAAAGGGAGATAAATATCAATGTACATATCAATGCCTTTCACCCTGCCTCCAGCTATGGACCTGGTTGGGAGACCTGGCTTGCAACCTGGTTATGTGCCCTGACTGGAGAATTGAACCAGTCACCTTTGGGTTTGCAGGCTGGAGCCTATCCACCGACCCACCAGCCAGGGCACCTGTGATTTCTGAAGGATTGTAGTTTCTGGGTTTACGTCTGGATCTTGCACTCATGGAGAGAAGTGAGATAGCTACTTTCCATTTTCTCCTACATCAGGACTTTAAGACTTTCATCCTTATTTCTTTTGTTCTGTTTTGTTTCATGATGGAGGAAGAGGGAAAACTAGAACCATTGCTAAACGTTTCTACCTCCTCTCCAGTCATCTGTTAAAATGAAATCATCTACCACAAACTATGCTTTCATCTCCATTTTCCTCCCTTTTACCCCAAACACAGATAAAAACTAGGTTTATTGTTTTAATGTGTCTCACAAAGCCTTTTATCATGTTGTAAATTAACTTTCATTAAAGCTGAGCATACATCTGCTTAGAGAAGTTATGTTTATTTAATTTTTATTGAATTTATTGTGGTGATATTGGTTAATAAAATTATATAATTTCAAGTGTACAACTCTATAATACATCATCTGTGTATTATATAATTTACCACCCACAGTCAAGTCTCCTTCTATTGCCATTTACCCGCTTCTACCAGCCCCCACCCCCTTTCCTTCTGGTAATTGCCATACTGTTGTCTGTATATATGATTTTTTTAATAGTCAGTGGCATAAAACTTCAGTACCAACAAGCCTGTGTTTAATAACATGGCAAATTCAAAATGGACATTTTTAAAAAATCAACTTACTTTTTTAGTAGACTGTCTTCATAGTCCTGTCTTAACTGTATTATTATCATTGTTATTATTGTTGAAAATAACTATTTTCACTAGATCACACATTGTAATATAACTCTAACCTGTACTGGCAGTCTGTTCTCAGTCTTGAAAACATTAATCCTCCCAGGTTGTTGGGAGGAACTCTGCACAGGCATGGGCAGGTCTGCTGATGCAGAAGGAAGTCAAATTCTAAGCAGTAAAGCCTTTCAGGAGACTTTATCATAAAAGCTGAAGCCAGAAAAAAAATGAGAAGAGCCCCAGTTTTTTCTGTCTCTAGCAACCGCAGAAATTTTGTCCTGCATTTCATTATTTCATCAAACAAGGTTTGTAAAAGCCCATTTTGGATATCTGGATTGCAGAGTTTTAATGTGTCTCTTGTAGAATTACACTATTAAGTCTCTTAAAGCCTTTTTTATCAGAATTGGTTACCATGGGTACCATTATTCAAATTAATTCTGAAAGGTGGACAAAGCCTCCACTTTTTTGTTGTTGTTAGACCTAAGGATCTTAAACCACCCTATTTTCTTCTCTTATCCTTTAAAGTAACTATCCCAGTGACTGGTAGACTCCTTAGTCAAATGCAATGAGCACACAAAGTTTACTGTGGTCATTTGGGACCAGCTCTCAGATGGCGGCGTGAAGAAGCCTAGGAGAGAGGCATGTGCCACAGAGACTTCTGGGCTTCTTGGTCTCCATCAGGGGTTTGCAGCTGGTGTCACGATTCTATCCTGGGAGGAAACTGCTCTATCCTGGGAGGAAACTGCAGTGAAGAAATAGTTGCAGGGTCTGCAGAGCTGCAGAAAGGGAGTTAAGGAAACATAAGCATCCCTATAAATATTGTCTTTGGGGGGTAGATTCTTCAGATTATAAACAAGCTTGAAGACTTTTTTCTTGTTCTTTCTTGTACAAAGAAGTTTTCATGGATTTGAATATTTGCTGAGACGCAAGTCCCTTTTTTCTTGTGCAAGCCGAATAATAAGCTGCCCAGCTGTTAGGAGAGATGGTTTCTCAGTCACTACGAAGCAGAATAGAAGGCTAAGGACGATCTTCCAGAGCAATTTCAATCTGCCTTCTGACAGCAGTATTGGTCTATGCTCATTTTAAAAATAAAAATAAAAGGTTCTGTAACTAGAAAGCCTTCATGTTTAAGATCATAAACTCATTTTTAAAATTTATGTATTTTACTTTATCCTCATTCAAGTATATACTTATTGATTTTTTAAAGAGAGACAGGAAGGGAAAGAGGGAAGAAAATCATTGTGAGCGAGAAACATTGATCAGCTGCCTCCTATATGTACCCCAACCGGGGATTGAAACTGCAACCTTTTGGCTGGTGGGACAATGCTTTAACCAACTGAGCTATCCGGCCAAGGCAAGATCACAAGCTCATTTTTATATATAAGTACAGAGCAATTCCCAAGTCTTACATTAAGGAAATTACAAAATAGAAAAAAATCCTTTAAATTTTGGATCCTAAAATGCTACTGACTGCGGGTTCTTCTCACTCCTGTCTCCTTTGACTGCCCTGTAAATGAATGCCCAACAGTTATAGTGTATGATAGTTTCATTTAATTAACAGAGCTGGGTCTTGAGGGAATCTCCCTGTTAAATCTGAGAAGTTCCATAAATGGAGAAGTCGTTTCCAGGGAGCAGGCCAACATAACCACCCACTGACACTTTTATTGAAATAATTCCACATTGAACAGAAAGCCTCCGGGTAACGTTAGAGCAGTTTTAATCATAGCTTCTAATTATGAACAATAAGTCACTTCAACAATTTCTTGTGTCTTAGATATAATAAAAGGAGTAATGAACAGTCCACAATAATTCTCAGGCTGGTAAAGTTACACAGCCAGGGAACCTGAATCTGGTAGCTCAATAAAGTACCTCGTAGAAGACCCCTCCACCTAACTTATTATTAAAGATCATTTGCCAAAGAGCAGGTCTTCCTAAAAGTGTTCAGGTTATTACCCACCAATTTGCTGGGAAGTTATTAAGGCTCAGGGACAATGTGCTAAGAATACTTGAGGTTAGTAACAGACAGTAAATGTTGGTTTAAGACTATAATACAGGTTATTGCAAACAACACCAGAAGCACCCCTGAAACTTATGTGTGTTTGAAGAAAATGCTACCAAATATTCATAAAGGTCATACTGATAATGTTGCCATCAAAGAAGTTAATTTTATTCTTTTTCCTTTATTCTTTTCCATACTCTTAATGATAAGTTAGTATTCCTTTTAGAAAGAGAAACAAGGAAAGTTCCATATCAAGGACCCTGAGAGGCACTCAGGCTTTCCTGCATCCTTCAAGCTGCATTTCCTAGGGGTTTGCCCTCCTCCAGATTTTCACATCTTTCCACTACAAAGCCTGGTGGCCCACATGGGCAGCCTCACAGGAGTCTCTCTGCCTCTGAGGTTGTCTTCCTTTCCTTCAGCCTCCAGCACTGGCTGAGCAGCCTACCAAAATAGCATTATCTTACTGTTACTGGAAAACCTGTGAAACCCTTCTTCTGCTGACTTCATTTTCCTTGTAAGATAAAAACAGTCAAGCTCCTAACCAACCTCTCACAGATGGTGCTTTGGGTTACCTTCCCAGCCATACCTCTTCTTCCTTGTCAGGCTTTAGATCCAGTGACATCAAACAGTGTGTGGTTACCTCACATGTGTTTCGTTTTGTGTTCGCTCCATGTGTCTACTCATGCCCCCTCTTCCTAAAAGCCCCTCATCCCCCAGGTTAACTCTTACTCATCCTTTAAAACTCTCAGGTTAGGAGATATGGCCTCTAAGAAGCTCCCTGCTCCCACCCCTGCTGCCTAAAATGCTACTTCTTTGCATTCCCCTAAATTACTTATACCTGTCTTGCCATTTTAGTTCAATGTAATGATAATTTCATGTGACTGTCATCCCCACCAGTCACACGAGTTCCTTTGGGGCAGAAAATGTGCCTGTTTGCTTACGTGCACCTGGGGTCTTGATGCATGTATGATCAAAAGTTAATAAATGTTGGGTGAATGAATGGGTGAATGAATGAATGTTGATGATCTCAATGGCAGTATTTCAAATTTCTTTCTTTCAACAGATTTGGTGGTAAATGCTAAAGAAACTTCAAGTGTTTTCAGAATCAGGTACCAGAGATGTAAAGCAGAGCTATTGAAGACTGCACTGTAATGACTTCTTTAATACCTTATTGTAAGACCAAAATACATGGTATATACCAAAATATAATAACATGGTATGAGACTAACACCTAACACCACAGTGAAGCATCACAGTCTAATACCCCACTGCATTGAATACCACAAAGTAATGACAGTAGTTTGTGATAAAGTCTGCAAAAGCTGCATTGGTCATGACAACATGGGCAAGGCTGCAACCACAAAATGAGAACTCTCTGTAGCATCGCGCAGTTTTGTTTTAGCCCTGATCTAGTAAAGGTCAAGCAGTTCTCTTCAACAGCAACTCAGTTGTCAGGCTTCTACTGCTTCTTTATGATCCTGAGTTTCCTGATTTCCAGCCACGAAAATAGTGACAGGGAAAAGGATTGCTGAGGAATAAGGGAATGGGGCAATGGTCATGCCTCAAATTGGCTATCAGGCTCCCCAAGATTCTGTTCTCCAGAAGCCCATCACACGGAGCTCCAGCCGAGTTCCCAGGATAGCGGAGAATGTGCTCTCAGAAGGAGAAAATAAGTGGGAATGGAAATGCAATCTTGCTCAACTGAAGCACAGGGTCAGAATGCCCAGCATGCCAGTGGGTGATGGAGCAAAACCCCAGAAGAATTCCATCATTCGGTGATGCATCAGGGCTTCCTGTAGCCCACTGACACTGCTCTCATCTGCTAATCTCTGCGGATGTGTGACCTATTCTCAGCATGTGACATTGGAGAGGTCATTATTCGTCCTGGAAACTCAATAGCTGGTTCATGTAATAAACAGCACAACACACAGTAAATTTTCAAACTCTAAGTTACATTAGCTATTTAGTTCCCCATATTTCAAATGGCATCCCTTCTCCATTCTTCCATAATTACATTTATTGGGAACTGATTTTTTTTTATCTTCTGTGGGAGTAAGATGTGAGTTCAGTTGAAATTGCTCAAACAATGACATTTTACTTCTGTTGACTGAAATGATTACCATATCTAAATGGCTGCTTCTTAGAAATAGGGTAAAAACTTTATAGCCCAACAAGTTTCCATGTTGCCTCACTTCAAGAAGGCAACACGTTCTCATAGTCTTTTCAATCTTTTCTGACATCTTCTACTTTCCTCTCATATGGCTGTATACAATATATTCTCCCAAACAGTGACCCATGAGCAGTATGTATGTGTATGTGTGTGTGAGGGGTGATTGAAAATATGATGCTATGGAGCAATTAACCTTCACTAAATTATCTGTCATGAATAATTGTAGCTTTCAAAAGACATTGTTAGAATATTTTAAATGCAACTCAAAATGGGACTTTTGAATGTATTTGAACATTCTTAAGATTGATCATGTAAATTGTTACATGTTTCTATAAACATGTAACTAGGCTCATGCTACATTAAAAACTTCAATAGTCCACAGGTTCCCCTCACATGGGGCAGAAAACAGCATAGTTGCCAAGACTGCTGAGAATGAGGCAGTGTGAAAAAGGAACAGTCTGGAGTGTAGCTCCTCCGCTGATCCTCTCTCCCCTCAGCCTGCTCCTCTCTGGGAGGCACATAGGGACACAGCCCCAAGTGTGCATCACCCCACGGTGGCACTTCTGAGCCCAGTGGATAATCTGCTCACATCTGTTGCCTCTGGCAGAATAGACACATACAGAGAGCAGGGCTGGTGGACCATGAAGTGCTCATTGATGGGGAACACTGGTGCTAGTAACTTGGCTTGAGTGAGCTCTGCAGTCATGGAGAAGCTGCAAGTGTTTGTACCTTCCATGCATCTTCAAGGTTATTCCACTCCTGCAGGACAGAGCCAGCTTGACTGCCAGATCAGGAGGGGTACTGGAGAAGGGGCAGGTGTGACGCCCGGAGCGGGCATGTTCTCCTAGCTAGTGCTGCTGAAAGAGAGAAGCTGGACAGCCCAATCAGAGAAAGTGATACTCTGAGACTTTTGTGGAACTTTCAGGAAAACAGACTCTATCCTTATGTCAAGATTGAGAGCAGACAGAATGACATAGAATCGTAAATTTGCAGCTGCTAGAAGCCCACATGGGGGCTTGAGGACCTAGAGCTAAGGCATGAGACCAGGCCCTGAGGGTGCTGTGTGAGGCCCGGATTCAGCCCAGACCAGCTCCCTACTTTTCAGTTTTTTCATAACTCAGTCCATTTCCTCAAGTATCAAAAAGTTTAGGACAAGTGGTTATGACAACAGAAAGATAAAGAATTCATTTTAAAGTTAAATTTATTTTAACCTATAAAAATTATATCCTATCTGGTACTGGCCACAGTAATGGCTATAGTAACATGCATCTCCTGACATATTATAATGCATTGTCATGAATTATAAAAGGTAACATTGAAACACTATGAATGAGGATATTTTTTATCCTGAATGATAGAAAACTTGCTTTGCAAAAAAGGGTTTTCAAATTTCTCTATTATGCGTTTTTCTTCCTCTTAATTCCACTGAATATTAATTAACCTATTTTTACTCTTCTTTGTTCCTCTATAATAAAGTTTCAATTGCTTCATGTGTTGTAGCTCTTTAGTGATGGAATCATGTCTTTTGTTGCATAAAATTTCTGCCAAGACTCAAGAAATTATGACCATGAGGACTAGATTATATAATTTTAAAAATCAGTTTCAATTATATTTAATTAAGCTTATGTTGCTTAAAATATAAGTTCTCATCTGAGTGCATCACTGATTGACTGAATGCTCTGTGAACAACTAAATATTTAAATTAAAAATGTCATTTCTACCATGTTCATCCTCTCAAACATGACAGATATGTATCACGGGCCAGGTCTTCCTACTGACTCCAAGAGCATAAACATTGACTTTGCTAAGGTCCCTGCTGTCAAAATGTAGAGGTGAATGACCTTTAGCTTCCAATTAAATGCATATTTTTAAAGAATATGCATAGTAATAATTCACATGAAGCCTAAAGGAGGAGGAAGCAGGATAACTACAGAGAAGACAAGTAAACAGTGTAAATTGAATCTGCATTTATCCAGAGCTGCTGATTCAAGTGCTTTAAAGGTTAAAGTTAAAAGTAGATAGTTGTGTGGATAGATGGATGAATAAAGGGAGATATATAGACAGGTGATAAATGGAAAGACACAGATGCAGAACTCATAGCTCAAAATTATCTAATTGTAAAGGCCAAGCTCTAGTACCAAAATCAAGCACTGACAATTTTGACTTTGAATTCTCAGGCCAGAATGTTGAGGCTTTGATATTGTTACAGTTTTTGATTAAGTACTTTTAGAATTGATAGAGCTTTACTGTAAGTCTTTTAAAGAACTTTCTATTTTGTTTAATTTAAAAATAATTAAAAATAAAATGTGAGATAGATATATATATATATAAAGTTCAGCCACAAATAAAAAGGAATGAAATCTTGCCATTTGTGACAACTTGGATGGACTGGGAAAGCCAAGCTCATAGATACAGAGATGGGTAGAATGTGGGTGGTGGGGGAGAAGAGCATGTGAAATGAATGAAGGGGGTCAAAGGTACAACTTCCAGTCATAAAAAATAAGTTAGGGGATGTAATGTACAGTTTGATTATTATAGTTAATAATACCATATTGTATATTTGAAAGTTGCTTAGAGAATAGATCTTAAAACTCTTGTTCCAAAAAAAAAACTTTTGTACCCAAAGAAACCTGAAATACCAATTCAGAAGAACCTATGCACCCATATGTTCATAGCAGCGCTATTTACAATAGCCAAGTGCTGGAAGAAGTCTAAGTGCCCATCAGTGGGTGATTGGATCAAAAAACTTTGGTACATCTACACAATGGAATACTATACAGCAGAAAGAAAGAAGGAACTCCTACCTCTTGCAACAACATGGATGGAACTGGAGAGGACCATGCTTAGTGAAATAAGCCAGGAGCAAAACACAAATACCACATGTTCTCACTTAATACAGGAGAATAATAGACAAGCAGAATAAAACCAGAGACATGAAAAAAAGGGGGGGAGCAGAATGATGATGACTAGGAGGGAGGAGTGGGGAGGAGGGGAAAGTAGGGTAAAGGTTTAGTGGAAGAGCTAATGTGAAAGACCCATGGACATGGACAATGAAGTGGGGGTTGACTGTGGGAGAGGGGGCAGGGAGGGTAGGGCAGGGGAGGGCAATGGGGAAAAAATGAAACAATTGTGTTACAGCAACCATAAAAAATATTTTGACCAACAAACTGTTTTGTAACTGTATGGTATGGTGATGAATGTTAACTAGACTTACTATGGTGATCATTTTGCTATGTAAACAAATATTGAATCAGTATGTTTTGTTTTTTTTTTTAAATATTTTATTTAATTATTTTTAGAAAGAGGGGAAGGGAGAGAGGCAGAGAGGGAGAGAGACATCAATGTATGGTTGCTTTTAACCTGCTTCCAGCCACAGACCTGACTGGAGACCTGGTTTGCAACCTGGTTATGGGCTCTGGCTGGGGAATCGAACCTGCGACCTTTGGGTTTGCAGGCCAGCACCTTATCCACTGTGCTACCAGCCAGGGCTTCAGTATGTTGTGCACCTGAAATGAATATAATGTTGTATGTCAATAAAAATAAAAATTAAATAATAACTAGTAAGATATATGAGGTCTATTCCAGAAGTATAAGCCACGCAAGCTGTTTTAATTATATTGACATTGGCTCGATACTTTTGGGACAGACCTCGTAACTTCAACACATGCAGTATCTGTATATTTATTATTTTTAAATTTTTTATTTATTATTATTTTCAGAGAGAAGAGCAGGGAGGGAGGGAGTAAGGGAGAGAAGCATCAATGTATGGTTGCCTTTCAGCTACAAACCTGGCTGGAGACCTGGTTTGCAACCTGCTTGTGTGCCCTGGCTGGAAAATCGAACCAGCGACCTTTGGGTTCACAGGCCAGCACCTTATCCACTAAGCCACCATCCAGGGCTTAGGATCTGTATATTTAAAATTATAAAATGTTGATGAAAGAAATCAAAGAAGACCTAAATAAATGTAAAGATATTTTGTTTATGGATGGGAAGAGTCACGATAGTCAAGATTTCGGTTCTCCCCAAATTGATCTAAAAGTTTAATGCAACTGTAAACATACTGTGAGAGAGTCTTTTCATCAAACAGTACTGGACAAATCTGATGCCAACGCAAATCCATAGTTCCAGTCACAGCAGGGCTGCACCCAGTAGTCAATGCCATCCTGGTGGTTCCTGGGTCCCCTCCTATGTTTAGCTCATCCTCATCCACAGAAGGAATAAAGATCAACAGACATTCTCTCTCTCTTCCTCAGGGAAACCTGTCAAGAACTATTCTCCTGTTTGCACCTCTTTCTTTGTTGACTCTGAGGTATGTATGATTTTATCTATTGGCAAGCCTCTCACCCTGTGCCATAAACACCATCCATTCCTTTCTGTGTGGGATCAGCATTGTCAGCCATCTTCCCCTGCCTCCAACCCCCCTGCATCTTACACATGTTCAGATCACACATGAACAGAGAGCCTGTCCCTTTTTTGGCCTGTTTTCTGAGTCCCAATCTACTTTCCTATCCATTGTCCCTGCTTCACATTTCACTTCCTGACAGTGGTGTCTGTGACCTTCACCAGCACCTCCACCCTCTCAAGACTCAGACTATGCATTCTGCTTCTGTCCTTGGAGGAGCTTCCGTATTGCCTCCTTTCCCTGGTAGATCCTGTAGCCTTCCTTTATAAGTTATCATCCCATTTGAATCCTACAAGATATTTGACCTCCATTCTCTTTCTTTCCTCCATGCGGATTCACAATTAATCCAGCATCACTTGTTCAAGACACTAATTTTCTTAAGATTTTTTTATTTATTAATTTTAGAGAGAGAGGAAGGGATAGAGGCAGAGAAGAGGGGAGACATCAATGTATGGTTGCCTTTCACCTGCCTCCAGCTACGGACCTGGCTGGAGACCTGGCTTACAACCTGGTTATGTGCCCTGGCTGGGAATCGGACCAGCGACCTTTGGTTCACAGGCCGGTGCCTTATCCACTGTGCCACCAGCCAGGGCCAAGACACTAATTTTCTTAAGTTGTTAGATAGCTTGATGAGAAATCATTTAGTCATATAAACAAGTCTATTTCTGGACTTTTTATTCATTTCATTGATCTTCTTTTCTTATGCTTACACAGTACTCTCTTAGTTATGATAAGCTTTTAGTAACTCATAAAGTCAACAATTATAAAGCTTCCAACTTTGTTTCTTCACAAGATTATTGTGACTAAGCTGTATTTCCCTATGAACTTGAGTCAGCTTCAATTTCCAAAGACAATTCTCTGGTGATTATGGTTATGCTTGCCTTGAATCTATAAGCAAGTTAAGGAGAATTGATGTCTTCATTATACTGAGTTTTCATATTTACCAACAAAGTATATTTATTTATTCTCAAAGTTTGGGTTGGCAGCAGTTACTCCATTGTTACCGGTCTCTGGGCTGACTCACCATCCTGTTTGGTTACTTACTTCTTCTATCATTCCTTTTGTAGCCAAATGTCTATATCATAAAATATTTTTTTAAAACTTTCCAGGATGGATTCTGAATGGCCCAATCTGGAACCTTCTCTTACCATCTCCTCCTACAAATATGTAGGCAGATCCTTTCTAATATGGGACTCCAGTATATCTCTCTGCTTCAAACAGGGCAGGTAGTGGTGAATCAATACCCGGGTGCTGACTTTACTTTTGCCTGATCTTCATTTTGGAATGAAAATATTAGGAGGAATGGGGAAATCATGTAAACATACATGATGTTGAAAACAAACACAAACCAGAAAGCCTGGGTGCTCTACTCTTAGGAGGAAATCACAAAATGATCCTCTAATAGAGGAGAACACAAGGAGCCTGCTGTCACTGGCACCTGATCACAACTGCAAAACTTTCTGCCATCCAGCAAGTCGATGAAACCTCATCTCTGAGAGCCAGCAGGGCAGTGCCCACAGAAGCCCTGCTGTCCCAGTGTCCCCTCTCCGGTTTGATTTCCCACAGGTAGTTTTTAAAGGCAAATTTCCATTTTCATCTTTTCCTTTTGGGAAACCAGCTTGATATTAAAAATATAATAGTGCCAGGTTGCAAGCCAGGTCTCTAGCCAGGTCCGTAGCTGGAGGCAGGTGAAAGGCATACATTGATGTTTCTCTCCCTCTCTGCCTCTCTCCCTTCCCCTCTCTCTAAAAATAATAAATAAAATCTTTTTAAAAATATATAATACTGTAAGAATGTGACAAGATGTCAGATTTGCCAGAGTTTTTCTTCCTAATGAAGGAGCAGACAAAGGCCTCTGTGTCCAGCATCAATCAGAAGTGATCATGAGGGGGATGTGATATACAGAATAAGAAAGTCAATAATATTGTAACAACTACATATAGTAACAGAGGGCTGCTGGACTTAATTGTGTTGATCACTTTGCAAGCTATATAAGTGTTTAATCACTATGTTGTACACCTGAAACTAATAAAATATTGTAGGTCACCTACAATTAAAAAATAAATTTAACAAGTAATACAGATTAGTTTGTACTATTTGTGCATTTGGGTTTTTTAGATTCCACATATACATGAAATCATGTTATTTGTCTTTCTTCATCTGATCACTTTGTAGTGTATACGGATGTCCAGTTAAAATGTTGTGCATCTAAAACTTACATAATAAATAGAAAGGTGATTGTGGAGACCACCAATGTCATTGTGAGTATTTGACAGTCTTTGAATTAAGCATATGTCACAATGAGCTCTCAGAATGCAGAAGGGTTATAAAACAATTATAATAAAAGCCACTATTAAGGAATACTGAGATATCCAATTTTTAAGTTTCCTTTTATCCTGATTATAAAAGTAAAACATGCTTACTTAGAAAAGTTTAGAATATACAAAGAAAAGTTTAGAATACACAGAAAATATAAGAAAAAATTAATAGTACATATAATCTCATTACCCAGAAGCTTTTTGAAAAGCTGATGTACCTCAAATTTTGAATCATTTTTTACCATTTAATATTATAGCAGTATCATTGTCTATTTTCTCAGTATATACAAATGTTATTTGAATTTTCACATTTTGCCTGTTTTATTATTGAATCTGAATAGGTTACTTATAATATATAACTTTCAATGCAACACTGCTAAGACCATCTTTATCAAAAGACTGAGATATTTTCTCAACGATAATCTTACATATTATGCCTTCAGGAATTAAAATGACTGGCTCAAAAAAAAAAAACTTTTAGGAATTCTTGCTACATATTTTCAAGTAATTTTACAAAAATTACCAATTCTCACTACCTATCTCACTCTAATTCTGCCAGTACTAAGCATGATTAGTATTAATCCATATGTTAGATGCTATATAATTTAAAAAGTATATTGTAATGATTTTTTATATATATACACATATGTATGTATATATACACATGCACATTGTGAAAAGATTCCTTCCATCTAGTTAATTAACACATCCACCACCTCACATATTTATCTTATGTGGGTGTGTGAAAGAGAGAACATTTAAATTCTATTCCCAGCAAATTTCAATTATATAACACAGTGTTATTAACTATAGTCACCATGTTTTCCATTAGGTCCTCAAACCTAATTCTTCTGAAAGTTTGTACACTTTTCCCAACCTCTCCCTATTTTCCCCAACCAACCTCCTCTGGCAACTAATTTTATACTTTTTGTTTCTATGAGTTTAGTTTTGTTTTACATTTTACATTCCATACACAGGTGATACCATGCAGTGTTTATCTTTTCTGTCTGACTTATTTTACTTTGCGTAATGGCTTCAAGACCCACCTACATTGTCGCAAATGGCAGTATCTCCTTCTTTTTCATGACTGAATAATAGTCTATTATGTATGTGTGTGTTGCATGTATATAAACATATATTCTTCCCGTATGTTCTTGCTTATTGTGAATTATGCTGCAATAAACATGGGAGTGCATACATCTCTTCAATGTTCTGTTTTCATTTCCTTGGGATATATACCCAGAAATGGGATTGCTAAATCACATGGTAGATGATACTATTATCTTAAATTGTATGTCTCTGTTCCCTAGTTTTGAGCTTTCTTTAGTAATAATATTTTCATTGTTTTGTTGTCATTTTACATTCTTTACTTTCACCATGAAATAGGTTCTGAATAAATTTTTAATTGTAACCTTTAAATATTTAGCATATCAATTCTTTGTCATATTTTTCCAGATATTTTCACAATGTTTTGATATAGCTTAGGCTATTTTTTAAGCAGATGAGTTAAATTTTTATAAGGGCAAAATAATAGTTTCCTTTGTAACTCAGTCATTTTAAAAACAAAACTGATGGAATGTTTTGAAGTGCATTACTCTTTGCAATTTTGAGGATTCTCTCCAAAAATATCTCTTCTTCCAATCATAAGAGTTTGACATAAAAATAAAGCAACATTCTTGTAAAATGTTCAAGTAGTTTTATTTCTTTTTGTTTTTCTCATTTTCCAATTCTCCAACACACAGGATTGCATTTTCACTTCAGCCAGAGGGAAGAGGAGAAGAGAGGACAGGTACTCTCCTTTTGTTCATGGACACAACCTAGAAGTTGCAGCCCACGCCCCTTCCTCTTACATCCCATATGTAGCTCATGTGGCCATTTTCAAAAAGACTTCTGTCACACTAAATTCCTTGTGCTCTGGCCCATGATTTATGTATGTTGCTCAGGTTGAGGTTTAAAACTAGGTGAAACTTCATGGATATAATAATTATAGGTATATTTCAAAGTAAAATTTGTAAGGTATATCTATATTTTCTTTAAAATATTTTTAAGTACAGAAAATAAATTTCTTTATTTAAGAAGTAGGACCTTTCACCTGCCCTGACTCTATTACAATCAACACTACTCCCATAAAATTAAGGTGCCTAACAGTTAGGGTTTTTGTTGTTGTTTTGTTTTTTTTTAATCAGGAACTTCTTTGAGATGTTGATATATATTATAGATCACATCCCATAATTATTCACTTACACTAAATTTCATACATAATTTATGGGTTTGTTTTTTTACAGAGACCTACCTAAGAATCTCTATTCTGTCATCTCATCACAAAATTAAATTATAATTGTATTATAATTATTATGTTTAATGAATTGGTAATATATTTATATATTTAGGTTTAATTACATTATTTGACAAAGATTATCTTCATTCATATGTAATCCCCTGAATACATGCATTCTCCTCACTCTAACTCTACTATTGCCAATACAAGAATGTACTTATACAAACAACACACAAGTTATAAAAGAGAGGAGATGACCAAGGGTGAGGGGCCAACCTGATGGTGAAAGATGGATATTCCTGCGCCCTTAGCAGAGCACAGCATATTCACCTTAAATGTGTGTTGAGGAAGAACTCAGCAGGAGCAAACAGATTCAAGAATAGAATCCCAAAAAGAGAAACTATTCCATATACCAGTTACTACAGTCACAGTGTAAAATGGTGAGGTTATAAAACCAGTAAAGAAATGTTTAAAAGTAATAGGGTCATTAAACTTTTTAAACTGACTTTTAAAATGACATTATGATTACCTTTCTTTTATGAATGGAGAAACTGAGGCACATTGGTGTTAAGAACATTGCCAAAAATCATATGTCTAAGTAAGTGGACGGCTGAGATTCAAACCCTAGCATTCTAGCTCCATAACTCATGCTCTTAAATGCTTTATCATCTCTCAAGTGAAGATCCTAAAAGCTTTTGGGCTTGAGAGATTCCTAAATTGAGAATCTGACTTCAACACACTGGAAATTAGATGTCAGGGGAGAAATGGCTCCAGGATATCCTGGCATGCTTGGTTGTTAATTCAGCCACTATAACAAAGAATTCATATTTCTCATGTAAAATCTGTGTGAGTAGTCCTGGACAGATAGGGAACCCATGCATTAATCAGGAACCCCAATTTTTTTTCTCCCATTTCTGCCTTTCATGGTACATGACTTCCACCTAAGGGTCCAAGATGACTTCTCCAACACACAGGATTGCATTTTCACTTCAGCCAGAGGGAAGAGGAGAAGAGAGGACAGGTACTCTCCTTTTGTTCATGGACACAACCTAGAAGTTGCAGCCCACGCCCCTTCCTCTTACATCCCATATGTAGCTCATGTGGCCATATTAGCATGCTAGTGAGGCCAGAAAGCAATCTTTATTTTGAGTCCTCTAGAGCTCCACCACAATTTTTTTTAAAGATTTTATTTATTATTTCCAGAGAGAGGGGAAGGGAAAGAGTCAGAGAGGGAAAGAAACATCAATGTATGATTGCCTTTCACCTGCCTCACCAGCTAAGGATCTGGCCGGAGACATGGCTTGCAACTTGGCTATGTGCCCTGGTTGGGGAACCTAACCAGGGACCTTTGGGTTCACAGACCGGTGCCTATCCACTGATCCACCAGCCAGGGCACCACGATCATTAAAGAGAGAAATGGCAAATGGATGTTGGTGGAAAAGTAGCTTTTGGACCATGTGATCTTGAAAACGCTCTTCATACATTTATGAATGAGATGCTCCACTGAAGACAGATTGAAAAAGAAAGAGTAAGATACGGGATGAAGAAGTAGATGATCCAACATGGGAAGGAGGTAGAGAATTTCTCAGAAAGCTGGACAAGGAAGGGCCAGTGCAGAAGCTGTGAAAGAAGCTCAGGAGTCAACAGCACCTATAGAAGCACTAGAGACACTTGAGTCATCAAGAAGAAAAATGGCTCTGAATGGTTTCCTGCTGTGCTTGAGTGAATGGAGAGTAACCCTGCCAGAGAATTTAGCCATAAACCTATGGGTATGCAGACAATTAACTAAGTGAATCAAGGCAGGTAATTATTAACTCTGGAGGACAAGAGAGAGATTTAATCATAGTATATAGTACGCAGTTAATCTTCCAGAATTGAAAGTAAAACAGCAAATATTGGTATTGTGGTTTGAATTTTGTCCCCACAAATTCATATATTGAATTTCTAACCCCTAGTATGTAACCTTGTTTGGACCTAGGGTCTTTGCAGTGATAATCAAGATGAGACGAAGTTAATAGGATGGGCCATAATCCAATATAATGAATGTTGTTATAAGAAGGGGAAATTTGGGCAGAGTGTTGCCTTGGAAGCCTATCTTTCATTATATGTGGGAGCTTTTCCCAGTCCTACTTCTATGGGACAGAGATTAGAAGGCAGAGATTGGAGTGATGCTTCCATAAGCCAAGGAATGCCAAGGATTGCCCACAAACCACCAGCAGCCAGGGGAGAGGCACAGAACACATTTTCCTCACACCGCCAGAAGGAACCAAGTTTGCCAACACCTTGTCTCAGACTTCTGGCCTCCAGAAACTGTGAGACAGTACATTTCTGTTGTCAAGAACCCCAGTCTATGGTTTATTACAGGAACTCAAGCAAATTAATGCAATTGGTTTAAGTAAAATATGTATACACATTTGATAGGGGAAAGAGTACTGGGTGTAAGCATAAAAGATAAGTAAATCCTCATTTTCCATAGAAAACCTAAAATTGAAAAAAATCAAGGTTTCTTAATAAATATGTGATATAGAAATAGTGAAGTCAATCACAGGAGAAATGGATGAATATGATGAGCTGCTTGCTGTGGGGGAGTGTGGAGAACCAAGGAAAATTGAGGCCCCCTGCTGCCTTCCTAAAATATATAAATGAAACACACAGATGCATTCATTACTTAATGAAACAAAAAAATAATGAACATCTTTAAAACATCTCAGCATGCACTGAGTGATACCAATGGCACTCTATGCGACATGCTATTCACTGAGCTTTCCTCTTCCTCCATCCTCAGCTCCCTCCTGGACCACTGTCTGTTTTCCCAGTCATTTGCTCTGGGCACTTCCAACATGTGGACCCAGGTGCCACAAGCCACAACTTCAGAAACTTTGCCTCCCTCCTGACTGTCTGGATATATGTAAAGTTTTATGGCACTAGCTTGAAGCGTTATGTTTAACTGGCGTAAATTCCTGTCTTTAGAACCCTAGGAGTAGCAGCTCTATTCTCTCTCAAATTCCTAAATAATCAAAGCCTGTTAATGTAAGACAGGGTATAGCCTTACCCCTCAGCTATAATTCTGATATTCAGGTCATAGATTACTTTAACAAATCTACGATTGGAACACCAAACATTGACTTTTGTGATGTTTCAAATAAAAATGACAGTTATATCTGTTTAATACCCAACACTCCCAGGCCTCCTAGAGATAAAATCTTAAATAGTTGCATAACTCATTGTCATTCAGTCTGAAGTTCTCCATTCAGGTCCTTGGAATCTGAAAGTCTTCCCTAGACATAGGCAGACATAGGCAGATTCTGGATATGATATTCCCTTTATTGCCCCAGCCTGGTTCACACCCTAGCCCATGGATGCTCCCCAATCCAGAGCCTGACTGGGCATCCCTCTCTCCAGTGCCTCCCCGCTGGGTACATGCCATTTTGGCTATTTCCTGATGCCTGAAGGCCTGACTAGGACTTGTATCCTGCTTGGGGAGGCCCCCAAGACATCCCAGGGACAGCCTCTCACCTACGATGAAATTTAGTTGTGTTTAAGTCTCTGCTCCCTGAACCTGGCCTTTTGGAGGCCAGAGAGCTGGATGGCAGTGAGCAGGTCAGTTCAAATTTATAAGCATCTGCTGAGACCTGTGCAAGGCTGTGTCCTCTCAGCTAACATCTTCCAAGTTCAGTGTCATAATTCTTTCTTCAATGTAGAAGATGGCTCATAGGCAGAGAAAACAGTGTGGGTTTGTGGATGAGGCATTTTGCAGGTCTGAGATGGTCTGGGGAAATTCTACCCCTCCATCCCTTTCATGTTCTTCTTGTGCACAAGAATGACACCACAGGGAAGAATTGTGGTGTGACAGTCTGCAGCTTCCAGCTCTGCAGTGCCAGCAGCCCCTTCTGATGTGTTCTAACATCACTGAGAGGTGTGACAATTAGTGTTCTGGTGACTTAGGAAGTGTTATCTCTCAATATGTCCCTATATGATGCAGAGAGATTGCTACCATTACTAATGGGTTTAATGCTTTGCCCCCATGCACTTAATCTCTAAATGAGAAAACCAGACAGAAATACTAGAGATATCTGTCTGTGGAAGAAAGAAACGATTTTTTATGAGTCCTGGTTTAAGAACTAAGGTAGAACTACTCAACCTAATAAGTGAATTTGGCAAAATAGTGGGATATAAAATCAATATTCAGAAATTGATGGCACTTTGTACACTAACAATGAATTATCAGAAAGAGAAAATAGGGGGAAAATCCCATTTTCTATAGCAACAATAAAAATAAAGTACCTACAAATAGCTGGGGAGGTAAAGACCTTTACTTGGAAAAGTAGAGAACACTGAAGAAAAAACCAAGAAAGGTACAAATAAATGGAAGCATATACCATGTTCCTGGACTAGAAGAAGTAACATCATTAAAATGTCCATACTACCCAAAGTAATCTATAGATTTAATGCAATTCTTATTAAAATACCAATGGCATATTTTGCTTATCTATAACAAATACTCCAAAAATGTTAAATGAACCAGAAAAATAAAAGATTCTGAATAGCCATAGCAATCTCAAGGAAAAAGAACAAAGTAGGAGAAATCACAATACGTAATATAAAACTATATTACATGTCCACTGTAATCGAAACAACCTGGTACTGGCATAAGAACAGACATATAGATCAATGGAACAGAATAGAGAGTCCAGAAATAAACCCATGTCTCTATGGTCAACTAATATTTGACAAAAGGGGTGTGAGCATACAATGGAATAAACATAGCCCCTTCATTTATGGTACTTGGGAGAACTGGACTGGTACATGAAAAAAATGAAACTAGACTACCAACTTATACCATACACCAGAAAAAACTCAAAATGGGTAAAAGACTTGTTATTTGTGATAGCATAAAAGTCCTAGCAGAACACATAGGCAGTAAAATTTCATGTATCCCACACAGCAATATTTTATTTTCATTGATGTAGCTCCTAGGGCAAGGGAAATAAAGGAAAAAAATAAACAAAGAGGACTATATCAAGCTAAAAAGCTCCTACATGGCTAAAGAAACCATTGTCAAAATGGAAAGGAACTGGCTGAAGAGAGATCATTTTGCCAATAATACATCAAACAAGGGTTTAATCTCCAAAATATGCAAATAACTCATATGACTCAACACCAGGAAGACAAACAATCCAATTCAAAAATGAGCAAAGGACCTGAACAGACTCTTCTCTGAGGAGGACATACAAAGGGCCCATAGTCTCTAGCCATCAGAGAGATGCAAACTAAAACCACAATGAGGTACCACCTCACACCTGTCAGAATGGCAATCATCAACAAATCAACAAACAACAAGTGCTGGCAAGGATGTGGGAAAAAGGGAACATGAGTGCATTGTTGGTGGGAATGCAGACTGGTGTAGCCACTATGGAAAACAGCATGGAATTTTCTCAAAAAACTAAAAATGGAACTTCCTTTTGATCTAGTGATTCCACTGCTAGGATTGTACCTGAAGAATCCTGAAACGCCAATTCATAAGAACCTATGAAACCCTATGTTCATAGCAGCACTATTTACAGTAGCCAAGTGCTGGAAACAGCCTAAGTGCCCATCAGTGTGATTGGATCAAAAAACTTTGGTACATTTACACAATGGAGTTCTATGCAGCAGAAATAAAGGAACTCCTACCTTTTACAATAGTATAGATGGAACTGGAGAGTACTATGCTGAGTGAAATAAGCCAGTTGGTGAAAGACAAAGGCCATATGCTCTCACTTATAAGAGGATCTAACGAATACAGTAAACTAATGAGCAAAATAGAACCAGAGGCATGAAAACATGGAACAGACCCACAGAACCCAGAGGGGAAGGTGGAGAGGGATAATGGTGAGAAGAAAGGGAAAGGTCTAGTCTAAGAACATGTATGAATAACCCCTGAACATGAACAACAGGGTGGAGATTGACTGTGGGAGTGGGGGTGGGATGGATGGAGAAGGGCAAAGGGAGAAAAATTGGGAGAACCGTAATAGAATAACAATAAAAATAGAAATATAGGTGGAAAATGGTGATGACTTAAAAATAAGCTGACACTTGTGAAAAAATGTAATAGTTTTATGTTTGCAAGTTAATTATAAAGCATCTGTATCAGGTAGTACTTTTTCTCTTTTTAACTGTGTTTACCATGCATTCCATAAGACGAGGTATCCCATGCTTTCTTTGGCCCAGAAGATAACTGAAGCAAAGAGAGACTAAGGAGCTATGCACTATTTTACTGAAAGATAATGAGAATGCAGGGCTGGAGCCATGTCTCATAACTAGGCCAAATTTTCAAGGTCTTTTTTGTAGTAATGCTTTTATACTGTCCATATCAGCCAACCTCAGACAGCATGGGGTACGGCTAAGCTAGTGTATGGGAGGAAAGGTGACAGAGGAGAGAGTGGCCCCCAGAAAGCCCTTGCCCCTGGCGGAGTGTTGCCTTGGAAGCCTACCTTTGATTATCTGCAGGAATTTTCACGAGTGCTACTTCTCTGAAGAAGAGATTAGAAAGCAGGATTGCACTGAGTGAGTGCATGGTGCAGTAAATACAACCAGCTTCATGCTATCAAATTTTACACATATCCAGACAGAAGCAGTAGGGTAGCAAAGTTTCTAAAATTGTAGCATGTGGTACTTGGTCCAGAAAAGTCCAGGTGTCAGAAGTGCTTGGGATAGAATGACTGAGAAGACAGAAAGAAAGAGGACAGAGCTGAAGACACAGAAAGAAAAAGTTCA
Organism: Noctilio leporinus; assembly: GCA_004026585.1. NCBI lineage: Eukaryota > Metazoa > Chordata > Mammalia > Chiroptera > Noctilionidae > Noctilio > Noctilio leporinus. The sequence continues at coordinate 107,605 of PVIW01001326.1, read as the reverse complement.
CCGACTGAACAGTATTTCACATGGAATGCCACTAGCATCACCCCATCTAGGACAAAATATTTAAAAGACTTATGTATTTTAGTTTTTTGTTTTTTGTTTTTTGGGTTTTTTTTAAGATTTTATTTATTATTTTTAGAAAGAGGGGAAGAGAGAGAGGTAGAGAGGGAGAGAGACATCACTGTATGGTTGCTTTTCACCTGCCTCCAGCCACAGACCTGACTGGAAACCTGGTTTGCAACCTTGTTATGTGCCCTGGCTGGGGAATGGAACCTGCGACCTTTGGGTTTGCAGGCCAGCGCCTTATCCATTGTGCTACCAGCCAAGTATTTTAGTTTTTTTTAAAGTAATACATGCATGTATGTTTTTTTTCCCAATGGCTTTGTTTTTAAGAAAGAACTGCAGATAGGCGGGCCCAGCAACCCGGGCTGCCTGAGCAAGCGTTGGGTTATGACTGGGTACTGCATGGCAAGCAGGTGTGAGGCTTTACATTCAGTGAAATAAAACCGAGAAAGACAAATACCATATGGTTTCACTTATATATTTGTTATTAAAAACAAACAAACAAAACAAAACAAAAAAAAAACAGGTTCATAGAAACAGAGACCAAAAGGATAATTACCAAAATAGAGGGGATGAGGGAAAGGGTGAAAACGGGAAGGGGAATATAGCCAATAACATTGTGCTCAGTTTCCATGGCGATGTATGATTATTAGAATTAGTGGGGTGATTACATTGTAAGGTGTAATAATGTCAACTCACTATATTGGGCACTTAAAAACTGATATAACTAATGTAATATTATAGGCCTACTACACTTAAATAAAAAATAACTCTGAGATGACTGAAAACACCAAGGAAGAAAGACTGATACATTCTGTTAATCAAAATAGGCAAAGAGCTCCTCCTCCTCCTCCACTTCCTACTCCTCTTCCACCTTCTGTTCTTCTTATTTTGAAAATACCTCCTGGGAAAAATTAAAAGTCCAGACCAGAATTTCACCCAAGTTAGAAATCCAAATTTGCCCAACACTTAAGATGTGGGAAAATTTAATTAGAAAGGTTTGTATAAAACTTGGTCCAAGGACAGTGATGTTATTGAGTCATCTGGAAGAATTAAGTGAAAAGCCAAAAGTAAGTGGAGGAATACTTCACTAAACTGACAGTTCATCAGACAACAGCAAAACAAATGTTTTTAAGGGCAACATAAAACATGTATCCACATGTTTTAAATCCACATGTTTAAAATAAATCACACTGTAGTCCATAAACAAACTTTAATAAATTTACCAGAAAGAAAACCATACAAAGTATGTTATTAAGTCTTGATTCAAAACTAGAAATTAATAACAGAAAGATATCTGGGAAAATATGTATTTGAAAAGTGAATCAGACAGCATGAGAATCCATGAGTCAAGGATGAAATGCTTAGTAAAATTAAAAATATTTTCAACTGAATTAAATTTATGACAATACCACATAGCAAAACTGGTAGGATGCAGCTAAAGCAGTGCTGAGGGGAAACTTCATAGAAAAAAAAATTCATATTAGAAAAGGAAGGTTGGTCTCAGCTTTATAATCTTAAGTTTCCACCCTAAGAAACTAAGAACAAAATTAAAAAGTTAAATACTTTCTCCAGTTAGTAAATTGGTTTCTCACATGGCTATTGGTAAGCAATTCTGACACAAACAAAATAAAATTAAGGGAAATACTCTAAAAATAAAAGTAATCAAGATGATACATTTCAAAAGTATAAAGTATAAAGTTTGTGAAAGACAAGGAAAGACTGAGAACATGTGAAAGATTGAAGGATACTAGGGAGACATGACAACTAAATATAACATGGGTCCTTGCATTGGATCATGGAATGGAAAAGGATGTAAAATTTAAAGACTGGTAAAATCCAAGTAAATCTGTAGAGCCATTCCTGTTGATAAGTGTTCCTGAAGTTTATTTATTTTTTCTTTTTTTTTTTTTTAAAGATTTTATTTAATTATTTTTAGAAGGAGGGGAAGGGAGAGAGGCAGAGAGGGAGAGAGACATCAATGTATGGTTGCTTTTCACCTGCCTCCAGCCACAGACCTGACTGGAGACCTTGTTTGCAACCTTGTTATGTGCCCTGGCTGGGGAATCGAACCTGCGACCTTTGGGTTCGCAGGCCGGCACCTTATCCACTGTGCTACCAGCCAGGGCCATATTTATTTTTTCTTTAATTTTATATTCTATCGTTGCATATTTCATTAATTATTAGATGTCATAGAGAAAAAAATTATTTTAAAATTATAGGATATGTTGTTATATAGGTAGGTAAGTGTGTTCATATAATCACATGTGTATATCATTGGCATAATCATATTTTTATACTGTAGACATAGTAAAAACATGCATGGAAATGATATGTCTCAACCTCAGGAGAATAATTATGTATGGGAAGAAAAAGAGTAGATTTCAAAGAATCTTAGCATTTTATTTTCTTTAAGAAAATCCATAGAGATCTAACACTAATTTTTTTAAATCTTAAAACCTGCTTAATCTGTGCACCTAGATTTGTAGGCAACAATTAGGTTCCATACGTAAAATACTTCACAATTGAAAAAGAAAAGTCAAAGATTGCTTGGAGAAGTATGGTGAGTAGACTGGACAGAAGTTATGCTGGATGAGGCATGGCTGTTCACAAAGTGATTTCAGTAACCAGCCTGAGAGGTGTTTCTGACATCGGTGTACTGTATCACAGTATTCAACAGTGCATCAACTCTGGTTGTCAAGGTTAGGTTTACTTTTTCCAGTCTTCATTTTGCAAGGGAGCACCATTGTACATATGGGAAAGAAATCTCTGGTCCCACCCCAGTCAGATAAAAAGATAGAACCAAAATCTGAGAGTTAAAAAGATTGTTCCTTATTAAATTATTCAACATTTTAATATAAAGAATATGACTAGTTACCCCATGGGGTGCCAATAACAAACAGACTGTATCCTCTGTCTTTTAGTGCTGGGCTTTCTGCAATTCCAGACCTGTTTATTTAGATGGTCAATTAGAGTGTAAGGCAAACTACAGGGAGGCTTGGTCAGTTGCCATTCTTCCCAATGATACATTAAAGTGTCCTAAGCCCAGAACTCACAGAAGATGACAAAATGGTACCCAGGACATCTTTCATCCCTTGCCTAAGAAGATTGCACTTGGACAGGAAACATGCATGTCACCATTTTATTATGAATTTATTCCTTTGATTTTTGCATTTCCACTCAAATATTTTAAACTTGTTTTGCACCAGACTCCTATGGCAACATAAAAAAATTCAAGTGTTATAACTTAAACTGAATTACTAAATAAGTGCCACTTGTATAAAAGTTCTAGAAGCAGAGGAAACAAGACACCTGGTCTTAGTAGTATGTGTGGTTGTAAAAGAGAAGAACTTAAGATATGTTCACGGGATTAAGCTAACTGACAGACTATCACACTTAAAATGGGATCTTCTTACAACTCTTCCCTGGTCCCACAATTTTTGAACCTGGTTCTGTGTTCACACATCGGTGGTCGAGTCCCAACCATTACCTACATGCCTGGTCAAAAAGTGCTTTGCTCTCCTTGCTCCCTTGAAGCACCTGATTTCCCTGGACTTGTGTTTCTGTTGAGGGGAATGAGCAGAGTGATTTCTCTGAAAGGGTTTCAATGTTTTTGGAACAGATTATGTCAGAAATACTCTAGTTGTCCAGCTAGAAGTAAACTGTGCTTTATTTCCCATTTCTTCCTTGCAGTCATTATGAAATGGCTAGGGATGAGCTTAGACATTAAACTCCAAGGATGCCTTCCTGATTCATTGTCTACTCACTGCTAGTGGGGTGCTCACCATGTACCAGAGATTCTGCCCCATGCTGGGGATGCAGAGACATGACACCCCATTCCATGAGAGCTCTCAGTTAACTAGATATTACAGATCAGTCAGAGGCAGGATTTCAAAAGCAAGACGAAAACAGGGGCCATCAGAATAGGTGATGGGGCATGGTGTGGGGCATTTCTGCTTCAGTCAGGAGGAGTGAGGGAAGGCACCTGGAGGACGTGCAGTTCTGAGGTTATGGGGAAGACAGGAGATTGCAAGGAAGGGGGAGAAAATATTTCAGGCTGAAAATATGGCTAAGCATAAAAGTAACAAAGGAAAACCTTGTACACCCAGCTCCTGATGACCAGATTGCTGGATTAGGGCCAGGGAAGGGCTTGTGTGAGAATCCATACGTAATGGGACATGCTGTAGAAGAATAGAAGGGCCATTGTGTTGAGCAGTAATGAATTCCAAGTTGCAGCAGTGGTAGTGTAAGAATAAGATTCATCTTTGGCAATAATCTGCCTGGATATTTTGGGTCTGCCAGTCTTGTGTTACAATGCTGCATTCCTCTCCCTGACTTCTGTCATGCAAAAGGTATGAGACACAGCACTGAACACACTTCATTGGGTTGTGAGCTGACACTTACTTGGTGCCTTTCTCAAACTGTGTGGCCCTAGTTTGTAACAGTCACAGGACATTGCTTCGGTCTTTTCTTTTGGTTATTAGAACTTGAAAAGTTTATTGCTATACTGTCATCCCTTGAAGGATTTTATTTGAAGATAGAATATTTAAATTTCTTAAATACACAGGGATTCCTTTCTCAAGTATGTGTGTGTGTGTGTGTGTGTGTGTGTGTACTCTTATTGCTGAAACAAAAACAAACAAACTAAAAATAATAATTAGTGAACTTTATAGATATATTCAAGAGCTGGTTAGTTAAGAAATACTACAGTGCCCTAGCTTATCTAATCATAAAATGAAACATATCCACAGATAAGCTTAAGGATGAAACAGAAACACATCTTTGAGGCATAGAAGAAAATAAGCATTTAAGAAAATCATGTGGTCACTGCCACTGGTTTTCCCAGCATCAGTTCTATTCCCCCACCATTGCACAAGGCCATCCAGCTTTCCCAAGCTTGCTTCAGATTAAACTAAATTAACAGACTTAGTCCTTTGCTCATGCAACTGAAATACGTGGAAGGAAGTTCAGAATATTTTAGATGGTTTTCAAGAAGGGGTAAACATGAATCGTAGAACTAGTGCTATAACACAATTTGTGAAATGGAATGAGTCCCCTTCCTGGTATCCTGCTGTTACCAAGGTTACCATAAAGACAATCCAAAACACCATGCTTGTTTTTTGTTTGTTTGTTTGTTTTTAAGATTTTATTTGTTATTTTCAGAGAGAGGGGAAGGGAGAGAGGCAGAGAGGAGAGAGACATCAATGCATGCTTGCCTTTCACCTGCCTCCAGCTATAGACCTGGCTGGAGACCTGGCTTGCAACCTGGTTATCTGCCCTGGCTGGAGAATTGAACCAGTGACCTTTGGGTTTGCAGGCCGGCACCTTATCCACTGTGCCACCAGCCAGGGCTTAAGGACTATTACAGACTGAATTCTGTCTCAAAAAGTCCTATATTAAAGCCCTAATCCCCAAGGTAACTGTATTGGATACAGAGACTTTAAGGAAATAATTAAAGCTAAATGAGATCACAAGGGTGGGGCCTTAATCCAATAGAACTCATGTCCTTATACAAAGAAAAAGAGACACTAGGGACCTGTGCACAGAGAAAATATCACAGTAAGAATATGGCCATTTGTAAGTCAAGGAAAGGGGCCTTTGAAAAACCAAATCCTGTTGGCACTTTGATTTTGAATTTGGAGTTTCCAAAATGCTAAGCCAAAATTTTTATTTGTTTAAGCCAACCAGGCCATGACATTTTGTTATAGCAGCCCAAACAAATGAATACAAGTATATATTCCAAACATTGAAATTTAGACTAAAAGGAAGAAATTTGGAACATCCTTGTCCTCCATTCCCAGGCTGGATACTAGGGAGAGGAGGCTGGCCCAGTGACTCAGTTGGTTGGAGCATTATCCCACACACCAAAATGTTGAGGGTGAAATCCCCCATTGGGGTGCATAAAGGAGGCAACAGATCAATGTTTCTCTCACATTGATATTTCGCTCTCCCTTCCTCTCTTGCTAAAATAAATAAACATATCCTTGGATGAGGATTAAAAACAAAAGTAGCGAGGGGAGCAAAGGATGTGCAGGGAGGGAAGTAGTATTCTCCTCCTGGTGTTCCCTGCTTTTCCAATTGATTCAGGTGAGCTCTGAGGCCTTCCTTACACTAGCATGTGCATGCTTGTTCTCCTGCAGCAGGAGGTGATTTGTTTGCAGAGATTAGAGATACTATAGAGGCCCCATCACACATTTCTCTGACATGGAGATCTTCCAGTGACCTCAGCTCTGGTTCCCTTGGCTTCCAACACACAATCCTGAAAAGGTAGTCTAAGCCAGTTTATGTCCAACTAGGACCATTTGATCTAAGGAAAATCCAACCATCCATTTGGCATGAGGATAGGAGTGAAAAGTTAAACTATAGATCAAAAGAAAATGAGAAATCAGCCCCCCTTCCTGGATGCACCCTCAGTTTTTTCAAGGCAAGTCTGTTGATACCCTGTCTGCTAGTCTTAAAGAGGCCTTGTCATGGGTTGGAAAATGAGCCCTAGCTTCTTCTACTAACCGCAGGAGGCTGGACTCAGTGGTTCTCATGGTCTGCCCACTACCACATGATCTCCTCACATAGGCTAAGGTGACAGGCATAGGTGGAAGGTATGGCTCTACATCTTCCTCATAAGGCCTCATGGAATTATCTGCTTCCTCTCTACTGGAGCCAGTAATAATATGTCTTACATCTCTTAATGAAAAGAGATCAATAAGCCCAAGTTGAAAAATTTAGTTTAAAGAAATTATACTAGAATCAATCTGAAATTGTTTTTCTACATGAAGGATATCCAAAATGAATAGCCTTTTGGCAAACGAAAAAGGGAATAGGCTGCAAATATATACTCTTAGCTAATGAGTTCATGGAAACCTTAAATTGATGTAATTAGTGAGGAGGAAAAGAGTGAAAGTAAAGAGAAGAATAAAAGACCAAAATGGGTTCATTGAATGATCACCATGTGGGAGCGATGCCAAAGATGCTGGTGAGGGAGCTGAGATTGAGACAGCACAAAGGCAGGAATTATGTGGTATTACAGACAAAGAGAAAAGGGGAGGAACTCTGGATAAAAAAGAAGTACCTCCTGAGTCAGAAAGGAAACCTGAAAAAGGGTAGATGATGGTGTGAGGATGATGGTGATGATGATGAAGATGATGGTGATGGTGATGGTAATGGCAGTAGTGATAATAATGATGAGGATAGGGATGTTGGTAGTACTTAGAGACTATGTACTTTGAGCCAGGATGTGGTCCACATTATACAGATGAGAACATTAAGATGAACTTCAAACTGGGATTTTGTAACAGCTGTTTTATAAAGAATGTTATCTTTCCTGATCTCGGCACTCTTCAGCAGCAACTCATGAGCATGCTCCGAGCATGATGACTATCAACAGCCCTTAGTCACTTTTAAGACTTTGAAGACATGATCAAATGCAAAGGGGAAAAGGCATCTGTTTCCCCCAAAGAACACAGACCCAATCCTCCAAGGCTCCTGGATGTGATGTGTTTTTGAAGCTGAGACTATCTCAAATACTAAAGGTAGAAGCAGCTCTTGCTTCCAGAAAGGTAGCTACATTTACCTTGCCAACTCATGCATTAATAACCCCTCTAGTTATCAAAGAAATAAGAGTGACAGCCAACTCCTTAGATGGTTAGCCTATGTGTGTGGGTAACTTCAAGTCATACAGCTGAGCTATTGTGGGGCAGGATTTAAACACAAGGACTTTGTCACCAGAGTTTATAAACTTCATACTAATTGCTGTGTCCCAGATGAAATTGTCAAAGTGACTGAGAGGTTTCTAAAAAGGCTTTAGTGGATCCCAATTAGTGTTTTTAAATAGTGTTTTCTCACTCATATTTACACAGATTGCTCTTTCTGTAGAAATATTCACTTTCAAAAACATCTGGAAATGTGTGAGGTTTCTAGTTTCTGTGGGGAGGGGAAGGTTTGAATAGCGTATGAAGGTGTCACTACAACAAAACATGAATGAAATAAATCTAAAAGGATAGTGAAATAAAAGATCTGACTACAATATATTTGCTAGAAGTTAAAGGATCTTAGAATTATGAAATGGACAGTCTTTGTTTTTAAGAGCTTTACTGAGGTATAATTTATATCCAGGAAAAACTTGCACATGTTTCTTGTATACAATTTGGTGAGTTTGGACATACTATGCCCAAACATATGCCCATGATATCGTTGCTCCAATTAAAGCAATGAACACACACTGTCATAGGTCCACCTCCAAAATTTTGTTGTATCCCTTGGTGTGGATGTGTATATGTGAAGGATACAACATGAGATCTACCCTCATAACAAACCTTTAAGTGTGTAAGAGAATCAGTGTTGACTGTAGGCATTGCTCCACAGACCTCTAGAAACTAACTTTCCAGTAACTTAATACGCTTCACTTATTATGAAAGGACAGAAATTCTGTTTGTCTTCAATATCACTAGTATGAATGTTAGAATTTTACTGCTGCTGACACAAGTTTGGAGGTTACAGTTCCTTAGAACAAGTCATTAGGTAATATTCCTAGTTATCCTAGCAAACACTACTGAGGGAAAAAGGTTATCAATTTGTGCTGTGGTGAGCTGCTAAGTTTGTGGTAATCTGTCACAAGACAATAAAAAAGTAACACATTTGTGAACTGGAAAACAGTTTCTTTATTGTATATTCATTTTAATTTCTATTCTTAAAGAACTCTTTAGGACTTGGGTAAATTAACCCTAAAAGGAGCTTAAGAAAAATCAGTGTCATCAAAGTGATCAGTCTACAGCTGTGGTAAGGATCCTGCTGTCCTCAGTCATCTACCCAGAGGCTGCTTCCATATCCCAACTCTCTGACCTGCAGAGATTGATTGCTTATGAATCTGCAGCCTGCAAATATTCCCCGTGAAACTCAAGTGGTGGTCTCCCAATTCTGGATGGCTAATAGATGGAGTTGGACTATGAGTCCTTTGAAGCCAGCCAAATTCTAGATTTTAGGATTGAATGACCTAGTCCATTTGATGACAATGGCTTAGCTGCTGAAATTTTTCAAAATCTTATTTTTAAGAAATGCCATCTTATAGCCAAACAGAGAATAACAAACTTGATTTGTTCCTAGAACACAGTTTGAACCTAATATGTCTTTTGAAAGTGATGGTAGCATATCACAGATCACAGGACATGAATTGTCTCAAAGCCTTCCCACAGATTTGTAACCTGATAATGGCATCCACACTCAGTAGAATGTGAGGTTTCTAGTTTCTATGGGGAGGGGAAGGTTTGAATAGTGTATGAATTGCACAAAAGTGCAAGAAAACATTCTGTAACATTCTAAACACAATAGTAGTTCATTACACCTTAATAACAATAAAAATGTTGAATTGTATATTTCTTAAGCAGGAAACAAGCAGTAAGTATTTTAGTAGGTCTTTATAAAGTATAAATGCCTTAAGAGTGTTTTGAGACTTTTAAGAAAGACTAAAGTCATATCCTTCCAAAAATTATAGAAATTTATACTGTTATAATGGTTTGAAAAGGGTCCCCCAAAATTCACATCCACCTAGAACCTCAGAATGTGACCTATTTTGGAAATGGAGATTTTGCAGATGTTTAGTGAAGTTAAAATGAGATTGTATTGCTGCTTTAGTAGGCCCCAAATCTAATAACTGGTAGCCTTCTGAAAAGAGGAAAGGACACAAACATACATGCAGGGAAGAAGGCCAAGGGAAAATGGAGGCAGAGATTGGTGCAATGCAGCTACAAGCCAGAAACACCAAGGATGCCTGGCAACACCAGAACTTGCAAGACATGAGGTAGAATTTCCCTAGACTCTTCCAACAGAGCATAGCCAATACCTTGTTTGGGGACTTTTAGTCCCCAGAACTGTTAGAGAATAAACTTAGGTTGTTTTTGCAACCACATTCATGGTACTTTATTACATCAACCCAAGGAACTAATACAGGTGTTAAGTTAGATAAGAGAATAGAAAACAGGGGAGGCTACATATACTGAAGTCCTGCCATAATTAGGTACATTCCATATTTTATCCAGTTTAATTCTTACAACTATCTATTAAGATAACTATCATTGTCTCCATTTTACAAAATGAATGAGTGTCAAAGAAATTAAGACCCTTGTTCATTACCATACAACAAATAAAAGGTTGCAAATCAGACCAGGTAATAAACTCGTGCTTTTCCTACTACTGCTGTTAAGGGAAGTAGAGAGCTCAACTATCTAAAGCTACTAAAAATAGAGTTAGTGGAGTTTCAGTTTCAGTTATGCAAGAGGGAAAAACAGTAGGACCTGGGCAGTCAGTCAAGGGAAGAAGTAACACAAGCGGTCTGAGAACATTCCCAGAATGGTCAATCTGTGTGAAGTGAGGACTTGTAGAAAATATAACTGTATGGTGGGTATTAGCAGAGGCTAAGGTGTTCTGTGTATTCTAACATGTGTCTATTTTAATCTGTAGTAGGTTTTCTCTCTACTATTTATTTCTCTAGTGACCTGGCATTGCAGCTATCAGAGGTGAATAAATTTTCTTCTCAACTTTGTCATGTGATACAAAAGCTAAAGCTACGCATAGACACAGGTAACTCATTTATTATCATCCCATCATACAGAAAAATTGTCAGGGTATTGACTCAGCCTCTGATTTCAAAAGGACCAGCTCTGTGACTTCATTACGTCTTTTCCAGGTTTACCGGAAATCAATGCTGGTGGTCCTGGAGTCGCCCCTTTTAATATATGGCTCACCATATAAAATAGATAGCCTCTCAGACAGATACCAGTGGAAAGCACATCTATGTATTTCACCATTTTCCCATTTGGTTACCTAATGAGATAAGAATACTAGGGGTACTAAGATTAAATAAAGCTACCTTTTAAAATTGTAAGTATTATTGAAAATGGAAGGGGTATTTTATAATGTTGATTATGTTTAATATGTGGTTGCACATCTATTCAGGTAAACAGTTCCTCCAGCTCCTCAGATAGCTGGACTGCCCTTAGATTGCCCTCATTTCTAGGCCTTTGTATCTGTGTTTTTATATTTTTGTAAATCTGAACACCACAGCTCAGGCCTCTGAATTTCTGCAATTAGTTCCTGGCACTGACTAGAGTTAATGAACCCTACCCACTTGGCCATATTGAAACATTAATGAAAGCTAAATAAAGATAATGGGAAAGCAAAGGATCTATGGATGGACATCTCCCCTGGCGACCAGAGACCAAGTCATTATCACCCTATCTTAACTACTACTCTATTAAACATGTGAATTTTGCACTATTCCAGATGAGTTTCCTGTAAACTTGAGTAGAACATAAGGGCTGCTTTTGGAAACTGAATGTATTCATAACTTTTTAAAATCAATGAAAACCAGATATGGGTCCCTGAGGAAGAAATTTGCTGTATGTTCAAGAAGAACGTTAGTGAAATATCCTAGAAAATGGCAATTATGTCCCCAGCTTTGTCTGCTAATGGAGCAATTCTGAAATTTCAGCCACTCCACTCACTGCTGATTAAATGTGCCCTCCCCCCAACCTCCACTAACCCAAGTGGCTGATAATGGCCTTAATGACAGTACACTTGGGCTCCAAAAGGAAGGAGGGGAGAAGAAAACACTGCTTGGTTCCAGCTTACTGGTCAAAGCCAATTTTAAGTCATTTATTCTGTATAAGAAATGGCAGTCCCATGCAGCGAGTAAAGATCAAATAACTTGGAGTTTGTCAGGAAAAGGACACTTAGTCCCAGAAATCCCATCTGGAACAGGAAGCCAACCAGGCTCTTCAGAGATTCATCAGCCACCATCGGGGGGGGGGGGGGGGGGGGGGGGGGGGGGGGGGGGGGGGGGGGGGGGGTCCAGTCAAGGGGGCAGGAAATGGGCACCAATAAGGTGCCTGCTTACTTCAACACAAGCCCCTCAATAAGAAACTAAGATCTGAAAATAGAGGTCAGTAGAGAAACTTAACTTTGGCTCTGGTTTTTACTCCCTTCTCTTTCTCTCTCTTGTTATTCAAGCATTTACTTATACAAATCTCTTTTCTTTCCCCTTAAAGGCATGATTCCTTTGCTCTTTATGAACAAAACCAGATGGGGTGGGATTCTTATTACATGTCCTATGGGGCCCCCTCCTCTCAGGATTGAGAATCGGTGGCTGTGGTGAGATTGTATGTGGACTGGAAGGGGGGCACACATGAGGACCTCTGCCTCACAGGTGCTGCTGAAGGATAAACAAGGCTAACCACTGTGGCCGTGCCTCTCACTCCATCATTGGGACCTGGTTCAGGAGAGATGAGCTGGGTCTGCCCACAGCCTGGAGAGCTTGGGAGAAAAGGCTGTGAGTGGCTGCAAGTTTCTGAACAAATTTTTTGTGCTTTCTTAGGAGCCAACGGGACCTGAGTTGAAATACCTGTCCATCACTTAGTAGCTATGGGGCCTGAGGGAACTTAACCACTTGCAGCTTCAGTTTCCTCATGTACATCACAAAAGTGAATGATTCCCGATGCTCAAGGTCGCTGTGAAGATCAAAGAGGAAAATATGTTTGTCTAGTGCTGTCTGCTGAAGAAAGAAATGCACTTTCCTCTTGTATTTTGTATTAGGTTTTCATGTGGAATTTCTGTTGAAGATAAGGGTGAAATATTGAAGAGGCAAAAAGAAAGATTGAACTTCACAGCCTTAATCCATTAACTTTATCTCAATGTGAGAATTTCAGGTTTACTGGTAGGCTGTTAGAAAAGAACATAGCAGGGATGCTATCCCCTCCCCAGCCTTTAAATCATATGACATTTCCACTTATCTCTGTAAATGGGGATTCAGTGAAATAATTTCTGAAAATCAAATAACTACAACCACTCCCTGCTAGGGGTTACAGACATCTTTCTCATCATCATATATTTGAGTTCCATCAGGACAAGGGTACAGAGGACCTCAGCCTCCAGGAAGTTATGTGCCTATTATAGTTGTTAAGTCCTAAAAGCTTTGGTTTAACTAGAGTGAGAAATGGGTATTTAGACATGAGTTTCTCCCGAGTATAGCTGCTGAATGATATTATGCAAAAATGTACATCACAAAAGTGAATGATTAGTGAATCATTAGGTACCATCAGTGAATGGTACCTGCTTAGAACTCAAACCCAGATCATTATCTGCTGACAACATGAAATCTAATGTTAGCAAAAAACAAAAAGACAAAACTATTGATAACAAAAAATATATATTACAAGAATCTGTTTATTATGAGCACTGTTTGTAGAGAAAAAATAATAAACAGCTAACTTTTTTGTTTAATTTATATCTCAGTCTTTGTCTCCATGAAATCCTAAGCCGGAATTTAACAAGCACTAAAGTGAGGGTCTAAGCGTGGCCTCCAGAGTTCACTGAACTGAACGTACCCTTTATTCCCAGCTTTGAACCCAGTCCACAGTACGGAGTCCCCCAAGCTCCCCAAGTTCTTGGTAAAGTTCTCTACCCTCTGCCATGGCCCTGCCCCCATTCCTTTCCAGGCTGCTCCCAAGACACACCCACGGCAATGCCTGCAAACCACCTGATACTGAACACTAGATGATACCATGACCTCTGAAAACAAACATCTTTGGTGAAGCTTTCAGCAGTAGGTGACACACCTCAATAGTAAACCTAGCTGTTAAAGCCATAGACAATGGCTAAAATTCAGAGAGAAATCACAAAACATTGTAATAAGAGATGGTTTTTAGATTTTTCTTGTAAGTTATATATTTTTTCTCAAAGACACCGCTTTGAAATAAGTGTGCTACTTTCTGAGTTCTATGGGTCAAAAGCCTAATATCCACAAGGATTTTTAAAAGATTTTTTACTTATTATTTTTAGAGAGAGGGGAAGGGAGCAAGGCTGAGAGGGAGAGACATCAATGCATGGTTGCCTCCCACCTGCCTCCAGCCATGGACCTGGCGGGAGACCTGGTCCACAACCTGACCATGTGCCCCTGCTGGGATTTGAACTAGTGACCCTTGGTTTCACAGGCCAACACCCTATCCACTAGGCCACTAGCCAGGGCCACAAGGATTTTTAAAGATGTTCTTCTACTGGTAACAGCAATAATCTTTCAGATTAATCATCTCTTTAAATAAGGGCCAGTCTATGTGCATATGTACAACTCAGAACTTTTCAAAATAAGAACTTCAGTTCAAGACTACAAATGATGGTTTCTTAAAATACTCCAAATTGCAAGAGAAAAACATGCCTTTAATATTTATTTTTATTTAAATGAAAAGTCAGTCTTCTGAAATTGGGTGAGTGCCAAGGAAACACTGTCACTGAATATTGGTGCTGGAAGAAACATGGCCTCAGGGAAATGAGGCAAGTGACATCTGTGGCCCTGCTCTACCTTTCCAAAATAAAGCACCAGTAAAAAATTAATTTTAGATTGTTTTCTAGTGACATAGATGTGTTTGTGGTTTGGTTAGTCTTCCCTACTTCCTTCTGAAACCTAGTTAAGAAACATCATGTTAGGTCTGTTTGGAAAATTCAGAAGATATGGTATTATTCATTTGTTATATGCTAAGCATCTCATCCTACCTCTAACTTATTCAACAACAATAAAGTCATTGTTTATTTAGTATCTACCATATCTTAGCCACTCTCATAAGCATAAATGATACAGGAGTGAAGAAGACAGACCAGGTCCCTGTTCTTATATAGCTTAAATTTTATCAGCTACTTATAATAAGAGAGTATGATAAGAAGAATTGTGCCCCACCAAAGTTTATATGTCCCACCCTCCAGGACTTCAGAACATAACTGCACAGTATTTGCAAATAAGGCCTTTAAAGAGGTGATTCAGTTCAAATGAGGTCATTAGGGTGGGTCCTAATCCAACAGTACTGGTTTCCTTATAAGAGGAGATTAGGGCACAGATGGGTACAGAGGAAAAACCAAGGGAAAAGATAACCATCTACAAGCCAAAAAGAGAGACCTCAGGAGATACTAATCTAACTGGCATCTTGACCTAGGATTTCCAGCCTCCAGAACTGTGAGATAATAAATATTTATATTTTCAAGCAGTCTGTGGCACTTTGTGATGGCAACCTGAGCACATTCATACAGGGAAAAAGAAAAATTACCAATTTCTTTCCTGGAAATGCACCTAAAAGAAAGGCTCTTTATTCTTCAGAGCACCTTGATGGGTTAGTATATACATGTTTGGGAAGACCTAATTCTGAGTAATGAAGGGAAAAGAAAGGGGTGTTCATAGAGTCATTTTTACAAGGGAGCTGAGTGGGGAGTGGGGAGAGGTGAATGAGAAAGGGAAAGAAGGCAGCAAGGCTGTGGAAAGCCACCACTGTGAGCTCCTTACAAAGTCTAAAAGTTTCATCAAAGTTGACCCAACCCATGAATTCAGTGGTGTAAATGAGTTTCTTATAAAAATGGGTGAAGATATCGCTTATGGATCTAGATTGTTATGGGACAAAGCACAGTGGCCAAAACCTGGGAGCAGAGTCAATCCTGGGAATTTAGACCCACTAGCTCTGCTACACCTCGAGGAGAGGACTGTGAATTACCCAGGCAATGGATGTGAGGATACAACCAAGTATGTGTAATTAAATCCAAGGCCCTTTTGGATTTTAAATCATTTCATGCAAGCTGACTTAAGCTAGTGTGTGTAACTGCAAATGGAGTAAAGAGCACATTTGACTGGGTTACATTATTCATGTCTCTTATGCGGGCTGCTCTGAAGGGTGAGGAAGAGTAGGGTGGGTGAGGGCAGGGGGAAGAAAACCAAATAATAAGTCTATGTTCTAGCAAAGGAAGCCTATGTTCAGTGCTGCTAAATCCTGAGTTGTAAAACTAAGCTCAACCTTTTATTTTCCCCTTAATGGTAGTGATATTTGCCCAAGATCTGAGCATTTAAGGAACTCTAAAGATCTACATGGGCAATGAGGTAGTGCCTCAAAGGAAATAATTGTCAATCCCAGCTATCATCCAGAAAATACAGCTGAGTGTGATGTTTAAAATACTTTATAGGAACACCAGGGTGAAGCTTTATAGAAAGGTTTTAGAGGTTTGTACTTCTTGGCACTGGATGCAAAGAAGCCATTTTAAAATTTCTGGACTGATTATGTGACACTGACTCCCAAGAGAGCAAACATTCTTCTTGATGCCAGATTTTTAATGCACTCAACTATTAAACAAAGAGCATCTTGTTTTGCAAAGTTTATTACTAATGATTACACTAGCTATTAAAATTTGCATAATGTTTCCAAGAGTGCGTGGGGACATCACAGAACTGTGCAGATTTGGAGATCAGATATATCAAAGATTATTTGTCACTATGCAAAATGCTCTAAGGGTTGTGGCATGAGTAGGGGTGTCTTTACTGAACCCACCCAGATTCAAAACCTGTCAATTCAGTTTTGATGGGAGTAAGAATTACAACCACTTTTATTCCATCCAAGACTGTGTGGCTGACTAAATAATATTCAACCAACCCAGTGGAATATAGGAATCGGCCAACATTTTATCCCAAGCAAGCAGGAAATGGCAAATATGATTTTCTGTGTAACAAGCAAATGGATTAGACTGTAGTCTTGAACATGAACAATGTTAATTCCTCAAAGCCTTGGGCTGTCCTGCTAGGTGTCTGATCATCTTGCATCAACCTTTTAAATGGGACACAGAACAGAAACTCAGCTAATGAAATGCTAACAGAAGTTTAGGTTTTCTTTCACAAAAACTGAAAACAGCTAAATCCCAAAACTCTGTATACAGAGAGTTTGCAGCAAGGGTTTAGGAGAGACATGTGTTCTGCTTCAGATGGGTCAACTGGGTCTTCAAACTGTGATATTGGAACCTGAGAAAAACTGCAGCCACTTTTGTGTCATGATCTGGCTCCTTCAAGTCAGAGCTGGGGTGCAGGACTTAGCTCTATGCTGTGAGATTTCCCAAGGAGCTTCTCTTTGCCCTTCACTTGTTCCCTGGGGTCAGATGTCTCTCTGAAGCAAGGAATGTTGCTCTGGGAAGAAAAGCAATTCTTTGACTGCTGCACTCATTTCTGGATGTGACCTCAGGCAAGTAAGTCCTCTTACTCCTCATCTTAAACAGGATAATTACAGTGCTTGACACATATGATTTTCATGATGATTAAATTGAACTATGCTTGGCAAGCTCTTGGTTGGCACAGAGCCTAGACATAATATATTTCCCTACAAGAAGTTGCTTTATCATAATTATCTATTACCATTGGGATTGTCTCTTTTCTCTTTTAGTCCAATTCAATTCAGGAAATAATTTATTGAAAGCCAGCTTTCTAGCATTTAACGGATTACCTTTTGTTTCATTGGCATACACCTGACTATTTAAATTTTCCTTGAGTTCTAGCCATAGAGTCCTACAAACCCTCAGGATTGGCAGAACATAATGTTCATTACCACATTCTCTTAACATTTATTTCAGTTCTATCCTTACCAACACTCATCTCTGGAGATTTTATATCCAAAATGTAGTTGTCAGTGCTCAAAAATTATGAATTAAGACTGGAAACAATTGAACATGAAAAGAGTTCTTTTACTCAGTAATTACCCATTAAAGTTCAACAGTATAACGACATGTAATAAGACAGAGGGAAAAGGAAGGTATTAAAAATCCAGTTGTATGTTTGGATTGCTAACAGCTGTGAGCTAGTAACTTACGTCTATGTCTGTCTGTGCATCATTGCCCTAACATATTTGAAAGAAAAGGCTCATGACTTCTCCTACCAACTTAATCAGGTTCTATCTGGAATGTGCCTTCGTTCCAGCTGTAAGAGTCCCTGTGCATTATGCATCTCTCTTTAATGTTTTACACAGGTTCCTGAAGGAGTTTACATAGCCTCCTAAACAGATCTTGGCATGAGCATTGGGGGAAATCAGACACTCATTTCACAGCTCAGTTTATTCCTTCCATTTCATTGACCAAAAAGCTATGTGAAAAACATCAGACAAATACAAATTAAAGAATATTTTTAAAACACCTGACCAGAACTGCCAAGGTCATCAAGTCAAGGTGCATCCAAGAAACTGTTACAACTGAGTAGAGCCTGACAAGACACGACAATTAAATGTAGTCTGTCCTGGGTGGAATCCAGGAACAGAAAAAGGACATCGGGGGGAAAACTAAGAAAATCTGAATAAACTACAAAGTTTAATAATAATGTATCCATACTGATTCATTAATTGTGACAAATTGACTTCATTAATGTAAGATGTTAATAGTAGTGGAAACTATGCACAAGTATAAGATAACGTGAGAATTTTTTCTACTACCTTCAGGATTTTCCTGTAAATCGAAAGCTCTTCTGAAGAAAATGTTTATTAAAAAAAATAATAACAACTGTGTGATTAAATGCAAGCAAGTGAATTAGTTAGTGGAAGTAAAGAAAAACATGTTCATGACCATTTTCAACCTAAAGCATATGGGGATTTCCACAGGTCATAATAACATTTGTTGTCTGAGGCACTGGAAAGAGTGTGAGGTTTTTTCATAGTTGTGTATCCATACTCTGTTTTTCTCTTTAGGCTGTAAGTTCTTGGTCAACCATTATAAATAAGCCAAGTATGACTGTCCCGTAAGAGATAAATCCTTTAACATTCAGTTCCCATTGATTTTTAATCATATGTGAAGAGTCTGCACACAAAGCCTGAAGCTTTAAAAATAAAATACAGATAGAAAAGAAGCTGATTGAGATGTTGCTTTTATTCTGTGTTTTGGAGGAAAAAAAATCAAGTAGAACATGAAAAAAGTAAGTTATTAAAAAGAAACTATAGAAATGTGTTAATCTACCTGCATTTACCATTCTTTCTGAAATAAGAAAAATGGTTAGATAACGGAGAGAAACAAGCCTATTCTGACAATCTATGGCTCTCTCTTAAGGGCATGGAAATTTAAATAGAAGTTTACACATTCATTTAAACAACTCACTTTTAAGAACCCATTAGATGTGAATTTCCATAAAGTGAGGCTGGAGATAGAGGCAAAGGATACTCTCAGCTATTAATCTGTTCACACTCTGGTCAAACATAGTACACCACATGGTAAGAGGTAAGGCTTGACCCTTATCCTGGGTTAGAGGTCAAGGGAGTGTCCCAGGGTGTTTCAATTCTGCTGAGTTGCAAAGGCTATCCAGAATAAAATAAGTATAAGGAGCTGGGTGCAGGCTGAGCTCAAAGTCCTTGCCCCTAAATGCCCCAAACTTCAAACTTTTGCAAAGAAAATGTAGGAAGGAAAAGGAAGGCTGGTAGATGAGGCAAAAGAGCCAGGCAGTGTCCAAGTCCTCTGCTCAGACTACTCAGCTCAGGAATTGAGAGGCGCACAATCTGTCTAGGTTTCCATGTTGGCATTTCTTGATGGCAGGGTGCAGGTTAAACTGAAGTGGGATGAGATTGAAAGCAGAGTTTGAAGACCCTTGATAAAATTCAGGCCAGAAGTGATGAGAAATTTATAAATAAAGTAGTCAGTGGCTGAAAGAGTGAAAAGCAAGCATGTGAAGTGATGTTGAGGAGTTAGTGACCAAGTAAATATGGAACACAGTCTTGGATAAATTCCACATTTCTGGCTCAGGTTATTGAGATGATTACAGTGGATTCATCAACATGAAAAACAGAGAAGGAGGAATGGGTGTAGAGGGTGAGATGAATATCATGGCTTGATACATGTACTAGATGTCCAAGACACAATTGAACATAAGACCAAGATGAAAGCAGTAATTCTCAATAAGGATGAGATGGTGATGTCAACAAACCCTAACGGAACTGGGGAAGGGAAAGGAGCATGAGAGGTGCTGTTAGCAAAAAGCTTAATTATTTATTTATTTTTAAAAAGCTTAATTTATGTGGAACATTATTATGGGGGGTTTCCATATAAATAAAAATAAATAAAATGAATATTAATAAAATGTTGAACTTAAAAATGAACGCAAAGTAGATGATTAAGAGAAGGGTGAGAGAAAGAATACGAGATCACTAGGATGGAGGTGGTACTCAAAGTCATGAGTAGGTATTAGTTTGTTTACAGAAAATATATTTGTTTATTGGAAAAAATTACTCTGTATCTTTGCCATGGTGCTTTGCCATGCCTCTAAGAATGCATAAGGACTAGCTTTCTGAGAATTTGCTTCAAATTAAACAGGAAA
This sequence comes from Noctilio leporinus, assembly GCA_004026585.1. Taxonomy (NCBI): domain Eukaryota; kingdom Metazoa; phylum Chordata; class Mammalia; order Chiroptera; family Noctilionidae; genus Noctilio; species Noctilio leporinus. Next base: position 87,426 of record PVIW01001326.1, on the reverse strand, counting down.
GCTGTGATGTAGAAACCAGATTGAGATGGCACTGAGCGTGAATGATGGATGAGAAACAAGATGTGCAGAGGTTCCTTATGAAGCTCTACATGCAACATGGTAGAGCTATGTGTTCCTTAGGACACATCAACATTGATTACAAGCAAGACCAAGATGTCATACAATTTTCAGGAAGCATGAAACTACCAATGAAGCAACATAATAAAATGTTGTGTTAACCCAACTGTTAGATAACTTTATAAATGCATCCTCAAAAGATGTATTTATTTTTCTATCACTAATACGTATGACAATCCGTCGGTATCATTAGAATTTGTTTTGACTGTGACAAAAAAAATAGCAGTAGCATATTCAAAACTGGAGTTTATTTATTTCCAGGTTAAGGAATCTGAGGTAAGCATTCTGGGCCTGATGCTAGCACCATGGTTGTGAGGCCCCATCTATGGAGCTGCTCCACCATCCTAAACACAAGGCTTCTACATCATGGCCTCTGGCATTCTAGCCATGTCACACATCCCAGGCATCAGGAAAGAGTCAAGAGTACCTGCCTGAACTTGAACAGGAGGTTCTCCTCCACCTACTGGTCAGAACCCAACCACATGGCCATGCCTACCTCCTAGAGAGAGGGAGATATTCAGTCTTTCTTCTAAAATGGCCATGCACCTAGATAAAAATTAAGCATTATTGCCAGGGAGGAATAGGGAGAATGAGTACTAGGACAATGATAAAGCTCTACCACACCATTCTTTTTAAGAATAGGATGGTCAGGTTTAGGGGAAAAATTACATATATATATATAATATATGTAATTTACACCATCCAAATATTACATATTCAGCCCCTATGATGTTTCAGGCACTTTTATAGGCAATAAGGAAGTATCAATGAACAAAACAGAAAAGGAAAACATCTCTGTCCTCACAGAGTTTAACTTCTAAGGAGAGATTATTATGTTTTTACTCTTAGGATCAGGCCAATTTTTAATTAATACTGGGACCAAGGATGCACTGTATGTCCGTTTGTGATTGAACTAAGGAGTGGATACAGTGTGCCTGGGCTTAATAATTCCTGGGTCAATCAGAATATCTTGCTCTCTGACATATGCAGCATCATGGGCAGATTAATAATATTGCTCTTTAAAAAATGTAGGCCCTGGTTGGTAAAGCTCAGTGGATTGAGCACCAGCCTGTGAACCCAAGGATTGCTGGTTTGATTCCCAGTCAGGACACATAACCATGTTGCAAGCCAGGTCTCCAGCCAGGTCCACAGCTGGAGGCAAGTGAAAGGCAACCATACATTGACATTTCTCTCCCTTTCTTCCTCCCTCCCTTCCCCTCTCTCTAAAAATAATGAATAAAATCTTTTTTTAAAATGTAAAGATGGTCCTCTAATCCCAGCATGGGATACCTTCAAATTCTCTATCTGTTAAACTTTCAGCAACAAACCAACTAAATGGCAAGGTTAAGAATCTCCCTTGTAAGACACCAGTCTGTGAACCCAAAGGTCACTGGTTCAATTCCCAGCCAGGGCACATAACCGGGTTGCAAGCCAGGTCTCCAGTCAGATCTGTAACTGGTTGAAAGGCAAGCATACATTGATGTCTCTCTCCCTCTCTGCCTCTCTCCCTTCCCCTCTCTCTAGAAATAGTAAATAAAATCTTAAAAAAAAAAAAATAAAGAATCTCCCTTGTTTTCTCATCTACTGTGATATTAAAAGACTGTATGTACCATGGTGGGGGTCCTTGGTCTAATGTGCCATGGAACCATTTAGAGTGGGAATTGCAATTTAGGCATCGTTTTGTGCCAATTGTCAGCCTATGGTAGATGGGGTGTCATGTAACACTGTTCCACTCTGGAGAAAAAGGGCAGGGTCAAGCTTTACCTTCTCTATCAGGAGCCCATCTGTTCCTCTTGTGTTTAACAGTACGCGTAAGTCCATAAACTACCCATTCTTCAGTCTAAGCTTTCTTAAGAGGTAATATCATGTATAATGGAAACTTTGATTTACCATTTTGGCTATGTGTTTGTGAGTCAATTATGTACATTGTTTCAACTATAATTAAGTCATCTGTTAATACACTAAAACAAGAAAAATATTACCTATCTCCAAGTGCTATTTTAAGAGAGCATAATGTTACATATACACATTTTAATCTGTAATACATTTAAAAATGACAATATCTTACTATTGTTGTTGAAATGTACATTTCTAAGGTGAGATTATTAAGCAGGTTAAAATATTTTATGATGAGTGTGTACTTTGATTTGTAATCTTTTAGAAAATGTTATCATGCAAAACCTTTTCTTTACTTGTAGTAGGTGTTTAGATCAGCTTGGTTAACCTTTTCCAAATCTTGACAATTAGTGGGTGAAATGGAGTATTTCCTGTGAGAATACCTTCTTGCCTTGACAAGACATACAGGAAATCCAATACCAAGTTGAAAGCTGTGAAAGCAATTAAAGTTTGCAGAGGGTGTCAGACTAAACAGACCTAACAGTCTCTAACGAGTGGTACTTTGCTTTGTCATGAATCCTTTTATTTTTACCAGTGAAAGACCTGAATTTATTTTCACCAAGTACATTTCATATTTCTCCAGAACAAAGTTTATTTTTGAATTGGGTTTTCCAAGAATCATCAGGCTGGGCTAGCCTTTAACATTTTTTTGAGTGTTCTAGTGCCAGTAATGTTTAAGCTAGAAAAGATTTTGGGACGTGTTGTTGTATTTTTTTGAATACACTTGGCTTTTCCCACTTCATCAAGAGTGGGATGAGGAAAGAGGGTGAAAGGTTAGTGGATGAAAAGATCCAGATGAGAATCACTAGGAGAAAGATAATCCTTAGAATATAGAGTCGTTGAAGCCTAGAGAAACAATGATTCAGAACTGGTTTTCAAGGCACAGTACTGGCCTGGGTCAGTTGCTTCTTTGATGTTTTCTTTTAAAAGAGTGACATCACTTTCTCGTGATGCATGGGTGAAAGCTTTGTTTACCTAATCACATTATATGGGCTTCTTCTCTAAGAAAAACTTAAAACTGGGTTGGACAAAATGACTTTAGAAAATGTTTCCCTGATTATAGTGCCACCAAAAGATCAGAGACCTAGAAACTTCAGAAATATACCCTAGAAGATGGAACAGTTATATATCAAGAGAGAAAGAATTTAGAAATACTGCCTCTGAAACGATACAGAAAGGCCTGTATGATATACTGATTATCCTTGATTTAAGATTCTAGGACCCCAAAAAGTGTGTTCCAGGGAGGGAAATTACACCATAAGAGTCAGGGTTTGGGCACTAGGATATCCTGTAAATGCCCCAGCAATGATTTGAGAACTCCAGAAGGGTGGCCCCTCCACACCCAGGGTTGGAACCCTTCTAAGGATATTGTTCTGACCCCATGAGCACTCTACTCTGGAGCCCCTCACCCGTAACCCTGGTAGCCCCAGGGTGGGTATCTGCTGGTGCCACTCAAGGGGTCTACTTGAGTGGCCTCACAATCTTCCCTCAATTGGAGTTCCACCTCTTAGGGTTCCAGAAGCACCCTCACTGGACATGGAAGGAGAGTCTTTATTGATGAGTTTCACCATGGAGCACAACTCAAGGGGGCTAAGTCTTCCTTCCCCTACTACATAATTTGATTTCTGCATTTGATGGAGATGATTCTGCCTTTTGTTAGATTACAGTGTTCTGAAGTCTAAAGAGCCCATTGAGCAGGATGCATTGTTACCAAGGAAGGAAATGCTGCCCGGAGATAAATTAATTTAAAAGGAATTATCCTTACTGTTGGATGTGCCAGAAAAGGCAGTGGGGAGTGGGCAGATAGGAGATTAGAGCAATTTAAGCATTAACTTAAACTCACTTAAAGCTAATACTTTTTAAATGCCTTTAATGCTGATTACAGAGGGAAATACAAAATTGCCCAGGGCTTTCCTTTTAAGATTTAGTCCTTAGCATATCATATTTCTGTTACAGCTCTTAAGGTTCCTGCAACATATCATTAAGGCACTTTTATTGTCATCATTCAATGTTTTTGCCATGCTTTGTTTTTTGTACCAAATACTGTCAAATGAAACTGATTTCATTTCCTGTGTTCAGAAATAGAGTCCTGCCCAACCACGGGTAATTTTAGTTTGAGTCATCTCATACCATGAGCTAAGTCATTTTCCTATACTTGTGATAAAGTTAAATTAATTAACAAGATAGAGAATATGTATTCAAGTAGTTTTTAAAATGCACTCAGTGTGATCTTTATTAAATTAACCAAGCCTTTAAAATTCAAGCAGATTTAAATCAATGTATTCCTATTAAATATCTTAAAACAAGTTTTTGTGATTTTAATTTTAAGCAAAGGGACATGCATTTAAATGTGGAGAAAAGTAAGGGGGAAAGTGGGGTGATGTGCAATAGTGAAGTAGCCTTATTGGGTAACTTCCGTTTTCATTGTTTTGTCCAGTTAAATATGCCCAGAGGTGCATTAACTCATGCCAGCTGTCCAATTATTAGGGTGGCCAAGACTTTTGATACTCAGTGATTTAGGAAAGAAGATAAAAGCCCAGGGAACTTTGATCCAGGTGCTTCAGAGGCAAGGCATATTTTTCCTTTGTTTGTCCTAAGCATGCTGTCTTAATGAGCTGTGACCAGCATTGACCCAAAGTATTGATTTTCCTATCTCCTGTTTTTATTAACCACCCTTTGAAAAATGGTGGCTGCAGGCACCTGCCACAGAAGTAGCCCGTGTGAGTCTTAGCTGGTGAGTTTTTCTTTCCCATTAAGCATAATAAGAGAACTTGTAGCTTACCTCTCTCTTTTCAGAGCCTAACATTTTACTGGTGTCTGAGCATGTTTTAAATTAGTATTATGCTTATGTGCCACTTAATGACAGGGGTACATTCTGAGAAATGCATAGTTAGCTGATTTCATCATTGTGTATACTTTACAGAGTTTACTTACACAAACCTAGATGGCATAGCCTACTACTATGCAACAACAAGAAAATGGTTAACAAGATGAATATCATTTTTGATCTTCTAATAGGATAATATAATCATCTAAATTATATAATGTCATAAAAAAGATAAAAATTTAGACTGAATGTCAGGACATGTTTCCTGATAATAGGAAATATTTGATTAATAGAAAGGCTCTCAGGAGGATGGATCGTTCTCCCACTCAGAACATTTCAAATTAGATCAAAGCCAGCAAAATGGAAGTTAGGCTTTTGTTTATATATGCATACCTCTTAGATTTTCTTTACCCAGACCATCTAATCTACGAGTAGAATGTTCTACTTAAACTCCAGAAAACAGTGTATATAAGCAAGTTGTTGATGGCAATGTTCTTTCAATTCCAATTTTTTAACAAAAGTCATCTTTGCAACATAATTCAAAAGGAATTTTTTTACTCTTTTTGAGAAAGATATAAGACAATAATTCTGTAGCTTAAGGTTTTTCCCTTATATATTTTAGATCTGTTCTTCACAGATTTGAAGTTGACCCATGAAGCAAGATCTCTTCTTTATAGTAAAGGCTAGGTTCCTAGAAGTATATGCAGTGAAGAACTAGTATCAGGAACCAGTTCTAGAAAAATTCCATTACTCTAATAAGATCCCTCATGCCTTTTTATAATTAATTATCCTTCCCACCTTTAATTCCAAACAATCCCCAATGAACTTTCTGTCTCTATAGATTTGCCTTTTCTGGACATTTTATTTAAATGTAATAATCAAATGTGTGGTATACTGCATCTGATTTCTTTTATTTGGTATAATATATTTTAAGGTTCATGTCATAGCATGAGTATTTTGCCCTCTTCTATTGCTGATTGTTCTAATCCAGGAACTAAGAAAATCTTAAACTGTAGCTACAGAAGTCTGAGTTAAATTGATACTTTGAAATGCCTTGTACTGGTTCCCAACTTCTCTCACATTTGCTATATCACTGAAGTTTAGGAATATGGAGAAAAATGACAAGTGGCTGCTGGTCAGGGAGGTGCTCTTAGAGTAACAATGGTTTTCTTCATTTTCTATATTTACAGAGACAGAAAAAAAGTTAAAAATGGAGGATGATAATTAGAGTCTTAGATAAACTACAGAGATTTACAAAATAGACATGGGTTTAGATAATATTGGTAGCTAAAGTTTGTCAATATAGTGGGACTTTAAATCAAGTCATATGAAACTATGAAATGGTAGACATTATCTTCCTTTCTATTCACACATTAAACACAGAGCATGAGAAACAGTAGAAGAACCACAGGAGAAAGAAGGGGGTAGGGTGGCATCAAGCATCTATGTGAAGAGCCTTGCTCAAGCTCCTCATCTTGTCAAAGGTTAGTGACATCACTGAGAGCTGATGTGAGGAGAGATGGGACTTATCTCTCCTCACATCAGAAGGAGAGATGGGGACCTTCTCCAGCCTAAGATCTGGACTTTTTCTGTTGCATTATTTTCATGTCAATGAAAAGCTCTCTGAAGTAAAGCATGTCCAGGTTACATTTGGACATCCTAATTCTTCCTTCACATTCTACTTTTGCTATCCCTTTGGTATACAAAACAAATCTTTGCCCTGAGTGCATACAATAGAAATGGTATTTAAAGTCTTCTAAAGAGAAATTCAAATATCTTTGACAATAAGAATGATTTATTGACAACATAATCTTCTTAAGAGATAACCTGGGTCAGGGAAGAGGAGAGATGGAAGAAGCTTTCATTCCTAGAAAAAAGGTTTTCAATAGTTAAAAAAATTAAATGACAATTTTTAACTGTTTGGTTCTTATTAGAGTAGAAACTTTTTTAAGCCACAGCAGTGTTAAAGAAGAAGCCACAGGGGAGCATCCTCCCTAAATGCTATCAAGAGGATGAACAATGGATGGTTTGGCATGGAGGGAAAGGGTGGTGTGTCCCTAACTAGGGACACATGACCAGAGGGGAAGGAACAGAGACAGGAAATTCTGATGCTGCAATGCGACTCTAGGCAAACAGGGGAAATTTCTGAGCTTCTGTTTTCTAACCTGAATACAGATTTAATACATGGCATTCTTCTTTAAAAATCTGTCTACAGAGTCTTCAACAATACCTCTTCCAAAGGTCAAGCCTATTCTCCTTCACTGGAATGTGGCTTGGACTTGGAGACTTGCTTCTAACAAGCAGAATGTGGCATGTGTGATGCTGTATGATTTCTGAGACTAGGACATGAGAAAGCAGTTGCCTCTTTCCCTTGAATGACTCACTCTGAGGAAAGCCAGATGCCATGGTGGGAGGACCCAAAAGTCACCCTATGCAGAGGCCTAAAGAGTGGGAACTGAGGCCTCCTATCAACAGGTCTGTGGGTAAATTGTCCTAGAAATGACTCTTTTAGCCTAACTCAAATCTTTAAGTGGTTCCAAACCTGCCACATTTTTACTGTAATTTCATGAAAGAACCCTGAGTCAGAACAATTGGGCTCAGCTACTCCTGAATCCCTGATCTATAAAAACTGAGAGAGAAATGTGTATTGTTTTAAGTCACTGAGTTCTGAGGTATTTGTTATACAGTAATAGATAACTAAATAACAGCCATGCCACCTCAGAGAATAAATATAAAGATCCAAAGAGATAATGTTTGTGAGTTTCCGATAGGAATTTATAAAATCCATAATAACCATCTCCTGGTGCTGTCACTACAGTGGCAGGGAAGTCGTTTTAAGCACTGTTAGGAAATAGGCTTATACCAAGACTGGAACCCACAAAGGCAAGGGCTATATCATTCCTGTTTCTCCCCCACTCTACCTCTAGCAACTAATTCCATTCTTGAGACAGAAGAGCAGATTAGTAAGTATTTGCTAAGTGAATAAATCAACACATTTTAAGAAAATCATTTCAATTCTCTGAACTGCACTTGCTTTTTCTATGACTTATTTGTACCTGAATTATTTAATTTGGTAGTTTCATCATTTAGTTTTTTACTCAAGGAGATTTTACTTTAAGAAGTATTTCATTTGTAGAAATTATATATATATATATATACATATACATATATATATTAAGCTGTTTCATGCTTAAATGTTTTTATTCTTTAATGATGATTCAGGGGACACTAATATTCTTCCATTGTTTTGTTTCTAGCACACTTTGCAGATACTGACACTTATGCTGCAACAGTAGAGTCAACCTTGACCTCCCCCTTCAAATTAACTTGCTTTCCTGTCCTTCATCCTTGAAATACTCTTCAGAATTGTTTTGATGTTGAAAACCATATATCAAATTTTGTGAACCCAGTGTAATTTTCCAACCTGTAGATTCAGTTCTTTTACCAGTTCAGGGATTTTTCAAGTAGCTTTGAAGACTACTGTGATTTCATCCTCAAGACCAGAAACTAAATTCAATTATCTTAGCCTGGTTTACATATTTATTAGTTTCTCTGGTTATAACAAAATGTTTGAATTATCTGCACTTTGAGCATCGCTCATCATTGCAAATCTTCTTGGTAAATGATTTGACTTCAGTGTGGGTTTCATTCCCTTCCTCACTGTTCCTGTTTCTTTTCTATTTAATTGGGTAAAAATATTTTGTTTTTTAAATGTGTTCCCTTGGGCCTACCACCTCCCTTTTCATCTCATTCTTTTTGCTTCTTCATATTGTCTTTGAGCTACTATTTCTCTGAATACATGTATCATTAACTTGTCACACAGCATGACACAATTGTGACAAATTCTCTAGTGCTCCTCGAATTTTGTTTTACTTGTGACTTCTCAGTCTGTGGTTTCCATGGTTCCTTTTTTCCTTGTATGTTTTGAGATGAAGTGTGAGGGTAGATTTTCCATAGAATTCGCTTTTGTCCTGCTCAGGATTGAACAGCTGTGCCAACACATTTTCCTCGCTCTGATGTGATGTTGGTAATTTGACCCACTTTCTGTCAGATCTAGAACAGATTTGCTTTCCAATCTGAGCTTCAGTTTGAGGCTCATTTGTTATGGGGGCTACTGATCTTCTGTGGCCTAAGAGCATGAGAGGGAGGAAGCGGATCTGGTCAAGGTGGTAGCATCCTTCTCTCTCACATTGCTTTATGTGTTAAGTGCCCTGTACGTGGCTGGGGCTGGGGAGGTGCCCCAAAGCCTCACACCTGGCTCCTAAACTTTCCTCTCCCTTACCCCTTCTCACCAATTGGTCTCCAGCAGCTCTTTCCAGTACTCTTTGGTTAAGAAAGATGATGATGCCTCTTGCTTTGAGTTTTAACTTATTTGGGGGAGACAAACAAACAAAAGCTCTCAGTTTGTTTGTTAAACCATCATGATGAAAATGGGGCAGAGTCAGGAGTGACCTGTGCAGTACTTTACTCCAAGCCACTTTCTTTGCTTCCAAGCATAGGGCGCTTTTGGAATAGAGTTATGTTCATTTCTATGTTTGGTGCAATAGGTACTTTGGGGTTGGGCTTCATTTTTGCTCTTTAAGGACCAAAGGAGAGATTTTGTAATACAATTTCAATTTCCTTCCCTAAGTTGCAAGTTTGTCTTTACAGCAAACCTCCAGTATCTTTATACTTAAAAAAAAACAAAAACAAAAAAAAAACCTTTATCTTGGGCATTTTATGCACATTTAGCTTTTTAAAATTAAGTGATTCCTTTTGGGGACAATACTTAATAATATAGTTGCCTCAAAAATAAACAAATGGGAACCCACTGAATGAGAGAACATATTTGTCAATGATACACCTGATAAAGAGTTAATTTCCAAAATATGTTTTAAAAAAATCTAACACCAGGAAGATTAACAATCCAATTAAAAAGCGGGGAAAGGACCTGACTAGACACTTTTCCAAAAAGGACATACAGATGGTCAACAGACATATGAAAAAATGCTCAACATCACTAATCATCAAGGAGATGCACATTAAAACCACAATGAGATATCATCTCACACCTGTCAGAATGACCATCATCAATAAAGCACTAAGCACATGCTGGTGAGGATATGGAGAAAAATGGAAACTTCATGCACTGTTGGTGGGAATGCAGACTGGTATAGTCACTGTTGAAAGCAGTATGGAGTTTCTTCAAAAAATTAAAAATGGATCTGCCTTTTGGCCCAGCAGTCCCATTTCTAGGAACATATCCTAAGAACCCTGAAACACTAGTCATACTTACTCCTATGTTTGTAGCAGCATTATTTACAATCGCCAAGATCTGGAAACAGCCCAAGTGCCTGGTCCTCATCAGCCTACACCACGTTACTGAATAGCAGGAGTCCCGCGTGAACTAGCGGTTCTGGAGTTATTCTGTATCTTAGCTGGTCTTTGACATTCAGGCACACAGGTGTCCTCAAAACTGCTCTTCAAAACTGCCACAGCTTTTCCCACCTCCCTGCTCCGCCTTGGCCCTTTTCTCTCCCCTGCATGTTCTGCTCCAGCTCTCCAGGACACTGCTGCCTGGCCCCTTCTCAGAAAACCTGGCTGCAGGGATTCTTCTAGTGACAGTCTGCCCTACCTCCGTGTTATTCGGCCCATCACCCCCACTGCCTCTGCAACTGCGAACGTGCTGGTCACACGCACTAAAACGTAAGCACAGTGTGGGACAGACCTGATCTGACTCTGTACAGCTCTACACTTTTACCATAAGTGAACTTCTTCATGAGGTGAATCCAGTGCATCTCTGAACTGTCACTCAAGTCTGCAGAATGGGACGTAAGCCACATCTTCCTGTTTGCTTGGCTTCCTGATTCTCTCCTAGTTCCTGGGCTCTGCCCCTAAGCCCACCTCTGACTCGAGAGCCTTGCAGCTCTCCCCTGGGGTCCTGCTCAGCCCTGCACTTCCACCCCAGCTAGCTCTTCTCATTGAGGCAATCACCCCGGTGTCTGCCCAGCCACAGGTATCTCAGTGGCTATAGCCACTCCACGGTGACAACTTCAGATTCACCCTGACCTTGCCATGTCTTGGCAGACTCGTTAACCAACCAAGATAATGAAGACAGGTGACAAGTAAAGGGCAGGTCATAGTGGCGCATTGCTCTGATGTGACTCACTTCTAAAACTCTACTCCCGACTACTCTGGAACAGTGTGCACGGTTGGCATTGGAATGCTTGATGGTTCTGTGGCCAGGGAGGTTCAAACCCGAAGCTCAGCACTGTCCACTGCCCCATTGCTCCTTCTCCCTTGGAACTCTCCTGCGTGGGAAGGCAGGTGAGTTAGCTGCTCTTCCAGAATGTATTTCCTTACATATTTCATGAAAGAGGCTTTAGGAACAAAACACAAATGCTGCTGCTTTCCTAAGCTGCACTTCTTTGCAAAAGCATCTTGCTGCTGCCTGGAAAAGAAACACTGATAGTTGCTCTGTGTCTACTTGGGGTACTTTTTAACCATTCCTGTTGGGGTCCAGCCCAGGACAGGCCCGTGCCTGCTCATGTCCAATACCCAGCCAAGGGGGAGAGCTCTGGTCTCTGACAGACCCCTTGTTCCAAGGAGGGATCAGCTGGTCAGTTTTGCTAGAGAAAGTGACCTACCAGAGATGAGATGGAGAATCCTTGTCTAATTGAACAGCTAGATGGGAATCCCCATAGAAATAGTCCTTCTTTTTCCTTCTCTTCCCGCTGATAGGCAATTCCCTTGCGTAGAGTTATGTCTCTGTTGTTGTTATGTTAGGCGGGTTTGCCTTGACCTCAGAGGCCTCACATGGGGAGAAAAGAAGATCATCTCCCTTCATTTCCCTTCTCTGCTGTTATCCAGAGATCAGATGAAATTATTTGAAGTTCACATGTTTAAATGCAAGTAAGGCAGTTTTTGCTTGCCAGCAGGAAACCAACTTCAAAAGATTTGGGTGGAAAATACAGAAATGAAAGGTCCAAATGACTCAGAGTTCTTGCTCTCTCTGCCTGGAGAGCCAGGTCACCTTTGCTATTCTGTTTATAAAACTCATTCTTGGCAGAAATCACTTTTAGTGCCTGTTGTAACTTGGGAATGGATCATTTCTAACCTTGTTACCTCTCTGAGGAATCAGAAAAGTCTATTCTCTAGAGCGTTCATAGAGACTAGGACGGGTCCCCAGGTTACAGGAGGCCCAGTTTTGCCAGGCCTGCTGGTATCATCGGGGTGTATATGGGTAGTCAGCACACATGCCACACAGAGCCTGCCTTATAGACCTGACCCTATGCCAGGGACTGGAAATCAAAAGAAAAGCACAGCTTGAGTGTCCTTACCCCTAGGGCATGTGCCACCTAGCAAGTGAAGGTTGTTCAAGGTCACTTTGAATGATGAAGAACAAGGGATTTTAACCCAAGAAGTTCTGCTTCTATTAAAAGAGAACTGAATGTTGAAATTCTATTATGACATTCTTAGAATACTTTATGCCATAATAGCATCTCTTACTTCTTCGAATATTATTTTAAATACCATACCCACAACCTGTGAATTTTCTGCATGAGTTATTAAAATTGTCAATCTCTTTTAAAACACAATATTTAGTTATTCATTTATGAGTAAATAATGTTTTAGTTACTGGTAACCTGAGCAATAAAAAATAAATACACAAAATAAATACACAAGGTCTAAAGAACTAAAAAAGAAAACAAATTAATGAGCTATCATGCAAAAATACTTCATCTAGTCATAATTATTTTCATCACACAAAAACCTCCATGGTCAGATTTTTAAAAATTAAGTGGAAAGCTGGCATTCTTTCATTAGGATTAATCATTAGGATTAAATACTATTACCTTCTTTGAATATTAACTTTTAAACTTCAAAAAAATAATTATAAGCCCTGGCTGGTGGTGCTGTGGATAGGTGCTGGTCTGTAAACCCAAAGGATTCTAAGCCAGGGCACATAACCAGGTTGCAAGCCAGGTCTCCAGCCAGGTCCGTAGCTGCAGGCAGGTGAAAGGCAACCATACATTGATGTTTCTCTCCCTCTCTGCCTGTCTCCCTTCCCCTCTTTCTGGAAATAATAGATAAAATCTTTAAAAATAAAAATTAAAAAAAATAATTATACACTCAAAGGCAGTCATAAAAACAGTAGAGTCTCATGAACCTGTTTTTTAGCATCTGACATCTCATATGAAAGTAAAACTATATCAGAACCAGGAAACTGACCTTGATATAAATATAATCCTGTTAACTAGGCTACAGATCACATTCCATGTCCACCAGGTTTTACATGTATTCATTTGCATATGTGTATTGTATGTGGATTTCTGTGTCATATGATCCCATGTGTGACCTCACCGCAGTCAAGATGAAGAACTGGCTGTCACTGAGAAGACACTGTCTCCTCATACCCACCCCACCCCTACCCATGTCCCTGTCCCCTGGCAACCACTAAATGTTCTCCAACTCAGATTTAATTTTAACCATCCTGCTTGGCCCACCTCGCTGGCTTGGATCTTGTTGATGAAGAGTTTCAGCCAGATTTTGCTTGGCATCCAGACGAATTAAACATCAAAGTGGGACACTGTGACCTTCTAGCAAACTAAAGGAGGTAATTCATTTACTTTGTTGTTCTAGTCCTTTTTTCTAATAAAATACATTTTGGTTGTTCCTTTCTGTAAGTTCAGAAGGTGAGAGCTCCAAAGAGATAATCTGAAGGGAAAAGGTCAATTAATAGCATATGTATTATATTATATATATAATAATACATATGTAATGCATACTACATATTATAAATATAATAGCAATACCACTTCATTTAAATTAAAAGAAAATATGTTTCATAATAATTTAGCAAGATATTAATCTTTGTGATGATGAACAAAATTGATTCTAATAACAAGAATTTTATAACATTGTATTTCTCTAAGTTGTTAATAATAACTCTAAATCCTGGTGTGAACTTCAAGTTTTTATTTTTTTAATCCAAATCACCTCATATGAATTTTAAATAATAACAATTTCCTTTCAAGGAAATTCTTTGGCATTCATAGACCAAAAAACCAAAGTGACCTAAAACACGTAGAACTTTATAATTAAATGAATGGTTTTAAAAATGTTTATATTCAAATATTTGTCAAGCTTACCTTGCCAAAACATAGTTTTTAAAATTTATTATACATATACAACAATAATATAATATATTAATTATTGTTATCTATTTATATCAATATTATAAACCAGCAATTTTCAACTTTTTTCATCTCATGGTCCACATAAACTAATTACTAAAATTCTTCAGCACACCAAAAAATTTTTTTCCCAATCTGACATAAAAAATAATTTTCATTTATTCATACCAGATGGATATTGTATTGGCTATTGTCATTTTTTAATTTGACAAATGAAGGGAAAAGAGGTCAGTGGCACACTGGTTGAAGATCACTGCTATAAACCATGTAATATAGCTATAGTAACATATAATATGATTGTCAGAGAATAATATGTTATTGAATATTATTACTATATATTTTATCTTATGTAATACAAATATATAATACAAGTCATTATTATATATGTGATACAAGAATAACTTATATTAATTATATATTATTAGTTATATATGTATTAGATATCTTTTTAACTTATTCAGAAACACATGAATATGAGGACCTCATCATACAGATTTTGCATTTAACATGTGGAGGGATGTTCAAGCTTTGTAAAGTGACAACAAGGTGGTACTTTGTAGTAAGTCCAGATCTCCAGTCTCCCACAGGGCCCTGAACAGCTGAGCATTTGATTATTATATATTCATCCTTCTTGTTGATTGTAAGAACCTTTAGGGTCAAGTCCTATTGTTCTTGGATCTATATAATATCTAATCACAACCCCTATTAGGTGCATGACAATGGGAAAGTTGGACAGATAATTCTTAGAATATTTCTACTAGAATTAAAAACAAAATTCAACCTAAAGGTGTGTTTTCTTCTGTAAAGAGAGCAGGTTTCCAGTGTTTAATGTCTGAAGACAAAACTTATCTTTGGAGTTGATCCCTGTCCTTGGTGCTGAGCATAGCTAAAGCTACTGGTCCAGAGGTTAATTTACACACATTTACTAGTAGAAACTATTGTTCTTTGTAACTTTCTTGGGATTGAAACCATGCGAATAAATACCTGATTCATCCTACCTATAATACAAAGTATTTTTTAGCATTTTCTCCAATATTTATTCAGAAAATATTCAAACATAAAGATAAGTTGAAAGAATTGTACAGGAAACATTCATACAGACACTAAATTCTAAATTCTAGTGTTAATTTTTTTACTATATTTGCCTCATAATGTGGCTAGCTAACTATCCCTTAATCTATCTATTGATTTACCCTAATTTTTCCACATTACAAGGTAAATTATTGGTATTGTCACATGCTATGCCTAAACACTAGTTGATGTATTTCACCATCTAGTGTTTCATATTTCTTTATAGCTCTTTTTATTGGAGGACCTTACTTTGAAAAAAGAAAAAGAAAACAATACCCCTCTACAATTTGACATTCTGCCATGAATATTACAAATAAAAACCTATCTAATAGCATTTTTTATTACATATGTTGCTAGGGGAGATTCTACTATTATAAATTCAGGTGAAGAGGTTGCCCACACCCTGGATGCAGACAGGTGGGTATGCTCTTCACCTCCTGGAAGGGATAGCTGTGACACCTCTGAGGACTCTCCACCCAAAGTATGTGCAGTGTGAAGTTTTCCTGGGTCTGCTGGCAGCCACAGCTCCCCTCTCTACTTGAATGCGAGTTCTCAGAGGGCCCCACAGACCTTCTAGGAGAAGTACCAGTCCTTCTTCCCACCTTAACATGCCTTTCTCTATTGAGAAAGGGACTCTGAACAGCAAAGCCCTCTGTTCTACATTGAGCTCAAACTGTTTTCTGGGTGTAACAAATGTATTTGTGTGTGTATGTGTGTGTGTGTGTGTACATTCACGCATGCACAATCCCTTTGGCATATGGCATTTGAAACTTCTCATTGGGTTGATTTTCTATAAGGGCTCATTATTAAAGAATACCTATATTTCTCTGCTTTCATTAATTATCTTAGCTAGTCCTTCTATATCAGCACATGCTGTTTTCCCTTGCCCTTTACTATTATGAAAATGGCTTCTTTCTTCAAACCTCATGAACCATCTTCTGCCAGCTTCAAACTTCTCTTCTGCAGCTGCCTGGCTTCTCTCAGCCTATATAGGAATGAATGGCGGAGCTCTGCTCTGGATTAGACTTTGGTTGAACGGACTGTTGTGGCTGGTTTGATCTTTCCAGGTGATCAAAACCTTCTTCCTGTCTTCAATAGGCTGTTTTTTGTTTTTTCATCACTCGTGTGTTTATTGGAATAGCATTTTTAATTGTTTTCAAAAACTTTTTCCTTTCATTTATGACTATAAATGAACTGAACTGGCTAACAGTTCAGTAAAAGATGTCTAGCTTTTAGCTCATCTGGACTTTCATCATGCCTTCCTCACTAAGCTTTATCAGTCCTAACTTGATTGAAAGTGAGAGACCTATGATGTTTTCTTTCACTGAACACTCAAAGGCCATCATAGGGTTATTAACTGTCCTAATTTTAATATAGTTCTACCTCAAGGAATAAGGAGGACCCAGGAGAGGGAGGGAGGCAGGAAATGGTCAGTTGGTGGAGTCAGAGCACACATCACTTTTACTGAATAAGTCTTTTTGGGTATGGTTGCTGGAGCCCCAAAACAATTCCAAAAGCAGCATCAAAAATTGCTCATCATAGCCCTGGCTGGTGGCACAGTGGATAAGGTGCTAGCCTGCAAACCCAAAGGTCACTGGTTTGATTCCCCAGTTAGGGCACATAACCAGGTTGCAAGCCAGGTCTCCAGCCAGGTCTCCAGCCAGGTCTGTAGCTGGAAGCAGGTGAAAGGCAACCATACATTGATGTTTCTCTCACTCTCTGTCTCTCTCCCTCCCCATCTTTCTGAAAATGATAAATAAAATCTTTTTTAAAAATTGCTGATCTCATATCCCCACAACAAATAATAAAAAAAAAAAAAAGCTTAAAATATTGTATGACTATGTGACAAAATGTGACACAGTAAGTCAACAGATGCTTTTAGAGAAATGATGCCAATAGACTTGCTTGGCACTGTTACCTTTGCTGCATGCATTAAAGCCCAAACAAACGCAAATAGGAGTTTGAAGCCAAGAAAGTAGGGGTTTATCAGTTGAGAGAATGGTGCCATGCCCAAAGTCACAGGTAAACTAATGCCCAAAGACCTCAATCCCCTATGACTTCAGGAGTATACTACATAGGGGAAAAATCATTAATCATTGTGGCTAAGGGAGGTGGCACCATGGGCTCTACTGATTGGTTGGGGCAAGGGTAGAGAGTAGTTGATCATTGTATTAGATCTGAATGTCAGCCATTGCTTTGTTTTGTCTGATTTCATGAGTGTGGTCTATATGTTCTGCCTTCATGGGTCTGGAGCTAAAACACAACTGAGGTCAAAATCTTATCTTTAGTTGGACCAAAACTTTGCTTCTGGTGGTTAACAAACCTGAGGCTTTGTTCTTAACACATTGTTGACCAACAATTTTGTACAAAAAAGAAGCTATTCCATGTCACCAGATATTTTTTCATAATTGAATATGAAAATGAAGCAATCTAAATATACTTCAGTATACTTTATTTATACATAATGATTTGAAATGAAACTCTCTAATGCTGATACGCCCTCTATATGGTACCATTGCTTCATCTAGGGATAACTCCTGAACAAAGGAGTTACAAAGAAATTTTCAAATAATGTAATTCAAAAGAAACCTAATTTAGTAAAGTCTGTCTTCATTATAAGGAGCTTGTAAATTATTACTAAAATTTAAAAAAGAAAGTGAGGATTTGCTCAAATCTCATTCATTCTCTTATAGTTTTAGGAAATATGGGCACTTCAAGCCAAGGGTCTGTTGCTCCAAGGTGATTTTTTTGTTTGTCCTATCAATATCAATAAACCAAGAAACTTCTTCATATTACTAGTGGTAACTTCCATTCATGGTAAAGTTTTAGTAGATGTTTTATAAAGATTTTTCATTTGGTGGTGGTATAAATTGGTTTGAGAAGCAAGGAAACTTAAAACATCATTATCAGAAAGTAAATGTGTTACTTCACTGATACTCTATCGATCACTAAGTTCAACAGTTACAGCAGAAATATCTGTATAATCCTCCAAGGTTGGTATAATGTCATTTTCTGTCCACTCTTCTTCAAAATCACTTTCACTATCAGATTCTATCACATTTCTAATATCAGATTCATAACTATCTTCCAGTAGGGTATCATCTTCCATATCACTGCTATATACTTCAAAGTCACTTGGATAATCAGAAAAAGCATCTGCATAGAGTTCACTGAAAAATTCTTCACCATTTCAATGTGTCATATTTGAAATTTTTGGAATACTAAAATTGCAATAAAACCCAGAATATCTAGGACAATAATTTTTATAATAAGCACAATCAAACATGATTAAGAAAATTTTCACAAAATCCTACATTACTCTTAGTTTTAAAAATTCTATAAGCTAATGCAAACATGAGTTAACTTGTTATCAGTCAACAATGTTTGGGCTTGAAAACACCAGGTTTCTCATGACCAGTCAACAATGTGTTAAGACAGTGAGATGCTGACCAGAATCTGATGTCCTTAAGGGCTTAATGATTAAGGAAGGTATACACAGAGAGAAAGGAGAATGGGTTGTATTAAATAAATGAAGTTTCAGCATAGTTACTACACAGGATTGCCACAAACCCTTGATTTGTAAAAAAACAAAAAATGCTGAACCATGGGAAATGCCATAAAGTGAACCACAATAAAATATGGTATGCCTGTATTTCTACTTTTTCCCCCTCCTATACCATACCTATGAAAGCCAAGGCTTTACTATTCTCTCTCTTGTCCCCTGAACCTAGAGTAAAGCCTGGAACACAATAGGTGCACAGGGTATACTCCATGAACAAATGAATGAATGAATGAATGAATGAGTTGATGATTTGCTTTCCTTTGCTACAACAATGGTCCAACGTATACAGACATTGCTAACACTTCTCAGGAAAACAAAATAAAGCCTAACCTAAATAGCCCCCCTGAATTTCAGATCTACTTGAACCAAGTCTATTTAATGGTTGTGCAATTTAGAAAAAGCATCCACACTGGTCATGTGATAGTCTCCTTGGTGGAACTGTCAGAGGGGTTTCTGTCCATAAGACAGCTGCCACTTTCCAGGTGGATAGAAAGATTCTTATCTGAACTCCACCTTGTTTGGTTTGCCTGGAAGATATCTTTTGTTCCTGTAATAAAAGGCTTTGAAATGGAAATGAAGGAAGACCTGGTAACACTGGCCATGGGACATTCTGTGCAAACCACTGAAACCTGAAGGACAAGCAATGCCAATTAAAACACTGCCAGGTTCTGCCAAAGAAATGTTAATGAGACAACACACAGGGTGGTGCACGAGGAGCTGAGTGTCTGCAGTCTCCGAGCCTGTTAGCTTTGTGCAAAAGGAAGATCAAAATTTTAAAACTTCAAGCAAGAAATAGGCACAAATCAATAACATGGATATGGGGTACTGGTTTGGGGAAGCGAGGGAGCATCTTTTCTTTAAAACTCCAAAGGCACATTACGCATAAGAGAATTTCAATTTTTAGGACTAATGGAATTTGAAACCTTGGCTGTTTCTCATCTCATCTGGTCGTTAAGGCATCTTCAGGGAAGTAATGACCAGCTGCATCCAGCACTCATGTTGATGAGATAGTACGACTGTGATTTCAGATGAAGTTAAATAAGCATTATTTGAGTTAGATTATCACCAGCTGCCTATTAAGAACAATGCACATTGCAGCTGAGTATGTGAACAAATGAGGCAGCATTGTTTCAAGAGTGCCATGGTGGGGTGGGGACAGGGGACAAGATCAATCGTTATTTGAATCGAGAAAGTAATTACAACCTCCCCATTGCAGAAAATTACTTACGCATAAAGACTCAACACAGCCTTCCACTCCTCAGCACCACAGCAACTCAGGAGAAAACTCACACAACCCATGAGGAATGTGTGCATGAAATACAGGCAGAACCCTGACTATAGTACCTCCTGGATCATAAAATGGAATCACAGTATTAAACAAGTTTGTTTTATCAAAAAAAAATACATAATAATATGTTCATAGGTCTTACGCTTATTACCAATAGGCCTATTACCAAGCTGTTCTTACCAGGAAAATCTTTAGACTAAAATGCAAAATAATAGGCTTATGTTAAGGATCTCAATATGTCACCCAAGAATTTACTGTAAGGAAAAACTTGATAAATCTGTTTTAACTTTCTTTGCCTGTGTACAGATTGTCTCTGCGTTTAAACATACATCCTTGGGCAGCAGGATGGAAAGCAAATAAAAACAAACACTTGGAAAAAGGGCTAGGCATTGAGCTAGGTGAGTTTGAACTATCTTACGTATGAAGAAATAGATGTCTGTCGCCCAACCAACTTCCTGATCCTTTCTGTTTACCAACATCTGGAGAAACTGGCCCTGAGCATAAAGCAACAAGAAAGGACAACAAAGATTTGTTGTTGTTTTTTTACCAAACCACAACAGTTAGAACAGTGGACAGGGGGCTGATTCATTAATATCAGTGTCATTGGAGTATTAAGTTGAATTATTTGTTCCCTTCTCCAAATTCATGATCCTCAGGCCCAGTTGTAATCATGGGCACCAAAGCAGGGACATGAAATTTTCCTTTAATAGTTTAGGGGGCGTAATCCAGAAGGCCTGTCTCATCCTCTATCATTTAGGCATTGCCTTCCATTCTATCAAAAGCATCTTAGGGACATAGGTCCTGCCCTCCTTCTACTTCCTAAATTCCACAGAGGTGGGAGGGTGGGTGTCACTGTCCTCTCACCCCAGCGCAGTGCTTAACACCCTTTGTTGAATTAATGAATATGAACAAAGGTCTCATTTTACAGTTAAATGACTGTGAGTCACATGGACAGAGAACTTTAAAACTTCAATCACAACAACAGGAGGGGCAATCATTTAGAAAACATTAGAACAACATAAATGTCTGACTTCATTTGACGTTTCCCTAGGGCTGGAAAGAGGTATCATATGCTTGTAGATGGTGGAGAAATCCCTAGTGTAACCACAGAGCCTGTTAAAACTGGTCTTACCCTGTTTTAAAAAGATACTGAGTTTCTTTTCAGACAACAGACCAAAACTGCAAGTCATGCAGCCAAAGGAAAGAACTTTGACCTCAAACTGAACCGGGAACTGAAGTCTCACTCCTCCCCTCCCTCCTTCCCATTATAGACCCAAAGGACAGGGAAATGACCAGAACTGGAACCCTTTGAGAAATGAAGGGTCGATTGTCCGAAAAGGTCAAGTGCTTAGGTCACTTACTATGTCTTACCATAAATAGCCAAGTTCCAAAGATCTCCAATCAAAACCTGCCCTGCCTATACTTCTGCATACCAGCCTAGTCTCCTTAACACCTTCTAACTTGCCCAACCCTGGATCAGATACCCAGATTTGAGTCTTTCCTCCTGCCTGCTTGCTGGTGGGACTCCTCAATAAAACCTTTTATTTTATTTTATTTTATTTTATTTTATTTTTCAAAACCAATGCCATATTATTGCCTTGCTCAGGATCACTAGCATGGAATCTCAGGATCACTAGCATGGAATCTGATTGATGGTCATTATTTCTTCAGGGCTTTGAAAATCAGCTCCTGCCATTGGCAACCCCTTCACTTGCCCATACACATCCTGTGGCCAGTTGGGACATACAACCGTCAGGGGAAGGTGATAAATGAGTTTCCCCAAGTGTTTTCTCTAGAGCGCAATTCTGAGTCCCAAAGAAACAGTGGGTTGCTTGGTCCTAAGATTGTTCATTTTAATGAGGCTTTGGATTTCCCATAAAGGCCAGGGAGCAGTGTTTCAAAAGCTGTCTTCTCTGAACTACCATAGCTAAGAGCTTGCCAATGATGAACCAGCGAAACGAAGTTCGCAGTCACCAGCCCTACCCAGCTCTTGTGGGAGGAGGCAGGGACTGCGGGCTGTAAGGATGGAAGAGCAAGTGGACTTTCTGCCAGAGCCTGGCAGTTCTATGATACAGATTCAGACTCATGTCCCCCTTTTCCATGCTCTAAATACCTACGACGGGCAGCATCCATATCTGCGTAATTATAAAATAACCATCGCTCTCCATTCTCTCGTTCATCCAAGTCATATCATTTGCCCCTCATTTAGTCCGGACAACTAATGCCCCCATGTGGTTCTTTGAGGGTCGCATGTCTTGTTTTCATGGAAAACGGTACTAAATGCTGCAGCAATGTACCACGTGTTGGTAAACGGGTCATGTGAAACTTGAGAACTCAGCTGAGAGAAAGCATTGATTAGAGACCATACTATAAAAAAAATGATTTGAAACATTGTAGGACTTGAAACACAAATCAACGGGATCTTACTAGCATAGACACACCTGACCAATTGCTCTTCAATCAACAGGTCAATGTTTGTTGTTTTAATCTGGAATTTCATAGATTCTTAGAAACATTTCGCCTCACTTTGGTGTGATAAACAGGATTTGTAACAATTTTTAATTAAGCCCTTCTCATGGCATCTGCTCACAAATACTCCCCCACTGATGTGCTTTTCCAGGGTCAGGACCTTTGCACATGCTATTTCCCCTTGCTCCTGTGAATTCCCCCCAGAGCTTCACACTATTACCTTTATCTCAGAATTCAGAGCTTACTGCTTCTATTGTCTACTTTGTGAGACCCTTCTTGGGCTCTCTCAAGAAGACAGCTCTCATCCATTTAGACCATCAAGTTACTTGTCAGATTTCCTTCAGAGCACTTGTTACTATGAATATCACTTCTTTTGTTTTCTGCTTTCCCTGGTGGAAAAGCTACTCTGGGGAGAGCAGGGGTGCCTGTCCTCCCCCTGCTGAATCCTTCGTGAAGACACAGAAGAGGCTGCTCACTGGATTTAGAGAAACTTTCAGGACGAAGAGATGTGCACACCCTGAGACTGATGCTCACTCCCCGGCATCCTCACAGCTCTCACGTGCATGGCTGCCTATCTCCCTCCCTAACCTTCTTTCGGGGGGGGGGGGGGGGGAGTACAGTTTTAGGAATCGCATTACAAGCCATGTGAACAGCCAACTTCAGGGGTCTCCAAATAGTTTATGATTGATTCTTAAACAACCCCTCCCTCCTATTACTTCCAGACACTTTGCAGAGCACTTGACACATATGAGTGCCCTAGAGTTTACCCAAAATGAAAGTGTTGTCAGGATTTACAGAGCTAGTCAGAGACTCCTCTTACTTGATTGTGCTCTTCTAACTTCTTTCTTAAATGGGAAAATTCAAATCATGTTAATCACCAAATACCATTGCTGGAGAGTTGCATCCATAAAAGAACAAGTGGTAATTGGCAGAAATTGACCTTACATCCTAGGATCAATCATCAGGAAAGGCAACCAAAAGAACCCATGAAAACTGAGTCTTTTTTCTGTTAGTTTTCCAAGACATAATACTTAACATTAGCAGCCATGATGTTGCTAAGGGGGTTCTTGGTTTGTTTCCACCCACCCAAAAGGTAATAGGATCGATCCTAGAGTTTCCAAACTAAGAGGTAACTTCAACCAAAGCCCATTGGTGCTCCCTGGCTCTGTTAGTGAACACCCCTTATTGGTACTTCCTTTAACATCATCTACTCTGCAGTCTCGTAAAGGAGCATTCAACTGTCAGTCTGGTAAAGCTAAAACATCAAAGGGAGATGGTTTCACTTCTCTGCTCTGAGCTGACCTGTTTCTCAGCTGGGCAAAGACCACAATTGCTATGACCTCTGAGGTACCTCCTCTGAATGGAATAACCCACAGTCAGGACTTGTGCTCTGTCACTGACGTTTTCTGTTTTCTTACGAATTATTTACTACCTAAAGTTCTTCATCTTCATCCCCAAAGAATTTTCCTACTCCCTTTTTCCTACTCTAGTCCCCTTGTTAGCATTCTTTTTCTTATTGCAATTACTCTTAACTATCACATAGATATGCTGTTTTCCAGAAGCAAGATTGAAGAGAAAGCAACATTGGAAGAAACAATCAGTGTCTTCTTTTTTTAAAGAAAGGAATGCCAAGAAGACCAGAAAAAATTAAACCAAACCTGTCAGCACAGTTTATACAAGAGATTACATCATATTTTAATGAAGAGCCTTTTCTATAAATGAAATCACTTGGCCAGGACCATTTTCTCAAATGTGCAGGAAATGTACCCAATGGGACTGCCAACATAATATTATAATAGATGTTTCTGTGATGTAGTCTAGTATTGTCATAAAAATAAGATACAGTGTTTAAAACCAGGCTGTCTAATTGTAGGTACAAACAAAAACACCTCCCAGAACAGCAGGAAGAAGGATGAAACACTCTGGTTTCCTCCATTCCTGGGAGGAGAGGTCTTCCCTATAAAATACCCACGGAATTGCAATCTCCCCTAATTCACAACTGGAGGCAACCTTAGGAGCATGTCAGACAAGTGGGTAGATATTACAGATGTATGTTCTCCAGTGTGCAGACTACTCAGAAGGGAGGGTCCTATTTATTTCTGTTACTAGAAAAATAGCAGATGGGAAAAAATGGTATTTCACTGGCTAAGCTCATCATCTGAACCTCAGAGTTCAGATCTAGATTGCTCATTGAGGGAGACATGCTGCTTCACACACGATTTCTATGGCTATAAGATGTCAGGAGGTGGTCTTTAGGGAAGATGGCAGCCATAAGGCATACCCATACCTATCAGAATTCTTTGAGGTTCCAAACAAAGTGTAAACAATGGATGCATTGACAAGTCGGCTAGCAGCTAAGATTTTAACACAGCTGCAAGTGATGTGGGAGAACACATGGTGAGTAGGAATAGAACTCAAGGATCCCTCTGCAGAATGGCACCCATAGTGTAAGTAAATATAGACATAGAAAAAGAGACTGAAGGAAAACTCATCAAGAATGTGAAACATTAACCATTACCTCAAGGGATCAAATTATAGTTTCTGTGCTGTTTTCATCCCAATTGACTACAATGAGCATTTATTAATATTTCACAAGGAGAAAATAAAATATCAGGCTACACGTGTTAGTTTTCAAATAGCATACAGTTTATTTCTATGTTTTCTGCATCAGCCACAGGAATCCATTTTAGTTTTTAAAAAGTTAGGAGCCACCCAAATGAGCTGGATTTTCAGTGCTGGTTAACATGGAAGGTGTGAAATAGCCAGGAGGGTAGTTTTTTGCGGCACAGTGATGCCCTCTGGTGATAATTCTGGTGTGGTTTAGTTCATTTGTACAGGTCTTCATCCATTCACTCATTCATTCATTCATTCATTCACTCACTCATTCAGTCAATCACTCATTCAACAAGAGCTATTGAGTGCTAACCTACCCCTGGAGTGTATGTGTAGTACTGAGCCAAACAGACAAGACACCCCACCTACCGCCATTGGAACAAAAGCACAGGAAAGGAGGCAACACCATTGAATGTTAACAGTAAGAACACCTGGCAGGGCTGGCAAATGTGTTAAGGGAAAATCAGGACCTACAAGATGTAAGTTTGGGCACAATGGAGCTTTCAGTCTGGTAGGAAGGATACGCCTAATGTGAAAGAAATGACTAAAACACATACACAAAGCAGGACACCAGAAATTAATCTAGAAGAATGAGAAAACAAAATAAAAGGGAAAGAAGGGGCAAGTGTCAAGTGAAGTCACTCAGGAAAAAAGATTCTTGGAGGAAGGACATTGCCTCATTCAAGGAAATGAACATGACGTTAGCAATTGAGGACCGCGCAGTCCTGGGAGGGCGTTAGGTGTGTTCACTTTTGCTTGTGCCAGTTTGTGTACAGGAGCCCGCACCCTTGTCAGTGCCCATGTCTAGATCTGCCTGCCATTCCTGCTGGTTAAGGTCAGAACGTCTCCAGAGAACACCTACTTCCTGGCTCCTCCCCTTCTGTTTGAACCTCCTGGGCTTCTACTAGAATGATTATCCACACAAAAGTTTTGATTCTTTTCTAACACAGTCAGGACTCCTGGAAACCAAGAATGCGGCCTCCATTGCCACCCCCACACTCAAAGCAGAGTGCCACAAATAGATAGGGCCTTAACATATTTTGCCTGCAGGTGCACATCCAGAAGCTGTAGAAATACCACCAATGGACACACAACAAAACTTTAGCCTTGTCGCCCCAAAGGAAATCGAGCTGAAAAAAACTCTAAAGGCACTGGAAGAGATCAGGAAGCTGCTGGCTCTAAGAGGAGGGGCCTGTCCACAAGGGGGAGCCCACGCTGAAGCAGGGGACCTGCAGGGGACCTACAGCCACCTCC
The DNA here is from genome assembly GCA_004026585.1 of Noctilio leporinus. NCBI lineage: Eukaryota > Metazoa > Chordata > Mammalia > Chiroptera > Noctilionidae > Noctilio > Noctilio leporinus. Next base: position 61,153 of record PVIW01001326.1, on the reverse strand, counting down.
TTCCATCACTCATGGTAGTGGGAGCAGCCAGAATACAAGATTCACCTTATTTGAAATGTTTATGTCTTGGTAACTGACCTCCTGTGAAAAACATGCATTGCTTGCCATCATGGCATCTATTCTGGTAACTTTCCAACAGGTATTCTGTTCTCATATTATGATTCAGAGGGAAGAAACTTTTCCAAAACATGTCAAAATTTGATATTTAAATCTGTGTAGCTATCCCCATCAGGCTTACCTCAAAAAAAAGAAAAGAAAAGAAAAAATCACCAAAGCCCAGAGGCTCATACCAGAGGCTAATATAAGCAATCTCTCTCACAAATCTAAAACAAACAAACAAACAGCTTACAGATACAGAGGACAGATTGGCAATTGCCAGAAGTTGGAGATGGAAACTGGAAGAAATGGGTAAAGGAGGTCAAAGGAAAAATAAATAAATAGATAAATACATACATACATACAAACATAAAATAGACCTAGATCAATCTGAGCCCTCATGATTTGCAGCTACTCTTGGCCCTGAAATCAGAAACAGATGATCCATATAGTTGCTACACGACACAATCCATGCCTTCACAATGGCCTCAGGCTGTCCCATGGTGGGCACCACGGTGGGGGTCAGGTGTGTTTTTATTAAGGCTGGTGGCCTTGGGATAGTGCCATTTATTAGGAGTAATGCTGTGTGTGTTCATGTGCACATGTATATATTATTTATGTGTATATATGATGTTAGCATATATATGGGTATGTGTATACATATATATGTGAGGTGTGTAATATATACATGCTTCAATGTATGGTATGCATGTGCATATTGAATGTGTGTGTGAAACATAAATGTGGCAGTGTGCATGAGTGTGAGTGGAAGCATGTATGGATATGTATGTATGTACATGACTATGAGGGCAAACCTGAGTGTAAATATGTGTGTGGGAGTATGTGGACTCTATGTGACTACGTGTATAGGAATAAGGTTGTACTATGTGGTGGGTATGCATATATGCATATGTGAGTATGATGAGTGTAAATGTGTGTGTGGATATGCATGTGTCTGTGTGTGTGTGTGTGTGTGTGATCAGCTCTGCTGATCAGCCTTGATCTCAGGGTTTATTTGGAGTGTGTGGGTCTGAGTATCATATAACTAATTTTCTTGGAATACTATTTGCTGCTATTGAGGCTTGGGTGAAGGTTGAATGAAAACACAGGAAAATACTCCCACACTTGTGCAGACAGCAGGTGTCTTACGCTTGCAGCCGAGCTCAGCCCCACACAGTGTCTGGATGGAAGAACATATATACCCCTCTGTGGAAAATGGGCAAGGACTGGTCCCCCCAGCAAAGCTAGGGTTGGCTTTAGAATTTCATTTTGGATCTCCATTGCACAGGACAGAGAATACCTGAGTCTGATGAGGCAGGTACCTGCAGCATTGCTGACATGGTTTTGGTGGTGAGGAAAGTCCCATCAGATGTCCAGCCTGGTGGAAGACAACCTCAGTGACACGTTCAGGACCAGCTGTGAGCATCACTGACCCCCTGTGAAGCCTCTACTGTCACTTCTCAGGACACGTGCCAAAGTTAAGCAGATGAGGTACTTCGTCTCATCATTACCCATATAGGAGTTCAGAGATAGAAAAGCAAATACCAAGAATGTTTTTACTTTACAAGAGTTGTTCCATAGTCCCTTCCTGGCAACAATAAGATATCAGCAACCATGTTCTCTGGTAATAATCCATTGAACATTCCAGAAAGATCTTACTAACATCCTCAATGTTCACTTTTTTAAATTATCAGATAAAGAACAATCTAAGGAGAGTTTCTAGTGAAGTATAATGATCCAAGAGGGCAAAAGTACTACATTGGGAAAGGTTAGATTTTTACTTCAACTTTATATTAACCATGACTTCAGCTGAGTTGTGGGTCCTGTCTACACTTGACCTCCCTTGTGGCCATAGAAGGGATGGAAATGGTCCTCTTGCTCCACCTGCATGGGTGTTGTAGATAATATGGAATTTGCATGGAAAAAAGAAAAGCATAGTATTTATTAAGTTTCTCTGAATACAGTGCTCATTACTTTCTTGTAGGTAGAGACAACTTTGAAATTTAAAAATGGGGTCCCTTCAGCATCCCTAGAAGAAATCTGCATTAACGGGCCTCTTGAGAAAACGCTGGCCCTTCATTCAACCTTTATTGCTTTAGCCTACCCATGGGTCTTCAAAATTACCTTCAGCAAGTCTAGTGGGTTATTGGGAGGGAAGGTTAATGGTGACCAATTTTCAGTGACCACAGGGCATCATAAAGTGCAATTTCTGTGAACTCAGGCTGACCACGGGAGGTAACACCAAATTTGTGCTGATTTGTTCAAAGATATATTTTGAGGAACTTGAAACTTCAGTCTGGGTTGTGCTAGGCTAATTGAAGAGTGTATGTGTTTATATTTGTATTTAACAGCACCCCACAAAATAAATTGTCGAAGAGGTGAGAGGGCAAAACTACTTTGGTCCCACAAAATCTACTCTCCAGGTGGGAAGCTGGGTCATTTTGGGGGTCAGAAGGGTCCAATTGTTTATTGATGAACTGATCAATAAACAATTGACCTTGGTGGAGACTAGCTGGAGTCAAGTGAGAGCTTTTGTGGTTGCTTCCAATTCTTTGCAGGTGAGACCTCCATCAAATAAGGCGTGAGGAGTGAAATTGAATTTCAAGCAAATCATGTGACCATCTTTTCAGTTGCAATGGTCATATGATAAGGCTGAGAAGACAACTGGCCAAGAAAGGGCCAAAATAGGGAACAAATTGAGGAAAACTTCAACTTCATGGCCAGTGCTGTGTTTGACTGATATAATGAGGATAGGAAACAGAGACATTTCTATTCTTGGGAACATGACTGTTTGTTCTGTCACTCTCTTTATTTATTTATTTAGAGAGATTGAGGAGGCAAAGATGACATGGATAAAGGAGAATAGTGAACTATGACAGCCATTGGCACAGATAACAGATGTAAGTCACAGTGGTAAAATGTAACAAAGGACTGAGATGTCCTATTCACCAGAGGCTGACTCCAGAAGACTTCCAAAAAACATGGATTCCTGGATCACAGCACAGATCTCCTGGACCAACATTTCCAGGGGGTTAGGGTGAAGTAATAGGTCTTTAAAAATAAGGTTGTTAAAATTAGCTGAATTTAGTCCGCATTAACCCTGCCCAGGTGCCTTAGGGAACCTCCGCACAAATGGTGCCTTAACCCCCCTGCACTAGTCCTGTCTCCTATCAACCTGAGAGCACCAGACTCTTGAGAACTACTGTCCAACAAAGAGGGGGACCTGACCAGAGGCCACCACCAGCACCGACTGGAGGCATGCTCTAGAGTCCTCAGAGTCTCTGCAACTCAATTGCTTCATCTATAAAAATTGGGGCAATAATGAACAAAACTAACAACAAGCAAAACAGAACCAAATATACGAATACAGTGAATAGGCCTTCAGTGGTCAGGGGGAAGGGAGTTGGAGGGAGGGGGGAGGAAGAGGCAAGGAAGGGGAGCAGTTTAGACAAGAACCTAGTATAAAGGAACCATGGACATGGACAACAGGTGGGATTGACTTTGGGGGGAATGGGTGGGTGGGGAGGGGGAGCAAAAAAGGGATGGATGTAATACAACAACAATAAAATTAAAAAACAAGCAAAAATTGGGGCACATGCTTTATTACAGGGATTTTGAGACGAGCTGACGGACCACCTGGATGTGTATTGCACACAAGATAAAAACTGTGAGCTCTTCTGTCCTCCACCAGAAAAAGGAATAAAAACACTACCATAAATTGCAACATACGTACACATGCAGGCTATTTGTCTATGCTGTTTCATAATAGTTCTTGCAAACTCACTAAAACTAAATGTGTTTCCCTTTGTTCCTGTAGTAAGACCATTACCTACCTTTCTTGCCTTGTCTTTTCCAGCCAATGACAAAAGTTACTTCGTTCTACAAAATGTCTTCCTATGTAACCCAGCCCTTTTCTTTCTGAATATTGATTTAAGACCATCAAACAAAACAAAGTATGTTTTGATCGAAGTTAATTAGGTTTCTTTACACTAGTAGCCCTGTAGTCATATTGCTTACTCCATTCTAGATGGTGTACCAGGCCAACTTTCTAATAGTCTGCAATCAGATGCTTTAACATAAGGACATTTTAAAATGCTGGGTCAGGAAAAACATCAGGGGGTCTGGTAGCCCTTGCCACATCCTTTCAGCTGACATTCCTCTGTCCCTGCCAGTATGGAAATTTACTTGTTTTCTAGGCTTTCTTCATATGTCATTAGGATTCTACAATGTTGCAAAATCAAACCCCTGCAAGCAAGACCAGATACGTAGCCAATGGAATACTCAAAAACTCACATTATTCTGATTTGTTTGCTTTCTTTTCATCAAGTCGCCAAAACAAGTCTATCAAATTTATTGTACATGGCAATCGACCTGACAGTTGCCCAAGACACTATAATTCTTTTGGGAGAAAATTTAAAAATCTGTCCATTGAAGATCTCAGGGCACTTTAGGTTTCTGTAAGTAAAATTGCAAATTACACATTTGTTTTTGCCAAACTTTTAAGCTTGATGTGATTGATGCTTCTAGATTTCTCCAATTTTCTCCTCTAAATCCAACACAGCCATCTAAGTTTCTCTGCTTCACTGGAGAACATGCCACAATTGATAGTTTCCTGTGATGCTCTAGACAAAGTTGTAATTTACAGCCACAAAAAGTTTCCTAAGAGATGGCTTGTAAACCGCTTCCATTTAGATCACTGTTACTACAATACATATCTGTAAATAATATGTCTTGGGTTGGCCAAAAGTCCATTTAGTTTTTTCCATAAAATAAGACACATTTTTCATTTTCACCAATAACCGTATTGACTTGGATATTTTGAGTATACCGGCTATCTACCAATATTACCTCCTAGTGGGTAGAGGCCAGGGGTGCGGCTAAACACCTTCCAATGCATAGCCAGCCCCACAGCAAAGAATTATTTAGCCAAAAGGTCAATAGTACCAAGAAACTTCACAAACCACTTTTGACACATTTGATCAGTCACAGCACCTTCTCCATACACAGCACAAATCTTTTGTGTGTGTGCCAGTTGCGTTTTTTTATCTTTCTTAAAATAATAAAGCTTTATACACTGAAAATGCTGTATATCTTCTTCCATCTTCAATATTAAAATGGCTACACAATTCACCAATTTTGATGTTTTTTAAATGCATGCTGATATGACAGCTGTCAGAGTAACAAAGTAACAAAATTATTTTGAATGAAGGTAAAGAAAACTAAACATTACTAGAGCCATCCTACAGACAAAAACTAAATTAACTATTTGGCCAACCCAATAATAACACATTAAAAACATTGGAGATAAAAAGGTTCACAAGTCTTTGTCTTACTAAGGATTTTAGTTTAATTCTGTCCTTTTATAAAATTATCTGACCTCAGGCAGTATTACAGATAAGCCAATGTCACTTGAGCAAAAGAAGAGATTGGATATAGGGTCTTGCTTAGAAATTGGCCTTAAAACATTCCCTGCTGGTGTCTTCTGGGTCACAAAGAGAAAAGGATGCTACCTGAAACATTTGCATCATTTCTGCTACCCTGAACCATCATGCCCTCCATGCTCCTGGGATAGTGACAAAAAACTTCAAGTCCTCATGAGGTGGACACAAGCATCAAACTATAAACAGGGTGACTGAATTACTCTCCAAGGGTTTCAAAATCACTGAAATCTCCTGAAAGCAGTATAAACAGCCTTTTCTCCTTTCGCTCTGTTTTCTTGTGAGTTTCATCCTGTCTCTCTTTTCCCTTACTAGAGAAAAATCTCAGCAGAGGGGGTCTTCCTTCCCTGATTCCCATCAACTGCCCAACACCTGAAAATTTGACCTATGCACCACCAGGCCAAGCTGAGAACGCAGCGACCACAAGCCAGGAAACCTATGGAGCGCCTGACATGTGCGGGGGACCCTTCTGGGCTCTCTGGGGACAATTCATCTCAGCCCCCGCACTGAAGCAAGTGCCAACACCCTCTTCACAAATTTGCATCAGAAATGTTAAGAAATGTTATTAGAGGCAGCTCCAGGTCATTTCTTGTTTCATGCTCAAACACTACAAGCAGTAAAATTTATGGGGAATACAAACATGGGTTTGTTTACTAAATCTTAGGAGACCAGCATTTGGAAACTCCCTGGAAAACCTGGGAGACCAAAAAGTATGCCTTAATCCCACAGAGATCACACAGGCGGAAAATATAACTTTCTCTGTGACATTTCTATTTTTTTTTAAAGAATTTGGGTTTTTTAGAATAGTTTTGAGTTCTCAGCAAAATTCAGTAGAAGGCACAGACTTCCCATCTGCTCCCTCACACGTCCACACCAGCATCCCAAACCTGAGCGGTGCATTTGTTACAACTGATGAACCTACATCCATACCATGTGATCACCCAAAATCCACAGTTGACAATGTGGTTCATTCTTGGTGGTGTACATTCTGAGTCTGGACAAATGTATAACAACACGTATGGGTCATTCTATAGGCATACCTCAGACACATTGCAGATTCAGTTCCAGATCACCACAACAAAGCAAATAGCCATAAAGTGAGTCACGTATGATTTTTTTGTTTCCCAGGGACGTAAAAGTCATGTTATACTAAGTGTACAAGACTGCAAGTTAGGCAAAGACTGTGTTTGCTGCAGGGACAAACACCCCATGCATCTGGGTGGTTCCGCACCCTCAGAGCTTATTTCATACTCATATAAACCCTGATACTGGCTGGTGCAGGAAGGTGCTTCCCCTCTGGCTCTTCTACAAGCGGTTAGAACATTTCTGATGTGGAAATGAACTTGGCAAATTCTACAGATGGGAAAACAGTAAAAAATGGCAACAACAGTGAATAAGCACAAGGTTGGTAGAAGAACCAGGTTGAAGAGGGCAGGACTTTTAACTGTCAGCACTCCTGGCGTTTGAGACAGATGGTATCTTGTGGCAGGGGCTGTCTTGTTCACTGTAAAATAGTTAGTAGCACCTCTGGCCTTTTCCAGCACAGCATGTAAAATGGGAAGGGGGTGTTTGAAAAGCACAGGCATTGTGCTTTTACTAGTCTGGGAAGCGTGTTTATAGTTATTGTCACTGACATAGGAACCAGTAGATGATAATGGGCAGTATGGTGATGTAGCCCATCTGTACTGAGGCAATGATTTTAGCAGGACTATAACCACTAAAGCCACTGAGAAAGCTACTTTTGTTGTCCAGTCAAAAGACAATGGCTGCTTTGCCCATGCTGGGTACAAGGTGGGAAGTGGTGCTATTGGTCAGCCTTTTGAGATATATGATGGTGGTCGAAGATACAGAGCTTGAGTTGGGTTGATACTGCTGTGAGGGGAAGAGAAATGTGAATTATAAGGACTCAGTAATCATGATATATTCCAGTGGCTTCCAAGCACCTGTTTTTGGAATTGAACTGAGTTGACTTTATAGGAAATGTTTAGGGAGCTTATTAAAATTATATATTCTTGAGCCTCACACCTGAAAACTTGGCTGTATTAAACCTGGCAAGTAGCCCAGGAATCTATTTTTAACTTACTTCTTCAGTGATTCTGAAAAAAATCTTAGTTCTATAGCTCCCAGTGCATATTGTGTGGGCTTCTGTGGGCCTGCACCACTGTTGGGTCAATATTATATGTTACTCTATTTATGTGGTAAGAGCCCAGAATTGTTACTTCTGAGATGTGAAACCAGAGGTGCTTTTTACTTAATTTTTTCACATTTCTCTTTATTTCAAGTCAATAAAGAATACAGGCTATTTAATAATCATAAAAAAACATGTCACACAACAATATGGCTAGAGACTACAAAGAAACTTTTGAAGCCTACAACCTACTAAATAAAATTCTGTTTCACATGCTTCCAAAAAGAGGCTCAATGAAGACTGCACAAAATGACTGATGTGTGTGTATGTGTGTGTGTGGAGGGGTGGATAATTTAAGAAATTCATGTTAATCAACATGTTTGCTGGTATTCATATGCTGAGAAGTTTTTATAATATATGAGACAAGATCCTAAATTGAAGTTTATTCATTCCTGAGAGAAAAGATTTGCCACTGAAACATCTCCTCAAAGGGAGATTTACAAATATATTGAAGGCACAGTCTACAGGCACCAAACCTGGGACAGAAGTCATTGCTTTCTATCTTACAGAGAAGCATTCTACATCTCAGAATGGAGAGATTTCTAAATTGACTCACACTCCTTTGTTTTCTACTTCCAGGTTTGTAATGGAGTAAAGTCCCCTCCCCCACTCCCCAAAGTGAATCCTGACCATGTGAATGTTTCTAAATTATGAAGAGCAAACAGTAGTAACATGTGTCTCTTTCCAGGCTGAAGCTTATCATTGCTGGTACTGCCTCTCCACTTGTTGCTTCTTCTACTGCCATGACTGTGGAAGCTCAGGTCTAAATGAGATGCCCCACAATCCAACAAATAGCCTGAAAACCCGAGCCATAGCATAGAGGCAAGGTGCCCTGGAAATGCACTAAGGTCTTTGTCAATGAAGAAACTCTTATTTTGTTGCTCAGTGAAGAGTTAATTGTCATTTTTTCACATTAGCATAATCTAGATTATCTGAAGTGACATGCTTAATTTGAAAGTGAGGGTCTTTGTGATGAACTGTATCAATTTGCCTTGCAGATTCAGTGGTGCTTCAAGGCAGCTTGAATATGAATTGTGGCTCATAGGAAGCCACTGTCAGTGAAATTGTTAAAATATGTCATAGAAATTAAAGTAGCAACTTCTGATGAAATGCCCTTGATATTGAGCAAACATGAAGGACCTTGTAGAACAAACTTGATTTGAAATATTTGAATGTCATTTCAGATTTTCCAAACCTTGTCTGTCTGTTGAGTTCTATACCACCCAAGCTCCAGGCTTCAGAATGTAGCATATTTCCAGAAAGAAGGAATTCCTTGAGAAAATAATTCATATCTGATTCACCGGGATAGACCCCAGGAACTATGACCTGTGTTATTATCCTCTTGCATCACATGGTCTTCACTGTCATATAAAAATGAAATGCTAATTCTTAATCTATCATAAAATCCAAGGCTGAAAATCCTTAGAAGAAAAGAAAATGTTCTACTTATAAATCTCTAGTAGGAAAAATTGGAATAGGAATGATCTGTCAAGAATTGGTAATGATGTCTTCTGTAATTTTTTTTTCTGCAAGGGCCTTTTCCCAACTCTATTGATGTCAAAATGTATAAAATAAGATTATAATTATCATGATTCAAATTGAGTTGCGAAATGCATCTGAAAATTTATTAGTGAGAGGTGTAGTACTAGAGCTCCTTTCAAAGAACTGGTTCACCCTATGGTGGCCTGCCACCCCAGGCAGGCACCCACCTGTGGAGACAAGCCCCCATATGGTAGTGTGTGGTAGGATTTCTCTGGTGATTCTCATAAGAATGAAGTTACTTTAAGGAGCCAACCAATAATTATTAGACCATATGAAGCTAAACATCCACTGAGTCATTTGAAAGTTGTGTGTGTGTGTGTGTGTAAAGGATCATCCAGTAATCTCTACTTCTGTTGTGAATTTCATAATACCAAAGACCCCCAAATATTGGATACACAGAATTATTATGACCTTTGTAACATAGGAGTGGTACCTATGTGTCCTGTGCTTCTCCTGGGTAGTTTCTCTGGGAGAAGAGTCTTTCCAAACTTGGCCTTGACTGCAATTACAATTTACTATGGATGATGCCCTGCGGATACTCAAAATTGGAGCTCAGTATTTCACAAGACATGTTTGGATCTCATGGGGAAGGTGGAAAGGAGTTTTCACTCTAGAGGTCTCATTTGATATGAAACTCCAGTTTCTCTCCATGAAATAACTAGGAAATACAATTCTAAAAGTCCCTCAGTGTTTCTGCTACATCGAAATGAGAAAAGGAGATATGAAATACATAACTTGCCGACCTGGTAATATCAACACCACTGGTGTTATTTCCACCCAACATGAGTTCTCACTCTATCACCTCCTCCAAGAGGTCATTTCCCTCCACAGGCTAGAGGGCTGCATAACTGCATTATGGGTTAGAAAATGCATTCCTTTGTGCTGAATTCTACAGCTTTGGGTGTTACCCAAAGAACCATGGAATTATATTTGAATTTATGTTAGCAAATTATTCAAATATATGGAATATTTTGTCTCTTGTTCTTTATACTTCATCTTCCTTTATTAGGAACACCAGCTAGTGTTGAAGCTTATTTTTCAAAACAATGTCAGTTAAAAACTAAGTTTAAAATTTTTCAGTTTCTACTGTTTTCTCAGAGGACAAGAAATAACTTAACTTTAAAATACCTCCAGGATATTTTGTACACCTTATACTCTCTGTAAATTTGTTTTAGAAACTTTTTAAGGAGTAATTATTGTGCTAACATTTTTCTATCCAAGTCACAAATATAATTGAATGACTAGAAAACAAAGTCACCTGTAACTTCCTTTCTAGAGACTTATTGCTAAACATTTGAGAGAATGTATTTGTAAATTTATTTTGTGAATAAACTCATATATTTTACAGAGATATATATTGTTTTGTTATCTGCTTTTTTCAGTTATATACTTATTTTTATTTAATACATTAGAGATATCATAATTTACATTACATACAGGGTGGGCAAAAGTAAGTCTACAGTTGTATTAATCATTCTTGTATTACCACCTATAAATTATTATATTATTTTCCATATATAAGCCTTCATTTACCCGACCCTGTATATGTATTTTAGCAAACAAAGAATACTGAATACTAATTAATAGAATGCAAGATTAATAGAAACAAGAAGCAGAAAGGTGGTTGCCAGGGATTGAAGAGAGGGAAAAGTGAGGGGGTGATAGGGAAAAAGTGTAAAGCTTCAATTATGAAGATAAGTTCTAGACATGTACTATATAGCACAGTGTCTATAGCTAACAAGATTGAGGGCACTGGCTGGTGTAGCTCAGTGGATTTGTGCTGGCCTGTGAACCCAAAGGTCACTGGTTCAATTCCCCAGTCAGGGCACATAATCATGTTGCAAGCCAGGTCTTCAGCAAGGTCCATAGCTGGAGGCAGGTGAAAGGCAACCATACATTGATATTTCTCTCCCATTCTTCCTCCCTCCCTGCCCTTCTCTCTAAAAATAATGAATAAAAAAACTTCAAGATTGAATTGTATACCTAAACTTTTCTAAGAGTGCAGATTTCATGTTAAGTATTCACACACACATGCAATAATGGTAATAAGAATATGGGAGACAAGAGGAAACTTATGAAGGAGATGGGTATTTTATGGCCTTGATGGTGTTGAGACTTTCATGGGTATATACTTATTCCCAAACCCACCAAGTTGTGTAATTTAATGTATACAGCTTTTTTCTACATAGTAACCATACCTCAAAAAAGTGGCTTAAACTTTTTTGAAGAAGGAATACACTTTCCAACAACAAACTAATAAGCAAACATCAGCAACTCAAGGTTATAACAACCATTGTAGAAAAGTTTCCTACAATGAATCCATTACCCTCACGTTTTTAATATTGTCCAGCTTTACTCTTTGTGATAAAAGAATAACAGCCTCCCAAAAATGTTCACTGCCTAATCCCCAAATCTATGAGTACCTGACAAAGTGGACTTTGTGAATGTAATTAAAATTAGGGACCTTGAGATGGAAGGATTATTTTTGATTACGTGTGTGGATCCAATGTAATCAGATCACGTGCATCCTTAAGAGTGGGGTCTCTTTCCCAGCTGGGGTTCGGGAGAGATGTGCCAGTTGAAGAAAACCAGAGAGATGTGATACAAGACATATCTTGATGTAAGACTTGACCTGTCTATCATTGCTGGCTTTGAGATGGAGGGAGGAACCTAAGAGCCAAGAATGGCAGGTGGCTTCTAGAAGCTGGAAAAGGCAAGCAAACAAATTCTCCCTAAGAGAAGCTGTTTAGAGAGAAACACAGCTTTGTCTGTACCATATTTTAGTCCAGTGACATCCTTGTCAGACTTCTAACTTAAAGAACTGAAGATACTATGTTTGCATTGTTTAAGTCACTAAGTTTGTGATAATGTTATAGCACAGTTCAAAAAACAAAACAAAACAATTAGCCCTGGCTGGTGTGGTTCAGTGGATTGAGCCCCAGTCTGCAAACCAAAGGGTTATTGGTTTGATTCCCAGTCAGGTCAGATGCTTGGGCTGTGGACATGAGAGGCAACCACACGTTGCTCTTTCTCTCCCTCTCTTCCTCTCCCTTCTCCTCTCTCTAAAAATAAATTCATAAAATCTTTTAAAAAATCACTCTGATCTAGAAAACAAAAGCAATCATTAACTGATTCTTTTTTCTATCAAGGCCTCATGTCAACATTTTGTTGGTATTTCAAGGATATGTCTAGCAAAATGTGCATTATTTCTGTTAAAAATTTTTGGCTCAATTTTAAATTGTGGGTTTATAATTTTTAATACTATAGCATGAAGCACTTTGGGCCCTTGTGCTCTAAGATTTAAAAATACATGATTTTTACCCATCAGAAAAACCTTTAGTCATCTTGCTTCAGCTTGGCTATTTGTTCTAGGAGCAGCTGAGGTTCTGATTCCATCACTGCCAACGCCCACCTGGAGGTGACAACACTCTAGGAACAGCCAGGCAGGCAGTGCAGCAAAGGGGACAGGAGGCAGCACATGGCATCTGAAGGACTGAGCTCCCACAGTGTAGGTGGGAACAAAAGCAAAAGGAATCCTGGTGCCAGTGGGGGTTGCAGATTTAGATTTTAACGAGCTTCATCTGTTTAGAATTTAGAGTATAAGAGAATCAAACAGTAATTGGGAAAAAGTAGAATTCATGAAAAAAATGCTGCAAAAAATAGGATGTGTGAAAAAGAAAGACTGAAAAACATAGAACATAAAGAACATAAATACTGCAAGAAAGGAATGAAATAGCTGTATTATGAAAATTCAGAGTAAGAGCATGTCTATTAGAAATATTAGCACCATAAACAGATGCTAATCAAGCACTGTGGGGAGTGTGCTCACTAAGATTCAAGTTAACATGTCCTCCGTCAGAGGAGCAGAAACTCTTCAGGAGCAAACAGATGGAGATAAATAGGCAACTAGCAGTGATGGGAGAAAGAGCTCAGACAGGCTGAAAGCCCAACAAGTGATGCAGATGGACCAGAGAAGGAATCTCTGAAAGGTTTGCCTCAGGATGTGACTCAGTGACAGGGGGGTCCAACTTGGCAAGAGATCCTATGTGAATAGGAACAGGAAAAGGAAATGTTGAGTAACGATGGAGAAAGCAGCAGAGATGGAAGACAAAAAAGGCTTCATCCAAGCTGAGATTACAAATTGTTTTCGTAGAAGGAACTGGAACAATTGCAACTGAGACAAAGACCACAGACATACTTCAAAAATATTTTACTGGATTGAATAAATACTTTTACAGAGGTTAAAAAGACTTACCCTCTGGCATAAACCTCCCTGGTACAACTTCTCTCATCAGCAATCTGTGCTTCTTTCTTGCTAACCTTCCTTCAATCAGTATACTGATAACAACCTCTAACATTTTTAAATGCATGGAAAAACTAAAATTCTACACCAATAAAAACTGAATCTTCAATTGTTTTATTTTTGCATCATTTTTGATTTGCTTGTTTATTCAACTTTATATTTTAGAGAAGTTTTAGATTTATAGAAAATAAGTGGAAAGTATAAAGTTTCCATACACCTCTTCAGCCACCCCCAGTTTCCCCTATTAACATCTTGTCTTAATATGGTATATGTGTTACAGCAAATGAACCAAAATTGATACTGAGCTTCTGAGTAATTATTAATATATTTTTCTATGTTTTTTTTTCATTTTTCTCCAATAGGCATATGTTACTCATAATCAGGAAAAGAATAACACAAGTTACGATGTAATAAAATACACTAGTCTGAAAACACCATGCAATTGTGTTAAAAAATAGGTACACAGTAAGACTGGAATTCATTGTTACATATGTTCCTTCAAGTTTTCTGCATTTGCCCAATGCTATAGTAAGCCTGTGTGATTTTCATAAATTAAATTGAAAAAGGAAACCTCATCTCAAAGCATATCTGACATATTGAGATGGAAAAAAACAGGGGAGCGAAACACAGAACAAGATCTGGCATCCACTGTCAAAGACATCTACTTCTCAAGCACAGGTGAGCATCAATGTAGGGGGGAAGTTCAAGGCAACAACATTTTAAATTACAACCAACTTCTTTCAAAATGGCTTTGTGGCCCTTAGACCCATCCTGCAATCTCTGCGGGCACCACCACAAGGTTACACAGCCATTTCAACACACAGGACTTCCAGAACCTAAATTTTCTCACCGAAGATTAAAAAATATATATTGTGGATCGACACTTTAAAGTAGCTCATGCAAACTGTCGGCAGTGGGGGGTACTGGAGCCTGCTAAGAATTCCTGAAGCAGATTTCTTCAAGAGATTGATCTTATTTCACAGAATATCCAACACCATATGTTACTCTTGCTGAGTTATTAATGAACGATTGCAATGTACCAACACTAATATAGACAGCTAACAGATACGAAATGTTTACTATGCATCCACTAGTAGTCTAAGCATTTTAAATGTGTGAACTTATTTAATCTTCACAAAAATATTGTGATGGAGATGCTAACATAGCCTCCATTGTACAAATGGAGAAATGGATTCTGTGGGGCCCACTAAGTTGTCAAAGCCAGTAGGCTAGTCTGCATACTGCAAAGATGGTGCAAGTTATGTCGGTTTTCATTTATTTCAGAGCTGATTATTCTCGTTCAGCAGGTTCCACTTTGATGACAAGATATTGCAATAGGATGTAAATATTTTTTGAGGGTGGAAATGAACATAGGGTTATTTCTTGAAGCACTGTTGGTGAAATCTTCATTGCAATTTTTAAAGAGATACCCCAAGAGCATTACAGGTAAAATTCTGATAACCCCACAATTAGCCTTAAAAATTCAGATTTCAAGCAACAGTTATTTGAGCTGTCAGTCATAAAAAATGTATGTAGTTGGAAGACTGTCAAATTGACCCTTGATATCTGCATAAACAGTGTGCACCTGTGTGGGAGATAGGCAAACATGAAAGTATTATCAAGCCTATTTTTCAGGCAGCAAAACCAAGTTAATAAGTCAGTTTCTATTGGATAGTCACAGGAGCTCGGGACAATTTTTTTTGACAATGATGATAGTAGAATGTCCAAAGAGGAAAAAATGGCAGTTTCCTTTTGAGACATTGAATGAAAAGACCTATAGGCTCCACTTTCAGGCTTGAAGCCAAGAATAAGACAACAGCACATTTCTAAACAGTGATATTTCTAAAAGGAATTGTTCAGCAACTTGAATCCCAAAGTTGAAATCATTAAGATTAATTTTTCCTGCTTCCACCCTTTAACTGCTTAGTTATTTTTGTTATTCTAGGGACTATTCTACAGGCCCACACTCCTAAAGTTAAATTGTCAAAAGTATACTAAAGTAAGGACCTAATGTTTGTGACTAGTGGTTCGGTTGACACAAATAACCAGAAGTTTCCTGTGCTTTGTGTGTGAATATATACTGTATTTCTAGTCCATTTTTTTATTTACTTATTGTTAGAGAGAGAGGAAGGAAGGAAGGCAGAGAGGGAGAGAAACATCAATGTGTGGTTGCCTTTCACCTGCCTCCAGCCACGGACCTGGCTTGCAACCTGGTTATGTGCCCTGGCTGGGAATTGAACCAGCAACCTTTGGGTTCGCAGGCAGCCGCCTTATCCACTGTGCTACCAACCAGCCAGGGCTCTATTCCATTTCTTAATGAATGTTTCAAATATCCATAAATATCTAAGTTTATATACTTAATATATAATTTATGTGTTTTTTAATTACTTGACACAGTATACTTCTGTTTATAATGATGGGATACAAGTAACTAATGTATAGGGGTATATGAGCATATATTTTTATGATCTCTTCTAGAACAGAGCTAAGAGATTTTCATGATTAATGACAACATCCATCCCACACCCCTCTGGGGGCCATCTCTGGCTGATCACACAGCCTTTACTGCCAGCCTTCAAGTATGGATTTTGAAGATCTAGTATGTCCTATGGTCTTTCGCTTTTTCCACACCTATCAGGCACCACCTATTCATTTGTTCACTTAATTATTCATTTCACCTATTTATTTAATAAATCTTTACTGAATACCCAGCAGTACTCTGGGTAGAAATGTTGATACGCTATGGAACAAAGCAGTTTCCACTCTTGTGGCACTCAAGCCTTTTATGGTTTTCTTCCATTCCAAGTCCTTTGGTCATTTCAAAGTATCATCAATACAGTAATAATGATAATACAACCTTTTATATTTTCCCTTTTAGTGACCTTTGGCTTACAGAACATCAATGGAGGCCAAATTCATACTTGGTATTGTTATTGCAACTATAAACTACTTTTTATTGTTCTGTGGATATGTATCTTAAAGTCAAAGATCTAAAATTTAGTCTCAGCAATACTTCAATTGTTCTGCCCTTAAAATCACCTCATGTAAATAACCATTATATGTGGTGCTTGTTAGATGTACATAATCTTTTTGAGAAAGTGATATTTTTCTGATATTTTAACACTAATTTCTTCTGATAGACTTCAAGAATAATCTAACGCAACCTGACCACTATGTAACATTTTCAATGCAGCACATTTCTAGCAAAACTTCTCCCATTTTACAAAGATTAAGTTATGGTGCAGAGACTATGTAATGTCCTTTTGAACACAGAACAGCCAGAGCACACAGGGAAAAATTAGCATTTGACTCTCCTGAATCATGTTGTTATTTTTCATTTAAATGTATTTAAATAAAGTGCTTGGTTCTCCCTAAAAACATGGGTGTCTCCTGTTCACTTTTATTAGCAGTAAAATAGGTCCCAGAAGACAAACAGTTGGAGATTTATAATGCCTTCTGGGAGCCCAGTTTGCTTTTCCATATTCCGTTCTGACATTGTCAAATACTACTCTTGGCAGGATGGCTGAGGCTATCAGTGGCAGCTCCAAGGCTTGATGGCTGTCCCCTCATACACTGTCCAGTGATGGCAGAGTGTAGAACATACCCTCGTCACTGAGGAAGAGCAAATCAATCAAGCTGACTTCTACAATTGTACCAGACATAAGTGATGCACCGTGTCCTCATTTGGTGGCCTTGGCAGTGGAGGCTACGGGAAAGCAGGGTGACAATCTCTGCAGAGCTGGCATTATCAACCACATCAAAAGTAAGAATTATATCTTTGGGACTTTTTCCCTAAGCAGTTTATAATATGAACTTTTTTTTCTGCAATAACTCTACCAACTTTGACATCTAGCTTTGGCTTGATGGAGCCCAATTCTTAAATGATCTGGCCCAAATCTAACGAGGAAGTGAAAACTATAAAGAGAGCCCTGGATGGTGGCTCAGTGGATAGGAGCCTGCCTGAGAAGACAAAGGGCACTGGTTCAATTCCCAGCCAGGGCAATACAGGTCTCCAGCCAGGTCCGTAGCTGCAGGCAGGCGAAAGGCAAAAAAGGAAGGAAGGAAGGAAGGAAGGAAGGAAGGAAGGAAGGAAGGAAGGAAGGAAGGAAGGAAGGAAGGAAGGAAGGAAAGAAAGAAAGAAAGAAAGAAAGAAAGAAAGAAAGAAAGAAAGAAAGAAAGAAAGAAAAAGAAAAAGAAAAAGAAAGAAAGAAAACTACAGAGAGGAGCCACTACCGAAGTGACATTCAAGTAGAAGTTGGTATTTCAACTAAATGTGTTTTTCTGATTCTTTACATCAGCCCAGATAGAATATTTTTAGAAATATGCAATATCATTTTCCTAGAAATAAGTGAGTGTAAGATTTTTTCTTATTTATTTATTTTTAGAGATAGGGAAAGGAGGAAGAAAGAAGGAGAGAAACATCATCCATTGGTTACCTCTTGCACATCCGCAACTGGGCACCTGACTTGCAACCCAGGCATGTGCCCTGACTGGGAATTGAATCAGTGACCTCTTGATCCTCAGGCCAGGGCTCAGTCCATTGAGCCATACCAGCTAAGGCAAGCATAAGATTTTTTTAAAGCATAATATGATGAAATGAAAATTCACACCAGCTGCTAATAGAAATGTAAGTTGATATAATGATTCTAGAACAAATTCGCTAATAAGGCAAAAGATTTTATACAGTTCCACACATTAGACCCTGAGTTTTATTTTTAAGATAATATAATAGCTGCAAAGCTTTTAAATTTTCCTTGCCTTTTGTAAGTTTTGAATATCTCAGAATTTTTTCTCATTTGCAAATAAATAATGGGGTGCCAGATCGTGTCATTGGAAACTAATGGCCTTCTTAACTACTACTTTAAAACATCTCAGAAAAAAAAAAAGGACAAAAATGTTCCTTTTTCCCTACTTCTAGAGAAACTATAGTGCTGTGCTGTTAACATACTAATGCATAGACTGGTTTTTATAAAGAAGAAAATATTGAGACTAATAAATTTTCTTTTTTGTCTTTTATTTTTTTATTGTTGACACTACTATAAATGTCTCCATTACCCCTCTTTGCCCACCTCCACTCAGCCCCAACCACTCTTTTAGAGATTTTTCAGTTCCCATTCTCTTGTCCCATGTGATGCCTTACACTAAAATGTGTGATCCTATTGCATTTCTGTCATGAAAATTGCACTTGAAAGTGTTTTGGTGAAACAAGGACACAAAGTATTTAGTAATTGTTGCTATATCCTGTGGAACATGACCCATAACCCCAAAGTCAGGAGCCCTGTTTGTGTAACTTAAATGAGTCTTCATAAGAAGACATAAGTTAGCATATCTGCTTTCCAAAAGGATCAAATACTTTTGAGTTTTCTCTGTGAAGCTACATAGGCTCATTGGCACATCCCCCTTTTCCATATGGCTGAAAGTAAAATTGAACTGAAAGCTTTTGACCCTGAAATTGACCCTGAAAGCAGGGTCTTTTTTTTTTTTTTTTTTTTTTTTAATGTATGGTTGCCTTTTACCTGCCTCCAGCTAAGGAACTGGAGACCTGGCTTGCAACCTGGTTATGTGCCCTGGCTGGGGAATCGAACCAGTGACCTTTGGGTTCCTGGGCCGGGACCTTATCCACTGAGCCACCAGCCAGAGCCTTAAAATTTATATTTACATTATCCTAAGAAACTAATTAGAAAAGTTGATTTAAAGATATATGACTAAGAATGTTCATTGAATATTATTGATAATAGTTAAGAAAATCAGCAGCATTCTTGACAGCTGCACAACAATTTGACCATTTGGGCATATCAATTGTACTACACAGATCAGGCAATAGTAACAGTGTCACATTTCCCCAATTATTGGAAATGTGTTATGCATCAAAGAAAAAAATAAAACACAACACTAAACTCTAAACATAGAGCCAAAGGATTAAAAATTTGCATATGCATTATGATTTGTACTGAGTGGCAGAATTTTGGGTGATATGTATCTTTTTCTTTACATTCCTCTGAATCTTCCACTTTTCTACAGCGAACATAAGTTTTTATAATTAGAAAAAATTATTAACATGTCATGAGAAAAGCCAACAAAATATTTATAAGCATCCCAGTATTTTTGTGTAGAGTGCTTAAAACATTACCTGATTTTAACACTATTTCTTCATATTAAAAAATGTGTTAGGTGAAAAAGATGAAGGGATTAAGAAGAAAAATTGGTAGTTACTGAATAGTCATGGGGATGTAAAGTACAGCAGAGGAAATATAGTCAATAATATTTTAGTAAGTGTGTATGGTGTCAGAAGGGTATGAGTTTTATCAGGATGATTACCTAGTAAGTTATGTAATATCTAAGCACTAGGGTGTATACCTGAAACTATTATTATAATGTTGTTAACTGTGATTGAAAAATAAAAAAATTACTTAAAAAATCAAAGTCTCTATGGGAGGTAAACTTATTTCTATTGACATAGCAATTTCTGTCTTTCTCTAAAATACTCTGCCTTCTTGTGAAGGGAATGAACCAGTGGTGAAAATCTGAAATTTTTGTCAGTTTTTACATTTCTTATCAATATTTATGAAATGAAGACTACTTAAAAATAAATTTCATTTTTTCAAAACATAACTTACTTCTTTCATTGGTGGCATAATGAAAAAGTAATAATATACCTACTGAAGACTGGAATTTATAAGCCAAACTGTAGGTCCAGTGAAATCTAAAATCACTGCTAATGGCTTAATTCTTGAGAAAATTTAGAAAATCACAGAAGTCACACCTAATTTCTGGAACAATTTATTGGCATTACCCAGAACTCTGTGCAGCACGCTCTCTCCCCAAAATAAATTCTTTGGGAAGAGATAAAGCTGCCCTCATATGCTGTCATAGCATGGCACCAACAAATCTATTTGCTTGCTTCTATTAACTTGGTATCTTTTCCTTACTTTTTATTCTGGTGCAGCTGTCATTTTTCTCAGAGATTAGATTCATTTCCAAATGCAATAATCTTATAACTGCTCTCAGTGTCCTCCCCATGAGGCCTTCAGAACAGGTAACATTATGGTTCTCCCTGGAAGGAAGTCCCAAGCTCATTGACAGCATTGTAATGCATAGGGGGTTTTTTTTGTAGTTGAATGTTTTAGATGAATGTTTCATAATCAGCTCCTGGGTGCAAAGTAAGGCAGTGTCGATGCCACCCACTGTGACGGAGCATACTCTGATGTCCCTTCTCCAGGATTGTCCCTGAAGCAGGACAATGACGGTGGTGGGTCCCAGAAGCAACAAGAACAGAACAAGAAAAGTGACAAGAAAGGCACAGGTTGGTTGACATGTCACGAAAAATGGAGGCAAAAAGCCACTCAATGGGCCCATAACTGGCTCTGAGATAGTGGGCCTTGACTACACCTTTCCCTTAAATATCAAACATACTTTTGAATGAACTGCCATTATGGGTCAAGCTCACGTTCTCATCTGCAAAAGGTTGCAAAACATCCAACTGATTGAAAGTTAAGCAATTTAGCATTCCATGCACATGGCAAAAGGAGCATTGAAGTAGAAATAGTATATCAATGGTTTTACAAATGTATAAATATTAATTATGAAATGTTTACCAGGCAAAAGTGTTGACCATGCCAGGTAAGGTCAGTGGGGAAGTTAATCTTGGCTAAGGGTTATACGAGAACCTATCATTTTAGCTCAGAAACAAAAAGACAATGATATTGCCTATCGATTTTGTTCCTGTGGTTTTTGCAATTTACAGTTCCCTTTCCTTTTATATCTTCAATTTGCTAAGAATGAATGGTGAGAGCAACAAGATGCCTAATCAACCTTGTCTCTGGTGTAGTCCCATCTGTCCAGGTGTTGTGGTATATGCCACTGAATCAGCCATACGTTGCCAAAGTTTGTAAGGACTTGACTGCATCCAGGGGAGCTGCCAGGAACAGGTGTGGAGCTAAAGGGAGGGCTTCACAGATGCATGAAGGAAGAAGCAACTGCAGGTTTTGTGCAGTTACAATGGAAAAGAAGAGGCAGAGCACGAGAAACTGCTGTTGAGAGCTTCATTTATTTTTTAACTCTCTTTTTATTAACATTATTAGATGTCCCTATTCCCCTCCCCATTTGCCTACTACCTCCATCCATCCCTCACCTAACCCCTCCCTGACCATCACCACTGTTGGCTGTGTCTATGGGTTATGCACATATGTTCTTTGGCTAATGCCTTCACCTGTTTCTTCCAATTCCCCTCCCCTAACCCCTCTAACAGCTGTCAGTCTGTTCCATGTAGCCATTTATTTAAAGCCTGAATGGCAGCAATTGCACCTATAACCAGTTTTCTGTAAGTTATATTATAACTCTGATCCAAAGAATGTAGTGGAACATATAGAAGAGGTCCATAAGGAACAGAGAACCTAGTCCTGGAAATCAGAGGTCTGAACAGTGGAGCTGCATATGAGAGGCTCAAGGATGTTGGTGAGAGAGATGCAACTAGAGGTCGCTGTGGTGGGCCAGAAAGTATCGCCCAAAGATATAAACATCTTGATCACTGGCCTCTGTAAATGTTCCCTTATATGGCAATAAAGAACTTTGCAGATGTGATTAAGGCTCTCAAGATGGAGAGATTATCCATGATGATCTATGTAGGCCCTAAAAGCAATCTCATGTAGCCTTGTAAGAAGGAGTTGAAGTGAATTTTCACACATGACTATAAGTGGCAGAGGCAATGTGACCATGGAGGCAGAGGTTGGAGTGATGTAGTCACAAGCCAGGGAATGCTGGCAGGTACCGCCCTCCATGCCCTTGCCTTCTGTCCTGCCCTGGTGGTCCCAACCCAGTTCAGCATTGTTGCCATGTCATCTTGACTACTCCTCTGGCACCCTGTTTAGTTTCAACCCCTAACTTCCACTTCAGTTTATCTTGTGTAGTTTTACCAAAACAAAATCTAAAGTCCTTTATTGAGACTTCTTTGTTCTCACACAAATATTGCAGTCAGGGTCTTTCTTGATCTTTCCTCATCACTGACAGGTCTTCAGTATCACTGCACAGCCCAACTACTTGCTGTCTGGATGAGACATGCCCTCTCCTGCCTTCTCATCTTGGCATAAGACATTCCTATTTCCTTGGCTTGTAATGTTCTTCCCAGTCGCTCTGCCCAGTGAATCTTAACTTCCTTTTTTCCTCCATTTGGTCAGCGTGGGAGAAGCTCTTTCTGACCCCTTCTTGCTGAGGGGATGGCTGCCTCTTCTCTCCACTGTCAGTGCACTGACTATGACCCTCATTGCAGCCTCTACCACACTGCATGGACATGGCTGGCTTTATTTTTGTTCCCACCACTAAGACTTTGCTTGGGGGCTTATTTGTCCAACTTCACCACAATTTCTGGGATTTCCACACATATATACATGATTCATGTAAGTACAGTCTCACAGGTACACCTAGCCAGGTTTCATCCCACTTGCTTCCAGCGGGGGGCTAAACACCAAGTTAAAAATAACAACATGGTAACAAGCATAACGGGAGAGAAATGGAAGCAAGAATATTGCCCCAAAAAGAAAAAAAAAACATGGATTAAGAAGGAATTCTTCAGAATTTAGTCTCTCTCTCCCTAGTTAACAACCAAAACAGATCCTCAATGGCTTTGTGTTGAAATACGAAGACTGGTGCTCTTAAATCAGCAGATAGTTGAAAAAGAAGCAATTACAGCACCTGAGCAGCAAAAATGACATATCCGTGGTGGTAGTGTTCTCACATGAAAGTCTTTCTGCTTTTCCTCTAATTAAAAAGAACCTGATTTCCCTCTTTGGTATGCCTGAATACAGCATCCTCATGATTGAAATAAATAAAAATGTGTACTCTTGTTCCCGACACTGGAGAACTCATGTAGAGATGCTGTCATTGCCTCCTAACAAGTGTGGCCAGAGCACTCGAGAGAGAAAAGGTCTGAGATGCATGTCTCTGCATTCAACCACCTTTATACTGTACTTGCTGGACTCAGAGCCATCCCCACGCTTAATGAGGAAAGGCTTCAGGGGCAGCATTTCGTTTCATTTGTTCTAACCCTGCCTCTTCATCTGTAATGGAGCTCTGCTTTGCAGTCTCACTCACACCATTAACTGGGAATTGAGACCTTTGCCACAAACTGCTCCCATTTCCCTCAAAGAACTAGCAGCTTATTCTCCTAATCATTAAAGAAGTGGGGCCCTGGGATAGGCAAAGGATCTAGCTTTACACCCCAGGTCTTCCCTTAACACACAGTCAGCCTCTTCTGCCCCAGGGTAGGTCCTGGGTGAATTTATATCTCCTGTTGGTCAAGCATCCAAGATTGGCCTTTCTTTGCAGTCAGGATGAGAAGGAAGAAGGATATTGGGCAGAAAGCCAGACCTGACAACCTGTCGGTGACCCCACTGCACTGAACATCCTTACGGTAGAAGATCACCGTTCTCCTCTTGGTTTTTATTTCCAATTGGCCCTCTTTGCCTGGAGCGGTAATGGCTGCCCCCATCATTCTGATGTAACTGTGCAACCTTTAACTCAATTTTTGAAATGTTCCTTCATGGGAAAGCAGAATCCTTTATTTAAAAGACTGCTATTGGCAAGTTGATAAACAGTTCACCCCATTTCTAAAATGGCCCGCATAAAAGAAAACATTTACACTTCTGCCGATTTTGTTTTCAGTAGAATGTAAATAACTAGAGCTACATGGGCCATTTCTCCTGTTGCAACTGACTCACAAGATGTGTAATGACACAAATCCACAAATTTAAAGATTCTTTGCCTGCACACTGGAAAGAGGAGATATTAACCCCATTAAGATGAGTGCATTCTTTGGAGCATTTTTGACCACCAATTTCTATGCTCTTAGAGCCTGTGTTTCTTCTGTTGAGTGGTGGTGGTGCTTAAGGGTTTAAATGAGGTATTCCAGAAAGTGCACACAGCCTTGCCTTGCACCTGGTAAGCACAGGTGAGAGCCAATAGATTAAGAAAAGTGGAGACATTTCTGCCCGAACAGAGACTTATTAGCAACCCAACATTCCCTAAAACACAGAAGTCCATCCAGTAAGAGTGGCTACAAACCAAGTCCAAAATGAGACATTTTCCCAAGTACTTATAATTCCAAATATCACAAAACATCTCATCCTGTCCCAATTCCACACCCTCCCTAGATCAAAGTTCCTGACACCTCCTCCCTACCAGGGGTACTTCAGATTCATACCACCACCTGCAGAGAGAACATGTTAGCAGAGTTGACTTCCATCTGGGACCATGTGAAAGAATTATTCATATTCTCAAGTAATTAGCTTTGTAACAACAGAAAGCAGAAAACATCGGTGAGAAAGTCATTTTGCACAAGACTTTTCCTCAAAGCTGTTCTGCCACCAAGAACAGCAGGAAAAGGAGACAGAAATTTCAAAAATATTCTAACTACAATTTTGAGTCTCCTTACATTTTAATATGTATCAGTGCTTTCTTACATGAAAGGAATGTTTTTCTACATGCAAACACATTTCTTTTAATTTTGCTGAATATGTGTATGCTCTGTGGATTTTCACTAACAGGAATCTGAAAAGACGACGAGATGACATCCGTCGTCCACTGATATCCTTTTTGTGTCTCTGAAACTTGCTTTTCAACCAGAGACCTAGTATGGCACAGGCGAGGCAGTGGGTGTGCACAGGGCAACCATGCCAGTCGCTCAGATTCTAACATTGGAAGCACCAGCTACTAAATGGAGGAACACATATGCTATCTTAGGCTTCACTGGCATCACTGCTGAGAGGAAATTTCTAACCTCATCTGGATTTGTAAAAGTTCTAAGATTACAAAACCAGGGTGTTTTGTTCTGGCTGAGACAGGAGCAGCCCAGCCATCCCCAAGCAGCACTGCTCCCATTTGCTTTCTAAATTCCTCCCACTTTGTGGGTGTCTGACTGTGTTCAAATGAGTCCTGATCCAATTGATGATTCCAGAGTTTTTAATTAAGCAAAGATTTAGGTCCCTACCTCGGAATAATTTAATGTAACTGTACCCCTGAGGGCAATGCTTATTTAAATGAACAAGGCTATGTGAACTCAAACGCTCATTTCCAAATATTATGCAACAGAGCAACTCATAATTAAAAGAATGTGTGCTTCACATAACCTAAATGAATGTTTGGATTTCTATCACAGATGCTTCATGCAAAGCAAATGGAGTGAAAATATTCAAATGGGGTTAACTCATGAAACTGCAAGTCATATTCCAGAAGGAAAATCAGAGGTTGTCATAGCAAAGAGCATACCCTGTTGATGCGATGATCAATGCCCGTATAGGATCAGCAGGCAGTACACTGTGCTTTGTTCATTCAGGTCATGGATCTGTCTTTGTTATGGGGAAGTTTGCAGGCCTTGTACCTTAAAACTGACACTCTCCTGTTATTTATGAAGCCAAGATCTTCTCCTCATTATCTGTGTGGCCTTAGGCAAGTAATTTGCCTGAAACTACCCAATGGTATTACCAACCTCCCTCAAAGAGTGGGAATGGGAAAAGAATCAGACAGTGCTTGACAGCAGTGTTATTATTATTAGTGTTATTTTTAAGACTTAATTATTTTTAGAGAGAGGGAAAGGGAGCAAGGCAGAGAGGGAAAGAGACATCGATGTGTGGTTGTCTTTCACCTGCCTCCAGCTATAGACCTGGCTGGAGACCTGGCTTGCAACCAGGTTATTTGCCCTGGCTGGGAATCAAACCAGATGCCTGTGCATTTGCAGGCCAGCACCTACCCACTGAGTCACACCAGTCAGGGCTAGTGTTATTTTTAAAGTCCATTAAAATCATTCTTTAAAATCAAGTGTGTGCAACAATAAAAACCCTCAACAGCTTTATTTAATGGCCATATCTATAGCTATGTTTTATTCTATATCAATATTTCGTCTATCAAGAAGACCTAGGAAAGTTATAGTTTCATAGAATCATTGAGCATTAATCAAGCTAGAGGCTCCCTTGAGCAAAAGTCACATGTAAAGAACCTGATTTAAACTAGGGTTGAGTCTCATCTCTCAGAAAGTCATCCATGCAATTCAAATGCACATGTGATATGTTTATGCTTTGTGTCTCCTCCCAAATTCCAGTTTATGTAACTCTTACCAATTTTCTCCAATGTGCCAAGATCTGGACATATGATTTCACATTCATTATTGTTTTTTACTCCTCACCAGAATTTTTAGGGTATTAGCAATTCAATGTTTTTAAATCATAAAATTAAAACCTTGTGAGCCAAACCATTTGAGGAACATCTCCAAGGTCGCATTAGTGAAGAGAAGAAAAATCAATGTTCAACCTTTGTACCACAGCTTCTGGGCCTGTTCAAATATTTTGCCTTGCTAAACTGCCCAGGAATTACCAACATGCTAAGTGTTCCGTGGACAGCCAAGTGTGTGTGCTCCTCTCTGCCACATAGCAACCAGGAGCACCTCTGAAAATCACAGGTCTGGCCATTTCTCACCTCCTGATTACCCTGTCAAGGACTGGCCATTGCACTTAGGCTGCAATCCCAAATCAGAGCCTTTCACCAGGGCCCCAGTCACTCCCTGGTCTCATGCATGTGTAGCCTTGAAAGGCAGTAAAGGAGGCCCCCAGCTGGTATGGCTTAATAGATTGAGCACCAGCCTATGTAGCAAAGGTTTGCTGGTTCAATTCCCAGTCAGGGCACATGCTTAGGTTGCAAGCCAGGTCTCCAGTTGGGGGTAGGTGAGAGGCAACACCACACTGATGTTTCATTTCCTCTTTCTCCCTCCCCTCCCATCTCTTTAAAATTTAATTAATTAATTAATTAATTAATTAAAAATAATAAAATAAAATTCATGTGTTAAAAATATTATTTATTAAACAAATGACAGTAAAGAGGAAAATCTTTCCACTAGCCAGAACTTTGGGCATTGCATTTGGCCATCCTCTGTATATAGAAAGACAAGTGGCTATAGCATGGAATATATATTCAAGACTAGTGGAACAGAGATAAATGTCCTGAGAGCTAGCTAGAAAGTAGAAGACTGGATAATGGATATAAAGAAGCCCGGGCAGAGGAATGCAGACAGAATTACAAGAGTGGATAGACACAAAGTAGAATAATATTTGCATCACATAAAAACATCTACCACAGGGATTCTTCAACTGGCTGACTAGGCCCAGACTGGAACATGAGCTGACATCACCAAGTGTGGAACTAGGAAGTAAAAAAAGTGCACCTCTATACCACAGAAGGTCACACTGCTAAGACAGTAAGTCAAAACAGACCAATCCAAGAAGCAGAAACAAACAAGAATCACCTAAAATGGGGAAACAAAGAAATAAACCCTCAGTGCAAAGGAAAGGAGGAATCCCTAGGGAGAGTGCAAAATGAAATAGAGGCAAGCACACTATCAGACATGGAATTCAAAATAATGATAGAGAAGCTCAATGAGTTTAGTGAGTTCAAAGAAAACTACAAACAACTCCAGGGGAACTACCAGGAACTCCAGGAAAGATACAAAAAAACTTACTGAGAACTACACCAGCATTAAAAAGGACCTAGAAACCATCAAGAAGAGCCAGGAGGAAATGAACAATACAATTTCTGAATTGAAGAACACAATAAAAGGAATCAAAAACAGGCTAGAGAAAGCAGAGATTGGATCAATGAGCTGGAGGTCAATGTAGAAAAAAATTCCCAGACAGTGCAACAAAATGAAAAAAGACTGAAAAAGAATGAAGAGGTTTTAAGAGAGCTGCAGGACATGAAACATAAGAACATCCGTATCATAGGGATACCAGAAGGAGAAGAGGAGGAGCAAGGGATAGAAAACCTCTTTGAAAAAGTAATGACAGAAAATTTCCCTAATTTGAGGAGAGAAAAAGGCATGTAAGCTCAGGATGCACAGAGTGTCCCAATGAAGATGAACCCAAACAGGCCCACTCCAAGACACATCATAATAAAAATGGTAAATTTCAAAGACAAGGAGAGAATCCTAAAAGCAGCAAGAGAGAAACAACTAATAACACACAAGGGGGCTCTGATAAGGCTATCAGCTGATTTCTCAACAGAAACACAATAAACCAAAAGGGAATGGCAAAAAATATTTCAAGCAATGAAAAACAAAAGGCTACAACTAAGAATACTCTACACAGCAAGGCTGTCATTCAAAATGGAAGGTGAAATAAGGAGTTTCCCAGACAAAAGAAGTCTAAAAGAATACATCTCCACCAAACCAGCATTGCAAGAGATGTTGAAGGGTCTGCTTTAAAGATGAAGAAACAGAGAGACAGACAAGAACACAGGTACAAAGGGAAAAATAGATAATGAATAAGTACCTATCAATAATAACCTTCAAGATAAATGGACTAAATGTACCAATCAAAAGACAGGGTAGCTGAATGAATAAAAACCAACTTTAATTTATGAATGCTTTAAAATTATCTTTTAATAAATATATTTTGCTAAATAAGGTATAATTTTGTATATTACTTGTATCTGCATTACTGCAGGTTAAGTTTTCTTATATTGGAATTATTAAGCAATATGGGAAAATCATGTTCCTTGCAATAACTCTGAAAAACTGAATGCAGTTAAGGAAGAAGAAAAAAGTAAGAAAATGTGGGTGTATATTATATAGAATACACACTATCTTTCTTATTGACTGTTACAAAATATGTGCTTATTTTGGGTAATATATAGATTGTGGGTGGGTAATATATAGATTTTGTTAGCAATTTATGTTTTAAATATCAACCAACTGGTCATGGATGTATTGTGAAATCAGTCAATCTTTAGGTTAGAAAAGATGTTGAGAATGAAGACCAATTTGGATGAAAGTTGCAAACTACTAAACTGTATGATTTGTGTACATAGGCAATATATATTCTCATATTAGCATGTAAATTAGATGAGATTCCTTTCAACTAAATCATGGAAATAGAAATTTCCAGTAAAAAGGCCCCCAAACTGGGGATACTTGGGAAAAGTAATTAGTGCTAATAGTAAACTTTATTATTGAAATGCGAACACACCTAATCTCTAACTCAACAGACTCTTAAATAGTTCAGGGATTAGTTTAGGACTACATAGGAAGTCAACCACAAGTTCAAAAAATAGCTAGAATACTATCTTCAAAATGATTTAAATCCTAGGGATTTTTATTTTTTACCTCAACTTAGTAGACATAATAATTTCTACTCTGGGAACCAGCTGAGCACTGCAAGTGCCATTACGTCTGAGGGCTTTAACTTGTAGAACACATGTAGAGGAAAAACAGAAGCTATTGAAAGAAGTAAGACCTATGCATAGAAAAAAAAATCAATCTACTATTTAAGACGGAAAACTCCAAAAATAATAAGTTGTAGTTCCAGTAGTTTAAAATAAAGTTGAGTTATATTATTGGAGGGGGAAGGATCTGACTCAAAAACCAAATTTATTTTTTACTATGGGTTTGGCACTGTCTCTAGGACAACTTCACAAAAGTGAGTTCTGCAGTATACCATTTCTGTGATACATTTTGCAAAAATAGCATTTCAGAGTAAAATAAGTAGTAAAGAAGAAAAAACCTGCTTAATTTGCTATAATATATGTAAAATACTCTCATTTAACATGTAATAATTATATAAGCTATTGGCATATTTTAAATTTTTTGTATTAACTCTTCAAAATCCAGTATGTACTTTAAATATGCGTAAAAATATGTATGTATGTAAATGTACTCTTGCATGTGTTTGGTAATATTGCAATTCATATTACATAAAAGTAATTCTTTAAACAAATGAATTAATGTAGGCATTTTGAAATAATGAAAAGAAAACTTTGTATTAATATGATTTGAGAAGTTGACAAAAGGCAGTAATTAAATGGTGAATTGTCTGGATGTGAAAGGAAAAAGGAAAAAGTATGCACTGGTGGTAGACAGGGGGATGTTAAGAAGAACAGAGGAAATAGAGAAGCCAAAGAACTTATATGCATGACACATGGATATGAACTAAGGGGGGCATTGCCAGAGGAAATGGGGTACTGGTTGGAGGAGGCAAAGGGAAAAAAATTGGAACAACTGTAATAGCAAAATAAATAAAATACACTTTTTTAAAAATCTACCACAGAAGATGCTCTAAACAACCAAGTAGACAAGATGACTCAAGCCTTTGTCATTGGCTTAAATCACAATAGATTCCTCTAGACTCTGAGCTCCTAGAGAGTGGGGACTATTATATTGCAAAGATCTATTATACTGATTGATCTTTGTATGCCAGGTCCTATGCACTATATGTGGCACATAATAGGGAACTTATTATATGTCCATGGAAAGAATGAGGATCATCCTTTATTCAGCATCCTCCTTTAAGCTGTTGCTCTATTTTTCCAGTTACTTCTGCTTTCTACTTGGAAATAAGAGAACAAACCCACAATTCATGAAAACAACTGTGCAGTGCACAAATCACTTTTCCTATCCAAGGTCAAAGGGATTTGTCTTCAAAGAAGTGTGACAAGACTGAGCTTGATGGTGCTTTTATGGCCTCCATGTCTAGGCCTTGAGTCCAGCGAAATGACAGGCTCCTGGCAAGCTTGGTGACAGTCAGAGAGTTAAATGTCTGTTTTTCCAAACACCACAAACAATGTTCAGGGACCCTGAGATGCTGAAAGTGTGGAATAATTTATAGTTATGGCTTAACAAGAATAAAACATCAGTCTTTTTTTTAGCTAATAATTATATCAACCAAGTTTGGCAGCCTAAGGCTGTTT
The DNA here is from genome assembly GCA_004026585.1 of Noctilio leporinus. Classification (NCBI taxonomy): domain Eukaryota; kingdom Metazoa; phylum Chordata; class Mammalia; order Chiroptera; family Noctilionidae; genus Noctilio; species Noctilio leporinus. The sequence continues at coordinate 29,868 of PVIW01001326.1, read as the reverse complement.
TTCTTCTCCACACACAAGGTCTCTCTTACATTGTGATATAAATAATGACACAACCTTTTTAGACCCAATAAGCCCACAGACACTATAAATTTATAGTTATTTCCCATCTACAAGGACAATAAGTGCATCCTGATGAAGAAGAAAGAAACCCTGAATTTTCAACTCTCAACTTAGCCTTTTATTAAAAATAAAAAGGTAAATTGTTTCCAGCCTAAGGGTAGTTAGTTTTACACTGAAAAGCTGTATGAAAGTACATCTGAAATTGAGTTGGCATTTTAATTCACTAGGCGGAAAAAAACCCTTTTAAATCATAATGTAAGGCAGTAGCATGAAGAGTAAAATTGGCTGTTCTTTATGTACTTTTCTGGTTTGGAAAACAAGAAACTTAAGGGGTGAAGAAGTATAATGAAGTATAGACTATGAGGAGTTCTCAATTGGCATGTACAATGATGTGCTCTCCATTGTATCCTTTCATGCTCATGTTGAATCACCTCATCTAGACCTGGTCAGATCCAGACAGATTCTACTGGGAATTCCCCCACAGTATCTGGCTCAGCGGCTTGAGCAGGGAAGAGTATTTGTTAATTGAACAAAAATTTAGAGTGTTGGGGATTTAACATTAATAGAGTGTGGGTTTAAAAAATTGGGCCAATACTTCTACTAAGGACAACCAAAAATCTTGGACACAATTTATAAAGTCCACTGGAAACCATTAGAGAAAGCAAATAAGTAGTGACATATTCAGGAGTTACACCCAGCAAAGGATTTAGAGTCTAATTTCACTTAATGGCATCTTCCAACTTATAGAAAGTGTTGAAGATAAGAATCCAAATATGAACAGCACTTCTAACAGCCTTACAGGACAGACTATGGGACAAAAAATGTACCACAGGTCATACAAACAGTGTAGGAGGTCCTGACAAACTATTGAAGATCTAAGTTGTGATGCTTATGGAACACACCTTCAGGCACAAACAAGTTTTTAAAGAAAAAATGAATTAGCCTTAGGAATTACTTAACCAAGCTTTGAATCATTTCAAAGTCTCAAACCCTGAGACTAGCTAAGGTGATGACAGAATCTAGTGCCAATGCCTGCCAAAAGTAAAATTAAATTTAAAAAAATGAAATACTCTCTGGAGGACAGAGCCATTATTTTGGGCCCCAAAAGTATTTATCCAAAGGCAACCATACATTAATGTCTCTCTCTCTGCTTCTCTCCCTACCTCTCTCTCTAAAAATAATAAATAAATTTTTTAAAAAAAGTATTTATCCAATTCTGTATACAATGTTTTACACTCAATTAGAAATGACCAGCATGCAATCAGACCAATAACATGAATTAAAATAAAGAAAAAACAAACAAGAGAGACATATTCACATTTTCAAAGATATAAAGCACAATAATGAAAACTATAGAAAAAAATAGGAAACTATAAAATGAAAAAAATAACTTAAAATTATAAATATAAAAATTAAAATGACTAAAATTAAGGATTCTTTGGATGGATTATCAGCAGATTAGATAAAGATAAAGAGAAAAATCAGTGAACTGAAAGATGAGACAAAAAAAATACAGAATGAAACAAATAATTTTAAGAAGAGAAAAAAGGAAAATAGAGTAAGTGAAAATATCTAATACATATACAATTGTCCCACTGAGAAAGATTTAACATAAAGTAGAAAAATACTTGATCGAAGAACAGATGAGAATTTTCATAAATTCCTGAAAAATGTAAAGACACAAATTGAAAAGCCCCTGAATTCCCAAGCAAGACAAATAAAAATAAAGTCACAAATTTCAGAGTAAAGTTAAATAAAATAAAACAAAAAATTTTTAAATATGCCAGGAAAAAACAGAGATCACCTTCAAAGAAGAAGCAATAAAACTTGGAACTCACTGCACAATAGGAATAAATATAACTAGATGAAAATGCAATGATATGTATTCATGCTGTGAAGAGAAAAATAAAACAAGAAACTAGACATCTACATTCAAACAAATAAATTCCTTTCAGTTTGAAGTATATAGTTAGAAAACAACAACAGCAGACTGAAAAAATATAATTTATTACTAACAGATCTGCAAGACAGGGAATATTTTAAAATGTCTTCTGGTAGAAGAAAAATTATTTCAGTTGAAAGTTAAAGATGCAGGAAAGAATAAACTTAAAATTAATAAAAAGGGTAAACATGAGTAAAACTAAAGAAATAAATCATATTAATAACATTTAAATGTTTACATATGGGTAAAATTAAGACACCAAGGGAAATGGAATTACATTTATAAAAGGATAAAATAGAGATAAAGGATTCTGAGGTCCTTGTATCATCAAACAAGAGGGTGAAACACCAAAGAATGTCAGACGTTAATGAATTAAGGTTGAAGGAAACAACTGAAAAACATAGTAAAACAAAACATCATTTCTTGTCTTATAGAGGGACATATAAAATCCAACTATCATTAGCTTCGTGGCAATAATGTGTCCTTAATAATTAGATGCTCAATACAAAAATACTAATGAGGAACCTACTTTCAATTATTTTTAATGACAAAGTTGCAATTCATTATACCTTAATCAAAACCCCTAATCAATGCCCTGAAGTGCTGCTAAGACAGAGTAAAACAGATAGAACCTATCCTTCTCAGAGAAGAATTGCTTGTGTGATTGAATTCAGTAACATAGCCTGTCTCATGGCCAGCTGCACAGCAGATAACATGATGTCTTTATTGACAAATGATGTGTTTTTCAAAAAACTTCACACATGATTCCTTATGTTCTACCCGTTTTATATGACAACTTTATTGAGATATAACTTATATTTTCTTTTGAAGTTTCAAGTGTAAGCTCCAACAATTGTAGGTCAAAAACTCATTTCAAGTTAGTATTTATGGATGGTGTAAAGTAGTTGTCCACCTCCACTTGTGGAAAAGATTATTTTTTTCCCACTGAATGGTTTGATATCCTTGTAAAAAAAATCAACTGATCATAAATTTGAAGATGTGTTTGTGGACCCCCAACTCTACTCCATTGTTCTGCACGTCAGTGTGTCAATCTTAGTCTAGTTCTACACTGCCTTGGTTACCATGACTGCAGTAAGTTTTGAAATCAAATTTATTTTTATTTTTCAATATTATTTAGGTTATTATGGGTCCCTTGAATTTTCAATATAAATTTTAGGTCAGTCTTCCAATTTTTGCAAAGAAGCAATCTAGAATTCTGATAGCGATTGCAAATGATCTATAGATGCACTGCAGGAGTACTGTCATCTTAATATTAAGCCTTCCAATCCATAAGTATGGCATATATTTTTATTTGCATATTATTTTTAATTTCCTTCACAGTAATTTATAGTTTTCAAAGTGTAAACTTTGCATTTCCTTTGTTAAACTTGTCCTTAAATATTTTACTATTTTTATTGATGTTATTATAAATGGAATTGTTTTCTTAATTTCATTTTAAAATTGTTTTAGTTGGGTATAAAAATGCAATTGGTGTTTATATATATTTTCTTGCACTCTGAAACCTTGCATTAATTAGGCATAATGGGATTTTAGTGGATTCAATAGGGTGTTCTATATGCATGATCCTGTGAATACATGATCCTTTTATCTGTGAATAAAGATATTTTTAATTCTTCCTTTTAAAACTGGATGCCTTTTTTTTTTTTTTTTTTTTTTTGGCCTATTGTTTTGGCTTGAACTCCACTACAATGTTAAATTAAATAGAAGTGGAGAGAGCAGACATCCTTGTCTTGGCCCTGATCATAGAGGAAAACAGTCTTTCACCATTAAGCATGATGCTATCTGTGGGAATTTTGTATATGTCCTTTGACAGAATGAGGAAGTTCTACGTTAAACTTAGTTTTGTGCATATTTTCATCATGGAGGGATATTGTGCATTTTTTTAATTCATTCTCTATATCTATTGAGGGGGTTTCTTTTTAATGTGGGGGTTTATTTTTTAGTCTATTAATAAGACATACTCATTGACTTCTAAATGTTATACAACACTGCATTCCTGAAATTAATACCAATTGCTGTCTAATTGTTTTTATGTTATTGGATTTGGTTTACTAATTTTTTCTTGAAAATTTTTACTTCTACAATTATAAGAGATGCCAGCCTGTAATTTTCTTTTTTTATACTGTCACTGTCTACTCTTAGTATCAAGGAAAAACTAGCTTCAGAATAAGTTGAGAAGTGCTCCATCCTTTTCTATCTGTTGGAAGACTTTGAGAATAATTGATTCTAATTCTTCATTATACGTTTGCTTAAATTAACCAGTGAAGCCATCTGGACCTGGGCTTAGTGGAGAGTTTGAAATTACTATTACAGAAGGATCTGGTCAACATGATGGCTTAGGCAGACATGGCTTGCCTCTTCATACAACCACATCTCCCTTTCTTCCTTCCTTCCTTCCTTCCCCTCTCTCTAAAAATAATAAATATAATCTTTATTTAAAGAGTTACAGCTAAAATGTAGAACAACCATCTGCCAGAATGGTCAGAAATCAAGTTGAAAAAAATTAAAGAAACACAAAATTAAAGAAACCACATCTGTCAATTTGGCTAGGAGGGGCACAGATGTGAAATGAGTTGTTCCCTAACCTATGTGTAGTGGACTAAAATTCAAGAGGAATATCTTGGGAGTGAAGAATCCCAGCCCCACACCAGGCCCCCAAGCCCAGGGTTTCAGTGCCAGGAAGATAAGCCCCCACAACTTTCGACTATAAAAATAAGCAGCTATTGAGTCAGTGGAAGAAACTTCTGGAGTCCCAAGTAGTTCATCTTGAAAAACCTGCACACAGACTCACCTACTTTGACTCACTCCCTCTGAGCTCCAGCACTGGGATAGCAACTTGAAAGGCACCAGTGGCACATAGGGAGGAACTGAAGCATCTGGCATAAGGCAAGCAGAGACCATTGTCTCTTTTCAAAACCCTCCCCTGACACAGCTGGGAAGCTGGTGCCATAACTGAGATTCCATTAACTGGACTAACGCTGTTTGACCCACCTTAAAGATCCCCAGAGACCACCCCAATATACAGGCTGCTTTTCCATATGAATGGCTGGTCTTGGTTCATGTTTCATAACTTCTTAAATTCTATCAAACAAGCAATAGGTGGCCTTAGTGAGCTCAAGGCTGGACATTAGCAGCAACCATCTTAGATTCACAGTTTGGCTTCACCTGGGAATCTCCAAGCCCAGCACAAGTACCAACCATCTCAGATTGCTTTATAGCTCAGGAAGGGTTCCCTGAGCCAAACACAGGTCAGAGCTGCCCTTGGCCTGTACCACCTGAGAAACCTCAGGGCCAGCACACCCAGTGGACAGCTAAGACCACATCAGAGCATCACCACCCTGCCCCCTGCATAGCTGATCCTCCACGGAGGGCAGAGGTTAGTGGTCAGTGGTCACAGACAGTCCTTGCAGCTGACAGACCTGGGTAAATCCCTCCCATTGATCTGCCAATAGCAACCAAATCTCAACTACAAGAGGAGGCAGTACTCAGCCCACACAAAAGACATACTTTGAGTGTGCCCCTTGGGTGATAGGGGAGGTTGTGCCACTGGGCCCTACGAAACACCTACTATGTTATGCTACATTACCAAGACACAGAGTTAAACACAGAGAGGCTGCCAAATTGAGGAGGCAATTAAATATGGCCCAGATGAAAGAACAGAACAAAACACCAGAAAAAGAACTAAACAAAATGGAGAGAGCCAACCTATCAGATGCAGAGTACAAAACACTGGTGATCAGGGTATGCAAAAAAAAAAAAAAGATGAAGTATGGCCACAGAATAAAGGAAGAAGTGAAGGTTATACAAAGTGAAATAAAGAACTATATACAGGGAACCAACAGTGATGGGAAGGAAGCCAGAATTCAAATCAATGATTTGGAACAAAAGGAAAAAATAAACATTCACTCAAAACAGAAAGAAGAAACAAGAATTAAAAAAAATGAGGAGAGGGTTAAGAAACCTCTTGGACAAATTTAAATACCAACACCTCAATCATAGGTGTGCCAGGAGAAGAAAAAGAGTGAGAAATTGAAAACTTATTTGAAAAAATAATGAAAGAAAACTTCCCTAATTTGGTGAAGGGAATAGACAAAAAAGTCCAGGAAGCACAGAGTCCCAAACAACTTATACCCAAAGAGGACCACACCAAGGCACATCATAATTAAAATGCCAAAGGTAAGGAGATAATCTTAAAAGCAGCAAGAGAAAAGAACAACATTACCTACAAAGGAGTTCCCATAAGATTATCAGCTGATTTCTCAAAAGAAAATTTGCAAGCAAGAAGGGACTGGAAAGAAGTATTCAAAGTGATGGAAAGCAAGAACTTACAATGAAGTTGACTAAGTCCAGCAAAGCTATCATTTAGAATGAAAGGTCAGATAAAGTGCTTCCCAGACAAAGTAAAATTAAAGGAGCTCATCATCACCAAGCCATTATTTTATGAAATATTAAAGAGACTTATTTAAGAAAAAGAAGGTCAAAACTATGAACATTAAAATTACAACAAAGCCCTGGCTGGTGGCACAATGAATAAGGCACCTGCCTGTGAACCCAAAGGTCTCTGGTTTGATTCCCCAGCCAGGGCACATAACTAGGTTGCAAGCCAGGTCTCCAGCCAGGTCCATGGCTGGAGGCAGGTGAAAGGCAACCATACATTGATGTCTCTCTCTCTCTCTGCATCTCTCCCTTCCCCTCTCTCTAAAAATAATAAATAACATCTTTTTAAAAAAGTAAATGTAATTTTAAAATAAATAAAACAAAATGACAATAAGCTCACAACTATCAACAACTGAATCTAAAATGTAAAAACAAAAACAAACTAAGCAAACAACCGGAACAGGAATAGAATCAAAGGTATGGGGTGGGTGGTGGGGGGACAGAGGGGAGCAAAAAGGGGATGGATGTAATACAACAACAATAAAATTAAAAAAAAAAAAAAGGTATGGTGATAATTTGCAGGTTATCAGCTGGGATGGGGAAGGGGGAGAAAAGGGAAAATGGTGCAGGGACTAAGAAGCACAATTGGTGGGAACAAAATAGACAGGGGGATGTTAAGAATAATAAAAGAAAGGGTGAAACCAAATAATTTACATGGCCCTGGCTGGTGGCTCAGTGGATTGGCACCAGCCTGCAAACCCAAAGGTCGCTGGTTTGATTCCCCAGCCAGGGCACATAACCAGGTTGCAAGCCAGGTCTCCAGCCAGGTCTCAGCTGGAGGCAGGTGAAAGACAACAATACACTGATGTTTTTCTCCCTTTCTTCTTCCTTCCCTGCCCTTCTCACTAAAAATAATGAATAAAATCTTTGTTTACAAAAAGAACTTAACACATATGACCCATGGACATGAACTAAGGGGAGGGGGAATTGCTGTAAAGAAGGGGTGTACAGGGTGGATGGGGGGCAAAGGATAAAAAATTGGGACAACTGTAACAGCATAATCAATAAAATATACTTAAAAATTACTATTACTCATTTAATTTCTTTACTTCTTATAGGCCTGTTCAGACTTTCTAATGCCTTCTCTATGCTGGCAATAACAGAGTTGAATGTCTTAATAACTGTGTGTGTGCCATTAATTACATATGAAAATATCTAATCTAATGTATAGAGATAAATCTAACAAAATGTGTGTATGAATTCTTTGCAGAAAACATTACTTAAAGAAATTACAGTGCCCTGGCTGGTAGCACAGCGTATAAGACTCCATCCAGCCTGTGAACCCAAAGGTTGTTGGTTCGCTTCCCAGCCGGGGCACATAACCATGATGCAAGCCAGGTCTCCAGCCAGTCCATAGCTGGAGGCAGGTGAAAGGCAACCATACATTGATGTTTCTCTCCCTCTCTGCCTCTCTCCCTTCTCCTCTCTCTGGAAATAATAAAATAAATTAAATCTTTAAAAGAAAAGAAATTACAGAGCACAAAATTGTATGAAAAGTATTCCATGTTTATCAATTATAAAATAAATTTGTAAAGTGAAAACTCTTCCTATAATCAATCTATAGAATCAATACCAAAGCAAGTATAAACTGAAGTCAATTTAAAATTTTTATAGAAAAGCATAGGACTGAGAATATCGAAGATACACTTGAAGAAAAAATAGTACTAAGTAGGAGGATGTATTTTACTGGAAAAATAAAATAAAGACCCGTAATAAGAAATGCAGTGCTGTATTAGTGCCAAGATAATAAATAGATACATACATAGTGTCCAGGAGCAGACTACACAAATATGGACAATTGATTGTTGATAAAGGCACAGAAATAATACAGCAGAAAAGAAGGAGCCTTCAATAAATGATGCTCCATCAGCACCTGAAAATGAAACCTGACTCCTACCTTATATTGAAATCAAAACCTAGTTCCAAGAGGTTTGTAGTGCTGGATGTGAACAAAAAACAAGTATGCTCTTAGAAATTATCAGAGGAGAGTGTCTTAACAACTTCAAAATAGAAAATTACCTCAAAATAGAATACAAAGTTAACTATAAAAATAAAGATGAATAATTTCAACCAAATTTAATGGTTTCTATTGGATAAAAAAATCACAAACTTTAGAAGGTGGAAAGGCATTTCAAAGAGTAAGACAAGATATTTACAACATATGTAATCAGAAAAGGTTTATATTTAGAGTAAGGGACCACCTACATATAAACATGCAAAACAATAGGTAACAAAGAACAGGCAAGTGATCTGACCATTTTACAAAAAAGGAAATCAAAATGTCCAATAACATTTTCAAGTGTGTTCCAGATAAATTAGAATCAAGGAGATGCAAATTATATCTACAATGAACTGAAACTCTGCCTACCAGAATAGCTAAATTTCAAAATATTAGGATGTCATGTTTTAGTGAGGTCTTAGAGCAACTGAAATTCTCATCAAGTGCTAATGGAAATTTAAACTGACATTAGAACTTGGGATTGTCTACTAAAGTTGAAAATAAACATATTCTATAACCCAGCAATTCTACATGCCTAAAATGTTAAGGACATGGAAGCAAGAGACAGGATCGAACTGGTCATAGAAATAATAGCAGTTAACCCAAAACTGGAAACAATTCAAATGTCTTTTAAGGATCTATAGGATAAATTAAATTATAATATATTCTTACAATGTTGCTAAAAAACAAAAAAATCTACAACTATGTAGATAAAATTTGCAAATGTAATATTGAGCAAAATGGCCTAAATCTTCTCAGGAGAGAATATTTCAATTTGTCATTTCAAAGAAGCAATTAGAAAAAGACAAGGAGAAAGAAATACCAGACTTGTCACTTTGGAACTGGGCATTTTGCTGTGTAACATGACCCATCCTGTGAAAGGCCAGAAACTAAACGTGAATTTATTAGAGTCAGAAAAAATTTCCCCATTTACCACCATTAGGCAATGTTGTTTTAAATCAAGCATGATGTGAAATTAAAAAGCTCCATGCTCTTCCTTTTGCATTTTCATTGTAATTTGGAAGGAAATATGTGTATTTCAAACCTCACATATCACATCTACAGTTTCTCTCCAAGTTTCTTATTGATAGGGCTAAACTAAGACCTAAATATTCTAGACAAACAATGTTTTTGTTTCCTTCAAAATAATATTCCTTGAAGACACACAAGCAATAATGTTGTGTTAATTTGGGGCAAACTAGGATGCACTTATTAACACATTTAAAGATCCAAACTAGATGAAAATTCTCATTCATTTAGTATTCATTTTCTTTTTTGCATGTTTTTTCACCTGGCTACAACAGGGGATTTTTATGTGAAAATAAATTAATTTGACTTTAGTGTCCATGGGTTTTAGATAAGATTTATGAGGACATAGTTATAAATTTTTTAGACAAGAGTTAGAGGGATATGAAAAAATAATTCTAAAATGCAATACTTCACAATTAGGTCACAGACTGTTTTTCAGGGAAAATTTCCAACTCTCCACATTGGTAGTTTTCCACTTAAACAAGGCCACTTTGGTGGTTCATATTTAAAACAGAGCTGGCAGGATAGTGTTTTCTTCTCTCACAATATCATACATTGGGAAAGTGAAATAAAATATAAATAGGATTTCTTGTCTGCAATATTTTAAAACCATTGTACATGCATGTTCCCATTTTTCATCAAGTGCTTCCCAGAAAAGGCAGATAAATACAAGATGTTATGTGGCAAATTAGTATTTACTGAGCCATGAATATTTAAGTGGAATTTATGCTCATCTACTCTTTCCCAGTAAGAGGTACTGAATGTTTATCTTTTCATAATGTCCTTGAAGAGATTGTTGGGGAGGGAGGTGATTCCTGGTGCCTATCCCCCAACCAGGGGAATTCTTATGGCTCCTGAGTTGTGTAATGACCATCCTCTGAACACCAGAGAATGAATCAGACCCTCATGATTCTAATGGGAGTCGATGGCCATCTGGTCATCTCGCTTCCGAAAGCCCCCAGCGCCCCATCCAGATTAGATTGTGCAGCCAGATGGCTGGCAGCTCCCTGTACAGGGTCTCTCTAATTTTAGTTCTGACTAGGAAGGAGCTGGGCTCTTCTCCTGAATGTCAGTTGTGTGTGGGTGCTGCCTTCTTCCAGTCTGGGTGGGGAGCTGAGAATGGCAAATAGGCTGACTCTTGTCCACTGATTCTCACACATCTAAAATTCTTGGGAAAATAGTATCTCAAGATTGCAGTCTATTCATGACAGGCAGGCCACTGAACTACTCAGTCCCAATATGAAACTTATCTTTTGTGGACATGACTCGCCGGTGGGGACAGCCGTGGCCAACTCCTGGCCTTATCCACTGATACCAAGGTTTCCCTTTCTCCCCACTTGACTCCATTAACCACTGCAGGCCCTCCCAATTCCAAACATGTTACCATCCCTTCATTTCCCTTCTCTTTAAGAAAATATGTTGTTAAAGGGAAGAGAAAAGGGCACAGAGTGTAACATCTCCCGTTCTTCTGCTGTTCCCTGGTCCCTGCATCCTCTATCTAACCTGATGCGCATGCACACACATGCATACACATGTACACCTACAAGCATGCACATGCATGCACATGCACACACATGCATGCCTACAAGCATGCACATGCACACACATGCATACACATGCGTACCTACAAGCATGCACATGCACACACATGCACACACATGCACACTTGCAAGCATACACATGCACACACATACATACACATGCACACCTACAAGCATGCACATACACACACATGCACGTGCATGCATGCACACCTACAAGCATGCACATGCACACCTACAAGCATGCACATGCAGGCACATGCACACTCATGCACACCTATTGTTTTCATCAACAAAGGGAAAATCACTGATCTGAAAAAAAGGAGTCCTTATCATTTTTATTTCTATTAATTGCTTCATGAAATTAGAAAAGCTAGAAAATAAGATCTCCCTGTACAGCTCTTTTCTCTAAAAATATGTTTTTCTGTTTTTTTGTTTTTGTTTTTTTTTTTTAAAGCACAACTCAAAGCTATAGCCAAGTATAGTATATCTTCTTTTTGGAAAGTGCACATGTACCAACTGACATTTAAATTACTCTCTCCTTTATATTTTTATGTTTCACAAGCCTTCGTTTTATGTGATGGTTGCATTGGTTGTCCCCATATCACTACATAATTAATCAATGGTTAAATCATAGTCAAGAGATCATTATATTTAGCAATTATCCCAGCCCCCAAAGACATCTTAGATTCACTAAACAGAGTTTGAAATGTTCATTTCCTCTGGATTGGCTTATTTGCCTCCCAGCCTTTGTTACCCCATACTGTTCCATATAAATGTGTTCATTGGAGTATTCTCAAAACCCAAATTACACTATTCATATAGACTAAATTTATAATAGTGTATATTCTTCAATTTCACTCCCTGATGAAAATCGATTAGTCAAAGCCAGAGAATATAAAAAGCCATTAAAAGAAAAGCCTCTATGGAAATATGAAGTGTATATGCATATCCATTTGCTTCTGGAAACTTAATATTTCCTAGTGGAAAGTCATTACATTTAAGTTTAAAATTATTTTAACATAAATCATGTTAAGTATATAGCTAAACTAAGATTATTTTCTCTAATCATGTTGTCCAAAAGACATTATTCACAGTGAGAACATTAACAATGATAATAATAACAAAACTGAGAAATATGAAGGAATATAATGGGTCCTTCGATGTGAAACTTTATAAGACTAGTACCCAATAGGATAATAATGTAAGCTAGAAGCCTTCAAATCCTTGACCTATTAAAAGTTTAAATCCAGTGGTGGGCAAAAGTAGGTTTAGTAGGTTTACAGTACATAAAGAGTTTATTCTTATATTATTTATTGATATTAATCTGCTTTTGCCCACCCACATATGCAATTATTTTCATAATATTTACATATTTCCTATTTCCTTAACAGTGAGGAGAATGATTTTATGGAAATTATTATTTTTTACATAAAACAGTATTCATAATGATGAAGATGAGAACTAAAATAACACTGATAAAAGTAAACTTTATTCTAAACTATCATTAATATAGGACATTTGAATTCATGAGTCTCATTTTCCCATCTATAAAGTAGGGATGCTAATACTTTCTCAATGTAGTGGTTGGATAATAGAATGAGATACTGCAGAAAAGTATTATATAGGATTCTTCACAGTAAAGTAAGCACCTCTTAGCAGAAGCAGACACTATTAGTTGAATACAATGTGAGCTCACTGGGTATCTTAACTTTCTTCTACATAAGGTTTTTACAATTCATATGTATTACTTTTATAATCATAAAAAGTTGGCATACTTTTATATTAAAATACACATTCACACACACTCACAAAATTATAATTGTGGTCATTAGTACTGAAAATCCCAATGTAGGCCTGGCTGGTTAACTCAGCTAGTTAGAGCATCATCCTGATACCCCAAAGTTGTTGGGGGGACCCCCCCAAAAAAAAACACAGAATTATCTCCAGGAGGGCAGGTACAGGCTTCCATCACCAAGTGAGCATTCTTGGAATCCATCTGTATTACTGGGTGATTTACAAGTGCACCCACCTACAATGCACTGAGTGTTCAACAGTTTTTGAACAAAAACAGCATGATGCCCAGGCTCCACATTCTCTATTCAGCCAGTCTTGCCCCAAGTGACTTTTTTTTTTTTTTTTTTTTTTTTGCTTCCCTGGATAAATAAAAAGCTCTCAAAGGGAAATGTTTTGTCAATGGAGAAGAGGTGAAACAAAAAACAGCAGAAGCCCTGGCTGGTGGCACAGTAGATAAGGTGCCAACCTGTGAACCCAAAGGTCACTGGTTCAATTCCCAACCAGGGCACATAACCATGTTGCCAGCCAGGTCTCCAGCCAGGTCTGTAGCTGGAGACAGGTGAAAAACAGGTGAAAGGTGACAATATATTGATGTTTCTGTCCCTCTCTGCCTCTCTCCTTTCCCCTTTCTCTGAAAATAATAAATAAAATTAAAAAAAAAAAAAAAAAAAAAAAACAGCAGAAGCACTAAAAGGCACCAAAAACTGATGAGTTCAAAAACAGTTTTGAGCAGTGGAAAAACATCTTGATAGGTGTATTGTATTAAACAAAGAGGACTTTGAAAATGACCGAGATTTAAATGTGTAAGAATAAATATACAATCTTTTATAAATAAATTCCAGCTTTTGGGAGGATCTCCCTTGTGTATGTGTGTAATACACACGCACCCTCAATAGAATATTATTGAAACTTAGAAAAGGAGGAAATTGTGCCACATGAGACATTCATGAACCTGAAGAACATCATACTAAGTAAAAATAAGTCAGTAACAGGAGGACAAATACTGCATGGTTTCATTTATAGAGACACCTAAAATAGTCCAACTCATTAAAACAGAGAGCAGAGGTGGTTTCCAGAATCTGGGAGAGAGGGAAATGGAAAACTGCTGTTTAATAAGCAGAACTTGGAGTAATGCAAAATGAATCAGTTCTGGAGGTCAGCTGTACAGCACTGTGCCTATAGTTAACAATACTCTATTGTGCACTTAAAACTTTGCTGAGAGGGTTGATCACATGTCTAACATTCTTACAAATAATCAATCAATCCATCAATCAATTTACAAATCCCTCAGCCCCGACTTATTTGTCCATGGTTCTGAACAACAACAACAAAAAAAACATTTGTTTACAAGAACTACGACCTGCTCTAAAATGCATAGTTGTTGATCCAAACCAAATGTTTTGATTATAAAATGCCTAACCTAAACATAAGGTCCTTATGTTTATGAAGTTTATGTTGAGGACTCTTTTAGTCTCTGTATTTTAAAAATTATCTTAACTACTATTTTACTATTGAGGATATATTCCTCTATGAGCCAAAAAAGAAGAGCACAGTGGCTAACAATGTGAGTTCAGGTGTCAAAAGGCCCAGGTAAGTTGCTTAACACCCTCATCAGTAAAATTTACATAATGATAGTTTTATATCATAAATATTTATGATCATTAAATAAAATCATCATCAACAAGTTCTCTGCCCTTTCTGACAGATAGTGCGATCTCTGTATATATTGGTTCTTCCCAGCTGCCTCCTGTGAAATGAATGTTATTAGGCACACTTCCGCCCAACCTCTGAGTTTTATGCACCAAAGATGAAATGAAATAATTGCTCACGTGAAAACCACACGGGGGCTGGCACTATCGGGGCCAACAGTGGACAGCAAATTGTCCTTGTGATGTTCTCAGCATTCCAGGTTCCAGTATAGTAAGGTGTCAGTTGCTCCCTTTCTGCTTCAAACAAACAGGTAATCACCCATGGAATATCAATGAGCCTTAAATGAAAGGGACAAAGAAAATCTGATTAATCAACTGTACTTCTCATCCTGAATGTAAAAGAGTAAATCAGGAGTCTCTAAAGATCTCTCACAATTTAAACTAGCTTTCCAGTTGAGAGTAGTGCCCAGGCCAGCAATGGAGAGTGACTTTAGCTTGGGGTGTTTGTTCTATGCCCTACATCTTCGAACTTCTTCTTTTTTTTTTTTTTTTTTAAGATTTTATTTATTATTGTTAGAGAGAGAGAAGGGAGAGAGGCAGAGAGGGAGAGCAACATCAATGTATGGTTGTCTTTCACCTGCCTCCAACTACGGACCTGGCTGGAGGCCTGGATTGTAACCTGGTTATGTGCCCTGGCTGGGAATCAAACCAGCGACCTTTGGGTTCACAGGCTGGCCCCTATCCACTATGCCACCAGCCTGGGCTCTTGGAACTTCTAAGTAATGTGACAATGGGAACCAACAACTGGTGGAGGTACAAAGAAATCTCAGCATTTGTGAGACTGGGTTACTCAAATCTATTAGTGCATTTCTTCCACATTTGTCTTCCAGATAGGGTCTCTACCATATCCTAGGACCCTAAGTCTGATTATGGATGATTTCTAGGGCCTAAGCTCTCCTTCACCTATGCAACCCCACCTTCAAACTAAGGCTCAACTCTTGAGCCCTGTGTCTTCACATGGTGATAATTAATATTGAGCCTGCAACTGATTTTTTTTTTTCCATCTCAATTAAAGAAAATTGGATTGTTCTTGTCACACTTCTCAAATTTGAAATGCTCTCCAGGGTGACTTTAATAATCTTTTGCCACTTACCTGAAAACAATAATTCCTAATTTCCAAAGGAGAGAGAAAATGAATGTAGCACTTCTATAAAATAGACAAAAGTGAAGTCCTGTTATAGCCTAATTACTGATAAAAATAACAAAGGTTTTTTTTTTTCCTCTAGCTTTCTAAGTGTTCAGGCAAAATTACAAATATAATAACTAAAAGCTGTAAGGACTGATAGCATTTGCAAAGTCATCAATAGTGGTATGAAACAAAAATCTAGGAACCAATTCTTTGCCACTACTCTGTAGGCCTTAGATCTCTGGAAGCCCCACCAGCCTCCTCCTCTTACTTTTTTCTCTTCAGATGTCCCATTGCCTTCTTTTTATTAGTCACAGAAGCTCAGCTTTTTCCCATCTCAGAGCTTTTGTAAGTGTTGTACCTTCTGTTTTGTATTCTTTTTCCACGCATTTCCCATCTGCTTTTCCTGCGGACTTCACATTTAATGTTTAATCTCACATCTGCAGAGACCACCCCTGTCTCCTCCATTCAAGCAGCCCTCAGCCACTGCAGTTACTCTCTACCACCTCTCCTTGGATGTTTTCTTCACTTCTTTAACCACAAAAAAATGGATATATTATATAATGTATTTTAGCACCCAGAACAGTCTTTGAACCACAGATAATAAGTATTTGTGTAATGAAGAAATAAGTGAATAATTAAATGAACTCTATATTCACTGCCTCCTGATGATTCAAAACCAGTAATTCAGGTGTACATGATGACATGGCTAGTAATATTCACATAATATAATATTTTAAACAAAATCATTTGAAGGCTAGATGATTCATTTCTTCACATCTGCACTTCGTGCTTGTTTCTTAGCTACACGTACTTGGCTAGAAAGTCACTCATTGTTGAAACTCCCTTCTAGAGGGTAACCTGGTGAGTGTCATGGGGAAATTAAGAGGGTTTATAATCTGAAACCTGAAGTCCACCTTCCTCATCAGAAACCATGTTGAGCTATTATGGGTTGTGAGTGGCATCTTTTTCTGACTTTATATCTAAGGACATTTTGAGACTGAAATATCTGAGTTTCACAAGATAGTTGTCCAACAAAAAACAGGATTATAAAGACCACATTGTCTGCTGACATCTTCCCCAGGCAAAGCAGAGTGGTTTCTCCTTGGGGCCTGGGACCTATGGATCATCTCCAGCAGCTATCTAACCAAGGATTTGATGGATCACCAACGTTGACACACCTCAGGGAAAGCAGTCCATGCCATGACTTTGCGTGTTGTGAGCATCTTTCCTGTACTTGGGAGCTAGATTTCCTTGTGCACTTAATATGTTTAAAGCCAACTGCTTTCCCCAAAACATTGTAGTCAGATAGTATTTACAGTACATTCAGAATTAACATTACATAGTTGGAGGGAAAATCATAATTACCGAGAAAGTCAAAACCATTTAAAAATGCAATTTATGTGGGTATACACATATAACACACATGTACCTTCACATGCCAATAGGAAAAATATTCTTTGCATACCAGTGACAAATTTAGACTCATTTAATATGCACTAATCTAACTAGATGGCTCAGTTTAATTTCCAAAATAAAGTTCAAAGTCCTGTGTAATTTTAATAGAGGACTTCAATTAGTGGTCAGAGTGCAGTCCCTGGAGTTCCGTTGCCTCCATCTGAACCCCAGGTCTCTCTTCTAGACACACGATCTTGGGAAAGCACAGTAGAATCTCTGAACCTCAATTTCCTTTTCTTTAAAATACAGATAACAATAGTGCCTACCACCTAAGTAAGTTTGCTCTGAGTTAATATTTGTAAAGTCAGTAGTTAGTAGCACTCAATAAGCTTTATAGATGAATTTTATGAGTAAATATAAGATGATGTTTTTCCAACCCAGGGCTATTACCCCATGTGTTCATGCCAGTGTGTCGCAGGGTACTCGGCACCATAGGATATGCTCAACTGTCTTCCCTGGTATACCTACTTTAGTCCATGATAAGCAATATTTATCCATTTATTTTTAAATAAAGACAAATACATGATGATGTAGACATTTTAAGATACAAATATGAGTTTTCAATAGATATATGACCTGCAGCTGACTCCTCAGAGTACAATGCAAGGTTGCTACTCAGTTTCTTTGTGATTTTTATCATCTTTGCCAGTGGCAACCACCTCCTCCAAATGTGGCCACCCATAGAAATTCAGCTCCACTTCAAGAAATACAAAACTTTTTCTTTTCTGTGAGAACTTTCTTAAATCTGCCACTATTGCAATGTTCCCTGCCATGAATGGCCAGAACACTGTGTATTTATGATAATTGTCACATAATATCTTTAAGTATATTAACACTCCCTGATTTCCTTATTAGACTGTAAGCAGCTTGAATTCAAATATTATCCCCACCATTCTACATCTTCCTTTCCCCCACAGAATGTCTACCACAGACTCATAACTTTCCAATAATCCCAATCTGCTTTCCCACAGAGCACTGTCACCTTCTTTTGGTTAAATCCAATGCCCATTTACAGTGCCCATACCTTTTATTCTCCCAGTAGTGTTATATGTGATAACCAGTCCCTTCTCCCTGAATCATCTCTCTTGACTCTGTCAACACCTTGATCCCAGACTTCTAGCCTCCAGAACTGTATGAAAATAAATTTCTGTTATTTATGCCCTTCCCCACCCCTGCCCAGTCTATGGTATTTGTTACAGAAGCTCTAGAGAATTAATGCAAGGTCCCATGTGTGTGCTTCTGATTCAGCCTTGTTCTCATTGTGTGTAAACATGTGTTTACTATTGAATCTCCCAACAGATAAAGAGATTTTAAAAGAGAGACTTTATCCCACCCATTTTTCTTTACGTAGGACAGAGTAGACTCCATAGCCTTCACTCAGACTTCAGTAGCTCCTCCATTCTATGCTGACATTCACTCATTCCTTTTGCACAAAAATACTGTGTAGCTTGTTATAGTTCTGGGCCCCACCTGGTATCTACTGTTTATTATTTGGATGCCCACAATCCTCTGTATCACCCTGTTGTGACCCAGGCAGTGATCAGGCATGGTGGGCATTCAACAGTGGTTGATGGAAGACTTGACAGAACAGAAGCCTGAAAAAGCAACTCAATAATGATTTCCCAAAAAGGTATCTGAAGCAGGGTTCTCTCTTTTCTTACAACTAGGCTAAGAAATTAATTTTAAGCCCTGGCTGGTGGCTCAGTGGCTGGTGGCCTGCAAACCCAAAGGTTGCTGGTTCAATTCCCCAGTCAGGGCACATAATCAGGTTGCAAGCCAGGTCTTTAGCCAGGTTCATGGCTGGAGGCAAGTGAAAAGCAACTATATATAGATGTTTCTCTCCCTCTCTGCCTCCCTCCCTTCCCCTCTCTCTGAAAATAATAAATAAAGCCTTTAAAAAGAAGAAAATAAGAAATGAATTTTATAGTCAGAGATTTAGTTTAGGTAATGAGAAAATTATACAGACCTAGAAACACCTTGTCTGGTTATGTAACAAATTATAAACACCCTATAAATCCTGCAACCACTCATACTAGCCACTGTTGCTGACCCTGCACATCATTGGTGCATGTTTAGGGTCAAGAACAAAAGGGGACAATGACAACATTCAATGCCATCATCACACTTCAGCAATTTGTTACAGGCCCTTAATTTGGAAGCAAGAGAGAGAGTTGGCTGAATGAGATATAAAGTATGGTTTGACTCTTTTGGCACATGAATATGTTCTGGAAAAGGCAAAAACACACATATTGAAAATATGAAGCCACAAACAGTTGCATCCCTCTGTAAAAATTCTCCAAGATTTGGTAAATACAAGAGCTCATAAGACTGTGTGAATGTGCAACTCGAGTGGGGGCGTCTAAGGTAGTCCTCAGAGAGAGAATCTTGAAGGCCATTTAACAAGGCAGCCCAAGGCCCCCACACATTTTTTTCCTGAACTCCTGCCTGCTCTTATTTTCACATGCACTTGTTATTATCAGCCTGTTTCATTATTCTTGTTTTTAGCATTTCCTTCCCATGCTGTTTATTGTTTTCCTCTATAACTTGCACTAAATGCACACCAAGTTTTCATACATATTCATTCCACTCCCACTGTATCTACCTTCTCTAGGGAGTCACCTGTCATCTCTGAAATGTTGTCATTGTTATTTCCTGTGTTTTATTGGTACATAGTGCATTGTTATTCAGTTGTCCCTTTCCCACTTCCATAATCAATGCCCACAGTTGTCCATGTTCATGGGTCCTTCATACGTGTTCTTTCACTAACCCTTTCACCCTCTTTCAGTCCTCACCTCCCTTCTTCCTTCTGGCCACTATCAGTCTGTTCCATGAGTCTACCCCTCTGGTTCTATTTTGTTCATTAGTTAATTTTGTTCATTAGATCCTCTTATAAGTGAGAGCATATGGTATTTGTCTTTCACCAACTGGCTTATTTCACTTAGCATAAGACTCTCCAGTTCCACCCATGCCATCACAAAGAGTAGGAATTCCTTCTTTCTTCTGTTACATAGTGCTTCATTGTGTAAGTGTACCACAGGTTTTTTTAGCCACTCATTTATTGATGGGCACTTAAGCTGTTTCCAATATTTGCCTATTGTAAATAGTGCTGCAATGAACATGGGGGTGCATAAGTTCTTTTGAATTGGTATTTCAGGATTATTAGGGTATATTCCCAGCACTGGAATTGCTGGGTCAAAGAGAGTTTCATTTTTAGTTTTTGAGTGAACTCCATACTGTTTTCCACAATGGATGCACCAGTCTGCATTCCAACCAACAGTGCACTAGGGTTCCCTTTTCTCCACATCCTCACCAACACCTATTGTTTGTTCGTTCATTAATGATGGCCACTCTGATCAGTGTGAGGTAGTATCTCATTGTGGTTTTAATTTGCACTTCTCTGATGGCTAGTGATATTGAGCATCTTTTCATATGTCTATTGGCCATCTATATGTCCTCCTTGGAAAGTGTCTATTCAGGTCCTCTGCCCGTTTTTTACTTGGATTATTTGTCTTGCTAATGCTGAGTCATATGAGTTCTTTATATATTTTGTAGATTAAACCTTTGTCAATTGTATCATTGACAATTATGTTCTCCCACCTAGTAGGTACCTTTTTCATTTTGATGATAGTTTCTTTAGTCATGCAGAAGCTTTTCAATTTAATGTAGTCCAGATTGTTTATTTTTCCTTAATTTCCCTCACCTTAGGAGATGTATCAACAAATATATTGCTGCATAAGCTATCTGAAAGTTTACTGCCTGTGCCTTCCACTAGGATTTTATGGTATCACAACTTATATTTAAGTCTTTTATCCATTTTGAGTTTATTCTGGTATATGGTGTAAATTAGTGACCTAGCTCCATTTTTTGGCATGTACCAATCCAGTTCTCTCAACACCATTTATTGAAGAGATTATCTTCACTACATTGTATGCTCATGCCCCCTTTGTCAAATATTAATTGACCACAGAGACATGAGTTTATGACTGGGCTCTCTTGACAAAGGTCATCTCTACTTTACATGAGCCTGTCTATTGTCTTTACACATCTAAGATAAAATACCTTGAAGTGTCCAAGTAATCTCTTCCAGACCCTTTGTCAGCGCAACCACCAGCACCAGAGCACAATGCAGAAGCACACATGGTTATTTTGCTGCCCTCATACCATCTCTCTCTGTGCTGTAAATATTAGAAACTAATCCCATACCCACCAAAGTAAAAGTATATGTCTTTCCATCTTGTTTTTGATTCAATCCAAGACATTCATGCACTTTGATTTTTCCTGCCCCTTAATCTACCACCAATAGATTTCATGCAACCCCCTTTGGTCTCCTTCTTTGATTCTAATGTATAAAATAAGCTTCAAAAACTGCAATTCTTCACAGCATTTGCTCATTCCCTTGACATTTTGCTTCCCAGCAATTGCTGTCAGTTGGCTCAGATAAACACTTACAAGACTTTTCTTAGGCTGGATGTTTTTTCATCAACAATACATACCATGTATAAATACAAAATGTTTATTTATACATGGTATGTATTGTTGATGAAAAATAGATAAATACATAAAAATACATAAACCATATGTAAGCAGAGACCATGATTACATGCAGATACCATGTTCATTAAAGAAGCAGTTGGACTGGTTACTCACAGCAATAGAGGAGCTTATGGAAGATCAGCATTCCAGACAAGAACTACTAAAATACATTGCATAGAAATGCTTTCCTTCACTGAGCATCTTAAAGGAAAAATTGATCTGCACAGAATGATCAGAATCTAACCAAAAAAAAAAAAAAAAAAGGCCACTGAAGGCTAAACCAAATGATTTCCTTACAATGAGATCATATGAGTCTAAACATCCATGGTCATCTGTGAGGTCTGCTTTAGGGAGCCCACCTGGATTCATGGCTAAAGTATGGCAGTGAGTCTACCCACCTGGCCTCCAGACTGGCAGTTACATTTCTTGATGTCAACCTGCTCCCACAATCTAAAATCGGGAATATAAAACCAGTGCTCTTTTATTTCCTAATACATGGTATATAAAGATACTTAACTCTTAAGAAAAGATCAAATCCCATAGGCTAGAGGACTAAGAAAGTATGATTGTCATACAAAGTGCCAACTAGTAGGTTAGTCAAAAAGTTTTTCTCCCAAAAAAATTAAAATAAATGAAAATCAAAAACTACCTGTTGAATTACTTTGCAAACCAAATACATTTTCCAGATTTATCCATGCCTGCATCAAATTTCATGGAAATAAACTCAGTGTGCTCTTATAAGCAATTAATATAAGAATTATTTCCTTTCCTAAAGCCCAATCCTGACCATTGTGCTAGGCAGTAAAACCAACATTCAATTTATAGACTTCCAATTGGATCATTTTATAATTAGAAAATTATAAGCTCAGAAAATTTTAAGCTAATAAAACATCAGGGTTAGGGCAAAGAGGCTGGCTGAGTACAAGCAGAGGTTTTCTTTTTCCTCCCTAAGGAAAACTTTCTACTTGTAAATTGATTTTTCAAAAATTACTGAAATTTAAAAATAAGTTAAATATAGAACCTTTGAAAAGAGAACACATTTATGACTATTGAAATTAAGCTTTGTGGCCCTGTCTAGTAGCAAAGTGGATAATGCACTGGCCTGTGAACCCAAAGGTCGCTGGTTCAATTCCCCCAGCCAGGGCACATAATCAGGTTGCAAGCCACGTCTCCAGCCAGGTCCATGGCTAGAGGCAGGTGAAAGGCAACCATACATTGATGTTTCTCTCCCTCTCTGCCTCTCTTCCTTCCTCTCTCTCTCTAGAAATATTAAATAAAATCTTTTTTAAAAAAAGAAAGAAATTAGGCTTTGTGTGTGGGTTTTTTTCTTTTTAAGTATGTTTTATTGATTTTATTGTTAACAGCTGTACCAGCTTTTCCTCTTTTGCTCTCCTCCACTCAGTAATTCCCATTCCTTCTAGCTTTGTGTTTTAAGGGTACTTGGTTTGTGGTTTGACCAAAGTATTATTTACCTATTCTAAGTATCCCAGGAAGAGCTTGAAATGTAGATTTATGGTAGAGCATTTTGTACCCATTGGTAAAGCTCACTTGCTAACTCCAGGCAATAGTGGGAGAAAAAGGTAGTGATTTCTTCCTGTTCTCCATTCTCTTTTGGTCTTTAAGTTTTAGCACATACTCCCTGGTGTCAAAAATCTCATTCTGTCACCTGACACCCATTGTTTCAAACAATTTGCTGCCCATTTATTTACACTGGAAGTGTCCAAATAAGATCTAACTTTTTTGAGGCTTTTTTTTAATCCTTAAATTTCCTGTGATCCAATTTTTCTGAGTAGCATTTAATAATAGAAGTAAATCCAAATAAACAACCAAACTACTTTATATTAAACTAGTTCTATGCAAAGGATTACACCTTCTCAATAGTGCTTGAGGCAATTTACCCCAAATATCTCAGGGCTAGACCTCATTCTCTTGACTCTTTCTCTTTAAGAACATGGAAAATTTCCTAGACCATCATGGGGTTCTATTACTCACTACCCCTCCCAATCACCTCTATGTCTTTCTGATTCACTTCAAATTCATTGTAGAGTTTCATGTTTAGCTCATACTTATTTTTCCTCCCTCAGTACAATTATCTTCTTGAGTCACTTTTCAATGCCACTTGGAAAGCCCATCTAGTACATTTGCCTCAAAGCTGTTGGTATTTTTTTCACTTGTTTGACTCCAGTGATGTTCTATTTTCCCATTTTACCACAGAGACTGGTTCCCATAGCCACATTCTACATCTTGTTATCATTTAGAAATTTTTCACATCTGCAAATAGGAACTTTAAGACATCACAAACCCAACTTCTTCCTCTTGACTTCTCTCTCTCCTACTCTGTTTTTTGTTGTTTTTTTTTTTTTTTTTTAATCTAGCAAGTAATCATTCAACTCTTTTTGCTTTTATTTTCTTTTTTATCTAGCCTAAACCTCAGTAGGCTCAGTAGTGTCAGTAGCCTCAGCTAATTGTTTCATGTCCTTTTATTGAATTTGCCTCAGAAATGCTGCAGCCTGACCAGTTACAGTCTGCTTATGGAACAGAGCCCTGTTGAAAATGGCAAGCCAAGCAGTACACTCTAACCAGGAACTGTCCTTGATATGCCTTAAGCTTGGACTTCCAGTTTCCAATAAATTTCTATTGTTTCAGCCACTCAGTCTGTGTTATTTTGTTATCTCAGTCCTGCAGGCTAGCATACAGGGTGTTATAGAAAAGAGAGGGAGAGAGAGAGACAGACAGACAGAGAGAGAGACAGAGAGAGAGAGAGAGACAGAGAATAACCTATTAAAGATAATAATTGGTAAAACACTCATTTCCAAACCTGGCTTTATATCAGATTACCTAGGGAACTTTTATAGGTATAGCTCCCCAGCCCAGCCCAAGTCTTGGAGATTCTCATTTAACAGTTGGGGATGAGGAACAGCTGCAGGGTCTAGAAAAATGTACACCCACACACCCAGCTGTTTCCAGCAGTGATCTGCAAAGTAAAGAGGGTTTGTGAGCTGAGACACTGAGTTATAATAACTATGCCTTTTTTGCCAGAGGCAAGATATTCATTAGAGTTCAATTCCTTGCCTAATGCCTCTGCTGTAGATAATGAGGAGCAATAGGCCTTTCAATTGAAACACAATGTGTAGATCTCACATTAGAAGCTATGGTTCCTCCTGAGCCCCTGCTAGGAAAGAATAATGAGATAAAAAGTTTATAAAGCCTCAAAGAGAAAGCCAACAGAAGGGGACATAACAGTGAATGAAACTTTTGGGAGCTAGAGAGCAGATAAGTGAGTGGTAACTGGTTTAGCAGAATGGAGAAAGTCTAAGTTAAGCACCCACTGTGGGGGAACACCAGACCTAAGTTTTGTGTGCCATAAAATAGGGAACATGGTAAGGTCCAGGAACATAGTAACCA
Source organism: Noctilio leporinus (assembly GCA_004026585.1). Lineage (NCBI taxonomy): Eukaryota > Metazoa > Chordata > Mammalia > Chiroptera > Noctilionidae > Noctilio > Noctilio leporinus. The sequence continues at coordinate 4,811 of PVIW01001326.1, read as the reverse complement.
GCCCCAAAAGGACCGTCTGTTATCAGTCTGTGGGAGAAGTAGAGCCCCCATCTCTACCCAACCCAATTTTTTTCTGGAAAGGCTGAACCACAAAGATGCTAATTGCAGGGTTCAGATCCCACCAAGGGTAGGTTGCCTTCCTAAAGACCAAGCTGAAGTCCAGAGATGCACTCTTCAATTGAACTTTCTGATATGATGGGAATGTTCTATATCTGAGCTGCTCAATGGTTTAAGAACCAATTATTAACCCTGAGCACATGAAATGTGACCAGTGCAACAGGGGAAGTAAGTTTTCTTAAATTTCAATTTACCTAAAATAGGACAGCATAGATCTTAAAACTATACCTCTATATCCTATGCATTTATCCTCACCCAGAACCTACAGTGACAGGAGCCAGCTTACAATGCATACAGAAAGAGAATAGAAAGTTCCTCCTGGGAAAATTGACTAGCTCAAGAAGAAAGACCTAGAGACAGACACTGGTGGGTTTTTCAGCAAAACACTGAGGACAGCTCCACTGAAGATAGCACTTGTAGGGCACAGTTAATCAGCTTTTTGTCAACTTTTTTCCAAATATAAGTGGGCAACCAAGCATCATTAGTTATTTGAGGAAAGCCTCCAACATGTAAGAATAAGATCAAGGTAAAGAAAATTTTTTTCTAAAAACAGTGAGGGGAGCCAATAGGATAGAAATTCAAGAAACGCTGACATAGTACAGGGAACATAACACTATTTGCACCACTAATAATCTCAAAGAGGAAAGAAAAGGCAGTGCACCCATGGAAGAGCAGGATGTGGGATGGGAGGAGCATGATGGCTATCAAACAGCCACCACAAAGGCTGGATATGTAAAACCAGGACAAAGAACCTTCAAGAGGAGTTAGAAGGTGAGGCAGGTGGAGGAAGTTGCCCCATGAAGAACTGAAATCTACAGGAAGAACAAACACTGCATAGGAAGAAGCCATATCCAGAAGCCAAGAAGGTTCTGAGCCTGTCAGGGTTCCTTGAAATTCATGAAGATCTCATGAGCTTCTTTGTCTTTCATAGTCTATACAATTGCTCAGGTGCAATGGGTAGACCAGGAGAGTCAACGCAAATCTTTCATTCTGTGGAGCTGAGAAACTAGTTGGCACCTGGATTTTACTTAAAAGGCAGAGCAATTTAGCCTGGGGGCCCAAGCACTGAAGAGCCCCCAGAGTGGCTGCATGTGCATTCCTGTGGCCTGACAGCTCCATGGTTAAGATGGCTCCAAGTGCCTCATGAAGTAGGTTTGACAGCTGAAGCTTTCCAATTTAGAGCAGCTTCAAACAAACATTTATTTAGAACAAGGAGATAATGAGTGACTATTTTCATTCATCAGAGTATGTCGATCAGAAACAACTCTTTTGGGGGTTCTGGCAAGATGGCACAGGAGTAAGTGGAGCTACACCAATCTCCTCCCAGGTCGCATCTGGAATTACTTTTTTGGAGAAAAGGTCAGCTGAAATTACCAACAGAACACCAGCTGGAAAGAAGTCTTATAACCACAGACGGAACAGAAGAGGACGTTTCATCACAACCTGAGAAGGTAGGATTCTGGTCCCCTAGCTGGGTGTCCCAGCTACAGTAACATGGCAGAGCAGCATCTAGCTGAGAAGGGTGGAAAGCTGTGGAGTTTGCTGGCCTGAGAGAGCGCTGGAGACAGAGAACTACTAGGGTGACGACAGCAACAATACATTGGCACCCACCTACCCTGGGCTCCAGTGGAGGGAGGGCAGAGAGGACTGGAGACGCATGGGGAGAGTTTGTGGTGGTGGCTTGGAAGAGAGATGTGGGGAAGCAGCTGTGGGGGTCCCGGTGCTGACTCATTGCCCACATCTTGGGTGGACTGGGCTGCACCCAGCAGCTTCCCTATGAGGGTCTTCATAGCCCCGCCCACTGGGAGCAATCTGCCCCGCCCAGCAGCACCTGAGCCTGGTGTCAGATCACTATTCTCTGATTTACATCTAAATAATTCTCTCTCTCCCTCCCTGCTGTGTCTGAGCATAGATACAATACTTGGCACCTGAAGAGATATTTCTTGCCCAGCAGCACCTGGGCCTGGCAGCTGATTACAAACTCTCTGACTTACAGTTGGGTCAGTCAGTTAGCCCTGCACAGAGGCATGTGAGCCTGGTGGCTGATAATGGATTCACTGGATCGCAACTGAGTTGGTCTGTCCTGCCCAGTGGCCCCTGGCCTGGCAGCTGATCACAAACTCCTTGGATTACAATCAAATCTCTCAGTCTAGCCCAGTGCCACCTGAGCATGCCAGCTAATCACAGATTCATTGGATTACAACTGAACCTTGCTGTCTAGCCCAGTGGCACCTGAGCCTGGTGTCAAATCACAGATTCTTTGATACACATCTGAATCTGTCCCACCAAGCTGCACCCAAGCTGGTGGCTGATCCATTGGATTACAATTGAACCTCTCTGCCTAGCCCAGCAAGGCCTGAGTTTGGTAGCTGATTCATTAATTTACAACTGAATTGGTCTGTCCTCCCAAACTGCATCTGAGCCTGGTGGTGGATCACAGATCAATAGTATTACAACTGAATTGATCCTTCCAGCCTAGCAGTTCCTTAGCCTGGCAGCTGACCACAGTCTGTTTGGATTACAAAAAAATAACCTAAAAATGGGGAGAAAAAAAAATAGTCCATCCCTGAAAGGAAAGGAGGAATCCCTAGGAAGACCACTAAATGAAACAGGAAAGCAAACTATCAGATATGAGATTCAAAATACTGATGATAGAGAAGCTCAATGAGCTCAGTGAGCTCAAAGAAAACTATAAACAACCCAGGGGAACTACGAAGAACTCCAGGGATGCTACAAGGAACTTACTGAGAACTACACCAGCATTAAAAAGGACATAGAAGCCATCAGTAAGAACCAGGAAATGAAGAATACAATTTCTGAATTGAAGAATACAGTAGAAGAAATCAACAGCAGGCTAAAGGAAGCAGAGAATTGCATCAGCAAGCTGGAGGACAATGTAGAAAAATATTCCAAGAAACTGCAATAGAATGGAAAAAGACTGAACAAGAATGGAGAGGTTTTAAGAGTGCTGCAGAACAACATAAAACACAATAATATCCATATCATAGGGATACCAGAAGAAGAGAAACAAGGAATGGAAAACCTGTTCAAAAAAGTAATGATAGAAAACTTCCCTAACATGATGAGGGAAAATGTTACTCAAGTTCAGGGAGCACAGAGGGTCTCAATGAAGATGAGTCCAAACAGACCTAATCCAAGACACATCATAATTAAAATGGCAAATATCAAAGACAAAGAGAGAATCCTAAAAGCATCAAGAGAGAAACAGCAAATAACATATAAGGGGGCTCCAATAAGGTTATCAAATGATTATTCAACAGAAACAATACATGCCAGAAGGGAATGGCAAAAAATATTCCAAGTAATGGGAAGCAGAGGCCTGCAACCAAGAATACTCTACCTAACAAGACTCTCATTCAAAATGGAAGGAGAAATAAGGAGTGTCCCAGGCAAAAGAAAACAAAAAGAATACATCTCTACCAAACCAGCATTGCAAGAAATGCTAAAGGGTCTTCTTTAAAAAGATGAAGAAACAGGGAGAGACAGAAAGGAACACAGGTACAAAGGGGGAAATGGCAATAAATAACTATATCAATAATAACCTTAAATGTAAATGGATGAAATACACCAATCAAAAGACATAGGGTAGCTGAATGGGTAAGAAAACATGACTCACATATATTCTGTCTTCAAGAGACCCACCTCAGAACAAAAGATCAACACAGATTGAAAGTGAAGGGATGGAAAATATATATATCAAGCAAATGGTCGTGAAAAAAAAGCTGAGGTAGCAACACTTATTTCAGACAAAATAGACTTTACAATGAAGGCCATAAAAAGAGACAAAGAAGGACATTTCATAATACTTAAAGGAACAATACATCAAGAAAATATAACTCTAGTAAACATATATGTACCCAACATAGGAGCTCCCAAATATATAAGGAAAATCTTGGGGGACTTCAAGAAGGATATAGGCCCGGCATTCTGCACCTTTCTCTCCAGCCTGGACGCCTAGGTCGGGGCTGCAGCGCTGGAGCAGATGCTGGTTGTGGATCCATCACTGGAACATGACTATTTTAAATGCAATGAAGAAGCTAAGATCTTTCCTAAGGCCAGTGCTATAGCTGTCAAGAAACTAATCTTCAGAATATCTTTCTCAGAGAGGGAAGATGGCGACAGAGTAGAGAGCAGTGCTGATGGTGTTCTCGAGTACCAAAGCAGCTAGAGGACAGGCTAAGGAGCGTGAGACATCTTCAGGACCCTGGGGATTGGAACAGGCAGCATCTGGACACAGGGGAGCAGAGCCCAGAGGCAGAGGAGGACAGCAGGACAGTAGGGGTGGAGCCAGTTGTCACAGGGACCGGCAAAGTTGCGGGCTGCCTTGCAGAAGTGCTGGGGGCTGTCCTGAGCAGGAAACTCGGCCAGGCTCCAGAACATCGGCAGCCCTAAAACCCAGCCAGGCTGCGGAAGGCCCAGCCTACCTGGGGACAGACACTCAGAATCAGCCCTACTGTGACAATCAGAGGCCCTACCACGCGCCAAGACCGGCTAGAATATAGACTATAGACTGTAAAGTCCTGACCAAGAAAAAGAGGCAGCATCAGGAAAGGGATTGCTGTCAATCTCAAGCACCTGAATTATACCGAGAGCAATATGAACTATTAAGCCTCAACATATCCTTTGCAAAAGTTACTCCTCACATATTCTTAATCCCCCCCATACCTCAATCC